>JACRUU010000019.1:649117-756617 GCA_030449085.1 Kryptopterus vitreolus | reverse complement strand
AAGTAGGAATTAGCACTAAACTCCCCATAAACACATACACTTACCACTTGTTGGTCTTTTATTTCATCTCTGTTAACAACTGCTTCCTTCAACTGAGATAGCAGTCGAATGAATGCACCATTGGGTCATTCGTCTAGAAGTGCTAGCTAAATGAAGATGAATTTGACAGAGGGCTGGGGTTGGACCTTGATGAAAGCAGGGAACGTAAATGCTGTTAGAACAGTATTGAATACAGTTTTGTCGATCTGTCTACACTATATGCAGTCAACATAAGGATTCAATATTATTCAAAAAGCCAAAACAGCATTGTTACACTGTTATATTTCCAACAAACCCATTTTTTCTTTCATTTATTTTCTTTTTTTTCTCGGCATACTGATTTACAGTGTTGGGGAGTAACTAGTTCATGTAACAGGGTTACGTACTTTAATTACAAAACAAAAGTAACAGTAATTTGTTAGTTACTGAGACAAAAACATTACAAAATAAATTGCAGTTACTTTCGAAAATGTTAAGGATTACAAATCCTAAAGATTTTGTTGAGAAATGGCATTTAAGTATTCATGAGGTAAGTGTTCATGTATATACACACACAGTTTTGTTAAAGGGCCATGAATTAGAAGTCAGAAGGCAATAAAGTATTGTAGCATATAAAATAAGAGAGCATATTTTTTTTCTATTGCATCAAATTGCATTGAATTGCTGTGTATTGGATCAAATCCCAATGCATGGCAATCAGCTTAATAATATAATGTGGGTAAATCTCTTCATATGCATCTTTAGTGCTTCACATCAGTGGCTACACATGGTGATGCAGATCACATTGTCCAGAGAGGCCTCATTTACACAGGAGAACAGGTTTAAGAACAATCTGATCTCAAGCTGGAAAAATCAGGCAGTTTTGCAAAAGGAGTGAAAAAAGCATATTCTTTTGTTCGAAGCATCTCAGGGTCTTTTGTCACAGGGATGAAATGTAAATGGAGCGAGTTGATCGATAGCTTATTGATCTTAGTTGGTGGGAGTCGAGGGAATTGAGAGAGAGAATGAATGTGGAAGATGTGGGGGTTGATTGTGAAATGTCTGGGTTTTAAAAAAATCCTCTATGCAGAGTTTTTATCTCTTTCCAAGTAAAGACATACAGTATAAAGGCATATAGCGCATGTCATGAGCTATGAAAACAGGTTTTATTTTCCTCGCTCTAACAAGGGGAGAGAATCCAATGCATTTTTCCAAAAGAATAAATGTTTGCTTCTACTTGCATAATGTGACCATGCAATCAAACAGGCCTTGACACATGTAACCAGCAGTGCGGAGAGAACCAACATATAATAGAAACGTATATGTGGATCACGAGTGCTGTATTACAGGTGGAGATTAAGAACCAGGTGATGCTCAAATGCACTAACCTGGACTTCTATTGATTGCTGTGCAGGATGTCAAACATTTTAGTGCTAATCATGTCGTTTGTTAATGCCTTCCATGGCCAAACTGTTCATGCACAAAAAATCATTTGGCCCTATATTTTCTAATACGCAGAGCCTGGAGCAGTAGAAGAACACACATCTTTTCTACTGTGCAAGCACTCGTCTGCTGCCCACCTTCCTGTTCTCCCCACATTTCAACTCTCATGCGCCCGTTCCCGGTCTCCCTCTATCTTTATGGCACCTGGTTGCATCTCCTTAATGTTTCCGGACCTGACGGTCTCCGTGCTCAAAAATTCACAATGAAGCGTGCTGTGTGTGTTTGCCATTTGGTAAATTGCAATCTGACAGGGCTAATAAAAACAACGTTTTCATCTGCGAAAAGCGTGACAAGGTGGTCGCAATCATCCTAACAACCTTCCTGCCTTCCTTCCTCCCCCCCCCCTATTCTTATCCATGACAAACATCCATCACTACATGTCTACAATCACGGCCTGGAAAAGAAATGGATTAATGTCTAATATCTAAATATTTGTCCGTTGATAGATCTTTCGGCCTACAATGTGCCACTGCACCACTTAGCTTAAGGTTACTGGAGCGGCTAATGTCCTTATTATGATTTGATATGCAACAGAAAAAGTCAGGACCATATTTATTCAGATATTGACACAAATATCTAGCATTTTTAGCTCTATATTGGATTTGACATGCAAAATTCAGACTTTCAGCACTTGAATTGTAAAGGAATTTAGCGTTGGTCAAAATACGACATTCGATCATAACTAGTTATAAAACTTATTTTCGTGTAGGATGGATCCCCTTTTGATCCATGGTTAAACCAGCAATTTCCAAGAAGTTGTCTAGGACATCCAAGTATGGCCTCCAAAAAGGTCAGATCTCACGCCATGTATTTTTTTCTGTAATGGATAAAGCTTGCATACTGGAGGACTTGGAGGCACAGATTCAGGAGGTTTCTATAATTTCTATAATTACATGATTTGAACTGTACTTAGTTTCAGTGAATATTTTTGCAATACAAAAGCAAATTTGTGAAAGGGCCAACATGTGTTATACATCATATTCATTTCTCGATATTTATGATATTCTGTTATCTGATTGTCTGTCAGGATGAAAGGAATACATGTGAACTATCTGTACCATATCAAATCGCATATTTTCATAATATTGCACCACATCTACAACTTCAAATGTATCTTTAATCTAACTTATCGCTGGCTAGGCATCAACATTCTAATTGCATCAGCCTCAGTTATGCATTTCATTATATACATATATAAACAACAGATCTGTGCTACTTGCTATATTACTGTATGTAACTTAAAATATATTAAAAAACGTATATAGTGCAAAAGCAGCCAAAACCGGAACATAATTCTTAAAGGAGCCATGTATGATATTTAACAATTAAAGCAAACATAAAAAATTGCATAGAAATGAATAAGAAATGAATTAATTAACAATAAATTAATATTGAAAGAATAATTATCAGAGTGAAATAAACTGTATTTTAGTATTTTATTAAAGGAAGAGAGAGTGGAGTTTGAGTGTGTGTGTGGGTGTGGGGTTATATGGGGGGTGTATATATATATATATATATATATATATATATATATATATATATATATATATATATATATATATATATACTATATATATATATATATATAATAAAAAAGATGAAAATATAAAAAAAAAATGCTAAACAAATTCCAACTTGTATCCAATGCATGCTTTTTAAAATCAATGAATCACGTTAACCTTTATTGTATGTCAATGCACTGATGAGAATCGGTGGATCTTGCCATCCCTACTGGATGTAGTGTGATGCGGATACTAGAGATAAAGACACAGTTAAGGTCTACAAAATCCAATTAGCTGCAATTAATGTATGTGTTTAATACAATAGGACAAAGTTGTCTTGAATTGTAATACCTACTGTGGATTTCAAACCACGGCCTTCTTATCTGTGCAACACTTATAAACCCATCTACAGCGAGTTGACCTTGTATAAAAGGGCTCTGCTATGATGGAAGAGATTTGAGTCTTTCATTCTAGCACATGTGTGGATTTGCAAATGTTGCATAGAGTTATATTACGTAGTACGTGCAGAGTTCCGTACTGGAATCATTTTATTATGGCATCCAGAGCTTTTAGGAGGATTTTCCGTCGTTCAGCAATCTACAGAAAGAATTAGAAATGAACGAACAAAAGAAAAAATCGAAATCAAATCAGTATTTATTCTGAGTAACGTTTAGAATAAGTAGAAGTGATGGCACCCCTCACCCCCACAGAGCCCTGATCTCTACATCATGGAGTGTGTGTGGGATTTACATGAAGAGACAGAAGTATGTGAGAACGTCGACATCCACAGAAGATCTGTGTTTACTTCTCAGAGATGGAACAAACAACCAGCCGAGTTCCTTCATAAACACTGTGTATAAGTGTAAATAGAAGTGTTACTGCTGTTTTGAAGGTAAAGTGTGTTCACAACAAATACTGATTTCATTTTTATTTCTCTTTTCTTCATTCAATGCATTTCATTCATTGATGAAAGTAAATAATTAACACTTACATTTTTGAAAGCATTCTTTGTTTACAGCATTTTTTCACACCTGCCTAAAACTTTTGCACAGTAATGTATATATTGTCAATCATTATCTGGTTAAAAGCTTTATTTTATTCTTTAAGAAATGCCTTCATGCTGTGGCTGAAATCTCCAAGTGTCTTGTGAAAATTCCTCCTGGATATCAGTCTCTAGGGGATTTCTGGAAAACTAGTGTCAAGAACAACCAAAAAGCCTTTATATTAAGTCACTATATATTTTGTGACTTTTCCTTGTGCATAACTTTACTCATGGCAGATTCTGTATGCTGATGGTACATATTAGCAAAAAAAGTATCTGTGTACATGGTGTACAAATCAACCTTTACCCCTTTATCACATGCTGACTGATGGCAAAGAGAACAAAATTTATGAATTATTCTTATAACAGTATTTAATGGTGATAAACATTCACATTGTTCTGTATTAACATTAATATTAATATTTCTAATCATTATGCTATATTTATATTAATCATACAGCTGTATTAGAAATATTTAACTATACAGTTATATTATATATAATTGTAAAATACACAATTATATAATAATATCATTATAAAGAGTATGCTTGAGTAAATTGTTTGAGTGGAAATGATTAACAATTGTGCATTCATTTTAAGGAATAAGAGACACCTTAGTAGAAACATGAATCAATAATGCGTTTGTAAAACGTGTAAAAGCCTCACAGCTAGTTAATAAATGTACGGTAAATAAATAATACGTAATGCAAAATATCTGGTGATCCATATTTAGGCAACAGGGACCTCTGGTGGTGTGGCTTGGAATTGTCTGGTGACTGCAAAACCGGGTGGCAAAAAGTAATTAAAGGTTAAACTGAGCAACACAATCAAATATCACAATATAATTTCCACAGATAAATCCATTAAAGTTGGTATAAATATTCTTATTCCCTATTTTGCACTAACGTTTCCATCACTCCATCATTATATATAACGTCGGTTGTCATGCATTTATTCATTCATTCATTCACCTTCTATCGCTTCATCCGATCTTCCCTCGGGTCACAGGGAGTCTGTGTCTAGCTCAGGCGTCTATGGGCATTAAGGCAGGATACACCCTGGATGGAATCGCAATCACAGGGCACACACACACTCACACTCACACACACATTCATACACTAGGGACAATTGTCCAAGGTGCCAATCAACCTATCGTGCATGTTTTTGGACTGGGGGGGAACCCAGAGAAAAAACCCCTGAAGCATGGGGAGAACATGCACAAACTCCACACACACATGGCCGAGACAGGCATGGAACCCGGACTGGCGGTGTGAGGCGAACCTGCTAACCACTAATCCAACGTACCCCTGGTTGTCATACATTTTAAAAGAATTAAACATATATAAAAACATTTTTCTCTGATGTTCATACCTGATGCACAAACTCCTTTTTACACAAGACATGGATAAGAAGGAAATATATTTTTGGATCAGAACAGCATTTACTAACAGACTGCAGCCTCCACATTTTTACATTAATAATAATTCTTTCTCGAGATGTACATTTGAGTATAAAGAAGCTGAAAGTTTCATGCAGGTTTAAATGCCGCTCTTCATCATTTGGCCTCGGGGTAGCACATTTACTTTTAGCAAATGGAAATAAGTGAAAATAATTTCACTAGGATAAAAATAAATATTTATTTCTTTACAAGTTACAAATATATAATACATTGCACTGCATATAATACAGTGTCTTTAATTACGTAATGCAAATCCTCTGACACTGACAGAAACAGCATGCATGGAAGATTTTTTTTACAAAAAAGTCTTAAAAAGTGTATATTGTATGCTATAATATTAACCAAGACATTCATAGTAAAACATTCTATTATAATTAAAAGACTGTATATCTATATCTATATCTATATCTATATATATATACTATATATATATATATATATATATATATATATATATATATATAAATATATATATTATATATAAAAAAAGCTTTACTTTCACACATAGTGTAGTTCGGCTTAAGTGAAGAAAAAAAAAAGAAATTAAATTGAATTTTGCATACAAAAGGAATCTTTCACCTTTTTGCTAAATCTCACAATAAACATACAGATGGAACACCATTAATACATTCATTAATTAACATTTGCTTCATTTATGCACCAGTTGGTGATGCTCATTGTTATGTGATTAATGAGGAATCCATTTGTTTCACATAAATGTTCTTTCTGCACACATCAATGAAGGGATCAGTGATTCTTTCCATATCTTCTTGAGACTTCTTTCGTGTTCTCATAAATAGAGATTTCTAAAAAAACAAAGCAAACAAACAAACAAACCCAAACATATACATAATACATATATATATATATATATATATATATATATATATATATATACATATACATATACATATACAAATAAATACATATATTTTCTAAGCTCTGTAACTGCAACCTACATTACTTGTTTTCTATAAATTCGGACACCTCATTAGAGACTGACTCATACCGCACACACCACCTGCTACATGTTAAAGCACAAACAGGCCTGACCACAAACAGCTGCTGTGCATTACAGGTTCTGATGCTCAGCTGCTAGAATCAGTTAGTAACGATTTTTTAAATAAAGATTTTGTGAATTTTTCTGTGCTACAAAATATTATAGTTAGTCATTTATTAATTGGAGAAATTGACCCGCTATTAAAACGCTTTAAGTGGAAAACAATGTAAACTTTTGATTCACTATCTGATTTGTGCAGCAACAACCACAACTGGTGATTTACCAGATTGGAGAAATTTATGTTCATTCCCCAGTAAAGAATCATTTTAATTCTGTAATGATGTTGAGAGGTGCACAGTGGTTTAGTGGTTAGCACGTTCGCCTCCCGTCTCGGCCATGTGTGTGTGTGGAGTTTGCATGTTCTCCTCGTGCCTCCCCATGGGGTTTTTTCTCCAGGTTCTCCGGTTTCCTCCCCGATTCAAAAATATTCACGGTAGGTTGATTGGCACCTTGGAAAATTGTCCCTAGTGTATGAATGTGTGTGCGTGAGTGTGTGTCCTGCCTTAATGCCCATCGACGCCTGAGATAGACACAGACTCCCCGTGAGCCGAGGGAAGATCGGATAAAGCGCTAGAAAATGAATGAATGAATTGTGTTGTGTTTACTGCTATTAATGATGATGTGTTTCCTGCTGTTATATTTCCAAAACATTATTCATCTTTAACCATTCTTTAGTAGCTTTTAGTTAGACATGATCCATTAAGGCAGGATACACCCTGTTTGGAATGTCAACCCATCTCACACACACTCATATTCACACACACATTCACACACTAGGGACAACCGTGCAGGTTTTTAGTTTTGGGAAACCAGAAAACCTGCGAAAAAAACCCTGAGAAAACCCCCCTGAGGCACGGGGAGAACATGCAAACTCCACACACACATGGCGAAGGTGGGAATCGAACCCACCTGAGATGTGAAGTGAACATGCTAACTTTCTTCCATTGCTGATGCTGGATGATGCTTAACCTATCCTCCTCCAATGAGCAGGAAAACACGAGTACACCTCTCAGTGAATTCCCACGACCTAAAACGATGCTTTTTGGAGGTTGTGAAATGAGCCGTGGCAAAGCGTTTCATTTGACCAGCTGAACTGAGCTGAGCAAGCTGCATAACGCTTCTTGCGACCCGCGTTGCGTCCTCTCTCTCGGTCCCCATCATACAAACTTAAGTAAGAGCGGCTTGGATGCTTCATCGCTTTTTATGCTACCTGCAGGAGGAGGTCGATATCAGCAAGGCGGTGCCAGTTACCTATGGCCCGTTCCCTATGGCCCGTTCCCTACCGTCCTTGGATCAGTGCAGGTGTCAGAACAGGTTATCCAAGAGGTGGCCGCTAACTAACAGGTAAGTATTCTTAATCACCAGGATCTGGCCTCACCATTGCTGATCCAGCAGCGTCCTGAGACTGAGACTCACATCAGGGCGCTTTATATTCCCCAACCCTACCCATCCAGGTGAATGCCCAGGTGATATTCCAGGTATGCTGCACATTGAGCAGGTAGATTAATGGATTGGTTTTCCGGCCCACTTGAAGGTCTGCATTCGAGCATGCTTCAGCAAGTGACCGCTCAAATCTGGTAGTGCCCCTTGTTGTTGGCCTCCAGACTCAAAGGACCCTGAGAGTAACCGTGTATATATATATATATATATATATATATATATATATATATATATATATATATATATATATATATATATATATACACATACACATACAGTGTGCATTACTATGTGAGTGATCTGCTCCTTCACTCTGCGTTGTGTTGTGCGAATGAACGAAACCCGAACAACAATAAAGAAAAAATAAATAAACGTTCAGTGCATCCACTCACACTTCCTAAATTTCCCCGAATTACGCCCCATAGCTGCAAAATCACAACAGGTACGATCTCCTCACTATATTAGCGTATATTACCGTATGGAACCTTACGCAAGCGCATCGCATTCCCAAATCCGTATTACGCAATAAAGCGCATTTTTACTGAACGCAATAAAGCGCTTCCGTATAACCTAAACACCGTATCACCAGTTTATATGGAAAAGCAACCGGAACACAATTCTTAAAGGAGCCACGTCCCATATTTTACACTTCAAACCAACACTAAACCAATCACATTAAAATGAACAAGAAATTCCTATTAAAAGAATAATTTCCAGAGTAAATTAAATATTAAATACTTTTATAAAAGGAAGAGATTGTGAGAGAAATTTATATAATTATAACATAAGGACAGAAAATTGGTCGATGTGGAAGAAGGTGATGAAGATAAGAAACTTGCAGACGTTCAGGTTTTCATAAATAAATAATTGATCACCAAATAAGTGAATTGGCTGCTTAGTAGGATTATTATTTTGCGCCCCATTGAATGACTGACACATAATTTATTATTATATTGATGATTAATAATCAAATGATTAATTAGTTAGAAACTCTGAATGCAGGTGCCATCAGGTCTCTTCTTATGAATGACTTGCTTGTTATTGAGTCAGTGAAGTTGCACTTCCTTCCCAAACAACAAATAACTACATTAGAACACAATTATCGAGTCATTTGCAAACTGTTCAACATGAAAGTGTTATTTACATTTATGCTAATATTCATCTCAGAGATCACAGAGACCAAGTTCGCTAAGAAATTTCATGCTTCTTTGTAAAAGTATTTTTATCCCAATATGGTGTGAAGTAATAAACAAAATCATAAATGAATGGAAAAGCAATGTTATAACAATATAATAATAAATATTTATTTGTGATGTTATATGGCTACTATTTCTACTATACATTATATACAACAATGAATTGTCCCAGCACATTATAATTGTGCATTTACTTTTTATATAAATTTATATATGGCATGAGAAAAGAATGAGAATGAGAAATATTATCTAAATCTGCACATGCAGATAAAGCATTATCTGGTCCATAATAAAAACATAAAGTAAAAAAAGAACACTATCATTGATTGCTACGTAAAATAAGTGAAACTATATATATATATATATATATATATATATATATATATATATTTTATAGATATATATATATATATATATATATATATATATATATATATATATATATAGATATATATATATATATATATAGATATATATATATATATATATATATATATATATATATATATATATATAAAAAAAAACACATAAATGCATAGAGCTAGGAGAACCTTAGAAATTTAGTTTTATATCCCATTCCAAATATGACATCAATATCTCATGTTCCCATAATCAGGAGAATCTTATGCAAGAACAGTAAGCATAAGAAAGAACAGTATTCATTGTTAAATCTAATCATTTTAAATTTAATAGAACATCAGTGATAACTACATCGTGAAATTGTTTTTCGGCTGTGTCTGTCCCGTTCCCAACCACCACCCATCCCCCCACTTGTCCTGTCTCCTGGACCCAGGATCAGACTAACAACTTGCTCCTATCTTCTCTCCCAAGGACAAGCTGAGGCGCCGCGAACAACAATGGACTCCAGCTCAGACATTCACATAACATCTCTCACTTATACTGATATCGCACACATTCTCCAACCGTCTGCTCACCACTCTGCCCCCCCCCCACCCTGACTGCCTTTGAAAAAATCCAATCCCATCCCATCATTTGTGTTTTTGTGTTTTTGTGTACTGTATGTTTGTGTTTGCAACTTGCTATTTTTTTCACAAATACGGGTAGTGCTCGCGTACTGTGCTGTACATCTGGTCGGCTAAATTATAAAATGGAAAAATAGGAACTTCATATCCTGGAATTTATAATTTGGGGCTCGTTTGTCTACCTTTAGGATGACTTTCGTATTTGTGCGGTTTCAGAGTATCCATTTGTTTATTCGAATGTCCTTTTGACTGCATGCAGTGTTGAAGGGACGGATCCTCTTTCCATTGTTGCTTTTTGGTGTCTTTTGTGTTCTCATAAACAGGGGCCTCTAAAAAAAGAAAAGAAAAAAAGAATTCTTAGAATCTCACCCCCTACATGAGACAGTCTCATCTCTCATCTCATCTCTGAGTAGAAGGTCTTTCCTTCCTGCATCTATCAGACTTTACTGCTCCCTGTGATCCAGCCAATCACAATGCTTCTGTTAATTCTTTTTATTCCTTAACTGTGCAAATAAAACACTCACGCTTCTGTGAAACAGCATCTGTGAAATAATACCAGTGCAATGTGTAATACGATCCATTTCAAATTTTTTTTTTGCTCTTTATTTATTTTACTTTAGTATTTATACAATGTAAAAAGTGTAAAGAAAAATGATCCAGGCTGCTGTAACATCGAAATTTACCCACTGTAGGATGAATAAAGGTCTTATCTTTCTTATCTTATAATTTTATAAATGGCACAGTCAGTAGCGCACAGTACAGTGGCTTGATCGAGGACAAATCATTTTCTCTGCACAAGCACATCGCGCAAAGGTTCTGCAACCACAAACATTATACAGAAATTGGACTGGAATTGAGTTGTGACTCATACCACACACACACACACACACACACACACACACACACACACACACACACACATGAAGCAGACCTGACCTCAAACAGGCGTCTTGTTCTCCTATGCATGACTTTCACATGTTAAATGAGAGCATGCATTTACATGATAACCTGCAACGTTTGGTTTTTATTGTCTCTATGTGGGAAGCCATAAATGTACTATATAAAACCCTATTAAAGAGTTAGCATTTAAAGTTGCTTAAAACGCATGGGTTCTAATGAATTACTCAACAGGTTCATATGTTTCCATTTTATAATTTAGGGGTTCAAATGTACATCCATTTCCACAAGTCATCTTGTGTATAATTTCAAAGGATTGTTATACACCTTGTTTTTTTCTACATAGGATCGTTGTGATGATAACAATTATGATCACCAAAGTGCAGCTCAGAGTCAAAGCCACCCACAGCCACCAAGGATGCTCAGTGGGAGTGTTCAGATCTGAAAAGATGAGAGAGAAGTGGATTAGTGAATGCCATAGAACGCTTTGGATTCATTCATTTCACAGGCACTTCGTACTCTGTGATTTTGTGTCATCGGTGGACTTGTTTTCTTCACACCGTCTGTTATATGAAGTTCTTATATACGTCAACTGTAATTTAAAACAACTTCTTCTTTCTCCATAACGACTGTGATTTATATGTTATTCACTGAAAATGTAAGGACGGCATGAAAAATGTAGAAAAATTTCAGAGCAAATATTTATGAGGAATTTTGTAATGAGACAAAACAAAGGAGAAGAATAAGAAAAAAATGGTAAAAAGGTACGGGCCATACTTCACTAACAGTGTTTGTTTTCAGAACCCACGCGTTCTGGCAGCCACAGGCGCGTGGAGTAAACTACATTCACACCACTAACATGGTGTGCTGAGTCCCTCAAACAAAATAGAAAATTCACTTTCTCTTGTGCACAGTTATCATGACCTGCACAAAATAGTTTTTTCATTTTTATTTGTTGTTAAGTCTGAAATATGAACCCTAAAAATTCATGTATGAGAGGCTTCGGCAGTACAGGCAGGTTCATACAGGCATTCTTATCTGCGCAAATCAAGCCTAGAGATTAGATCAGCCACACAGCGGTAGAAATGCATGCCTTTGCACGCTAAATTTATACCACCTGCTTTTGCTGGAAACCTTTTTTAACCTTCCTCTTAAGTTAACGTTGTCTCATGTTAATCCGGTCACTTTCAACCTGGTTTTAAGTCAACTAGAAAATATCCTGAAAATAATTATTTACCCTAATATTTTTTTCTTACCTCTGGGCTACCATGATAGGCTTTCTTATACATGAAAAAAAAAGATTTTAAATCTTAAATATATTTTTTTATTTTTCTATTTATGTATATGTTTGTTTGTTTGTTTTTATTTAATTTTGAAATGATTAATTATAGTTTCTTATGGATACATTTTGACCCATATATTTTTACTTAAAAAAAAGACCAAATAATCCCCCCCCCCCCCCCCCCCCCCTCCCTAAATAACTCTTTAACACAAATACACATATGAAAACCAGAACAAGTAATAATACAAAATATAGATTTACAAGGTCAAACAAAAAACAACTAATCAAGCACATCAAACCACAGGAAATCAAGTACTTGCTCCAAAAACGGCTTTGTATGCAAGAACATGCATGTATATGTGTTTAGATGCACTTTTAGTGCTTTACAGGGACATTTCTTGCAGTAGTTTTATGTTTTTATTGTCAGGGCGGAGCTGATATTTCTTTTTATTAGAATCACTGAGGTTGTGGCTGTACTGCTTGATGTTGAGGCAGGATTGACTGAGAAAAAAACTGGTGCTGATGCTCTCGGTGTTGATGTTGGTGATGGTGTAGGTGATGTGTGTTGGTGAGGTGATGTGTGTGGTGAGGTGATGTGTGTATGGTGAAGGTGTAAGGTGATGGTGTATGGTGAGGTGGTGTTATGTGTGTGATGGTGTGTAGTGTGTGATGATGTAGATGATGGTGTTGGTGATTGTGTAGGTGATGGTGTTGGTGTAGGTGATTGGTGGTGATGGTGTTGGTGAAGGTGATGGTGTAGGTGATAGTGTTGGTGAAGGTGATGGTGTTGGTGAAGGTGATGGTGTAGGTGATGGTGTTGGTGATAGTGTTAGTGAAGGTGATGGTGTTGGTGGTGTAGGTGATGGTGTTGGTGATGTTGTTGTGGTTTGTGTACTTGATGTTTGGTGATGGTGTGGTGATGGTGTTTGGTGATGGTGTTAGGTGATGGTGTTGGTGTAGGTGATTGTGTGGGATGGTGAGGTGATGTGTGGTGGTGATTGGTGTTTTTAGGTGATGGTGTTGTTGTGTGGTGCTAGGTGATGGTGTTGGTGTTGGTGATGGTGTTGGTAGATGGTGTTTTGGTTAGTGGTGTTGGTGTTGGTGTATGTGTAGGTGATTGTGTTGGTGTATGTGATGGTGTAGTTGGTGTAGGTGATGGTGTTGGTGTAGGTGATGGTGTAGGTGATTGGTGTTAGGTGTGGTGTAGGTGATGGTGTGAAGGTTGGTGTTGGTGCTTGTGTGGTGATGGTGTTGGTGTGAGGTGGTGTTGGTGTGGTGGTGATGGTGTGTGATGTGGTGTAGGTGATGGTGTTGGTGATGGTGTTGGTGTAGGTGATGGTGTTTGCGTATGTTGTGTATGTGTGTGATGGTGTGGTTGGATTGTGGTGTTGGTGATTGGTGTGATTGTTTGTGAGGTGGTGTTGGTGATGTGTGTTGGTTCTGATGGTGTAGGTGATGGTGATTGTGTGGTGTAGGTGATGGTGTAGGGTGTTGTGTAGGTGATGGTTGGTGTTGGTGTAGGTGATGTGGTTACTGGTTTATTGATGGTGTGGTGATGGTGTTTGTGTAGGTGATGGTGATGGTGATGGTGATGGTGTGTGTATGTGAGGTGTATGTGATGGTGTAGTTGTGATGTTGTTGGTGATGTGTGTGTAGGTGATTGTGTTGGTGAAGGTGATGGTGTAGGTGTGTTTGTGTTTGTGTGGGTGTTTGTGTTGGTGTGGGTGTTGTTGTTTGTGTTGGTGTTGGTGTTTGTGTTGGTGATGGTGTGGTGTGCTGTTGGTGATGTGTGTGTATGATGTGTAGGTGTTGGTGTGGGTGTTGTGTGGTATGGTGTTGTAGTGTGGTGTATGTGCGTGAGTTTTAGTGGATGGTGTAGGTGCTGGTGTTTCGTGTAGGTGAGGTGTTGGTGATTGTGTGATGTGATGTTTGTGATGGTGTTATGTGTGTGGTGTGAGGTGATGGTGTTCTAGGTGATGGGTGTAGGTGTGATGGTTTAGGTGATGGTGATGGTGGGGGGGTGATGGTGTTGCGAGGTGCTGATGGTGTTGGTGATGGTGGTGTGGAGTGGTGAGGTGAGTGGTGTTGGTGGTTGGGGTAGTGTGGGGTTGTGTATGGTGATGGTGCTGTTGGTAGGTGGATGTGTGGTGATGGTGAGGTTGGTGGTGTAGGTGATGGTGTGGTGTTGTTGTTGGTGTTGGTGATGGTGTTGGTGATGTGTGTAGGTGATGGTGATGTTGGTGTTGGTGATGGTGTTGGTGAGGTGTGTGATGGTGTGATGGTGTTGGTGATGGTGTTAGTGTACTTGATGGTGTAGGTGATGGTGTTGGTGATTGTAGGTGATGGTGTAGGTGATGGTGTAGTGTTGGTGAAGGTGATGGTGTTGGTGATGGTGTTGGTTGTAGGTGATGGTGTAGGTGATGGTGTTGTTGGTGATGTGTAGATGTGTGATGGTGTAGGTGATGGTGTTGGTGAGGTGTGGTGTATGGTGTTGGTGATGGTGTTGGTGTATGTGATGGGTGTTTGGTGTGATGGTGTTGGTGTTGGTGTATGGGTGTGTAGGTGATGTGTTGGGTAGTGGTGATGGTGGTGTAGGTGATTGTAGGTGATGGTGGTGTGATGTATGGAGGTGTGTGGTGATGGATGTGTTGGTGTGGTGAGTAGGTGAGGTGTTGTGTATGTGTGATGTGTAGGTGTGTGATGTGGTGATTTGGTGATGATGTGTTCGGGGATGGTGTGTGTGTGCTGTGGTGATGGTGTTGGTGTGGTGCTGGTGGTGTTGTGCTTGGTGTGTGATGGTGGTGATGGTGTTGGTGTTGGTGATGGTGGTGATTGTGTTGGTGTAGGTGATGGTGTTGGTGTTGGTAGGTGATGGTGTGTTGGTGTATGGTGTAGGTGATGGTGTTTGTGTAGGTGATGGTGTTGGTGTATGTGTGGTGTATGTGATGGTGTTTAGGTGATGGTGTTGATGTGTATTGGTGGTGATGATGTGTGGTGTAGGTGATGGTGTAGGTGATAGGTGTTGGTGATGGTGATGGTGTTGTGATGGTGTTGGTGTTGGTGTTGGTGATGTTGTGTGTTGGTGAGGTGGTGATGGTGTTGGTGATGGTGGTGATGGTGTTGGTGTAGGTGTTGATGGTGGCAAGGTGATGGTGTTGGTGTTGGTGAGGTGATGGTGTGTAGGTGATAGGTGTGGTGAAGGTGATGGTGTTGGTGTAGGTGAGGTGATGGTGTAGGTGATGGTGTTGCGTGGTGAGGTGATGGTGTTGGTGTATGTGAGGTGATGTAGTGTAGGTGATGGTGTTGTTGTGATAGGTGTATGGTGTTGGTGATGATGTGTGGTGATGATGTTGGTGATGGTGTAGGTGATGGTTGTTGTGGGATGTGTTGTTGAAGGTGACTGATGGTGTTGTGAGGTTGGTGATGTGTGTTGGTGATGGTGTAGTTGGGTAGGTGATGGTGTTGGTGGTGATGTGTTGTGTGTGGTGTTGGTGTAGTGATGGTGTAGTGTGTGATGGTGTTGGTGTAGGTGATGGGGTGGTGATGGTGGTGATGGTGTAGTAATGGTTGGTAGGTGATGGTTGTAGAGTGATGGTGTTGGTGTAGGTGTTGGTGTAGGTGATGGTGTTGGTGTAGGTGATGGTGTAGATGGTGTAGGTGATGGTGTTGGTGATTGTGTAGGTGATGGTGTTGGTGTAGGTGATGGTGTATGTAATGGTGGTGTAGGTGATGGTGTAGGTGATGGTGTTTGTGTAGGTGATGGTGTTGGTGTATGTGATGGTGTAGGTGGTGTGGTGATGGTGTGGTGTGTGTAGGTGTGTATGGTGTTGGTGTAGGTGATGGTGGGTGTGATGGTGTGTAGGTGTGGTGTTGGTGATGGTGATGGTGTAGTGTGGTGATGATGTGTTGGTGAGGTGATGGTGTAGGTGATGGTGTAGGTGTATGTGTTGGTGTATGTGATGGTGTAGGTGATTGTATGTGATGGTGTAGGTGATGGTGTAGGTGATGGTGTTTGTGTAGGTGATGGTGTTGGTGTATGTGATGGTGTAGGTGATAGTGTAGGTGATGGTGTAATGAGAGTGTAAGAGTCAGTCAGCTTGTGCAGGTCATTCAGTCCTCCTTTCCTTTTATTATAGTACAGGATAAATATTTTAGTTTTTTGTCACTTCCTGATCACACGGCTGCATGTTTGTTTTAATGTTTTGGTGGTGATGTTTGTAAAAGCACATTTTGAAGAAAGTAGAGCTCCTTTTTTGTGCCCACCATGTTAAATACACAAAAAATAAATCAAAGATTGTCATGTGATATTATATTATATACATATAAACGGAGGTAAACAGGTAAACAAAGAAGCCCGTTAACGCTCTCAGTGTTGGGAGAGATTCTGGTTGTAAATGGATTGTTGTATGACAGTGTTAGTGATCTAACAGTGTGTTTATAATTACAGGTTTGGCATTAATTATTGTTTTATAGTCCTGTATTATAACTGGGTCGAATCTGACTCAATAATATAACACAAAACATATTATTTCAACCAGAGCATTTGATAATTTAGTGAAATTGTTTTTATTTATTTATTTAATTTAAATAGAGGTTCCTGACAAAGTCAAAAAGCTTTTATGCAAATTTATGTGGTACTTTTAGGAATTTAAAACCTATAAACGTGTCTGTGGCGACCCTAACACACTAGGATGGTTAACACACTAAACCCCTGGGTGATAAAACACATCACAATAGTTTAAGGGAGCAATGCTGCAGATCTCATGGGACATGCTGTGTGGGAATTCAGTGTGCCATTCAAGGAATTCCTAAATATTACAGCATCTTGTATTCTCTCTATGCAGTTGTGTAAAGTTATGGTTTTGGTTCATTTTTTGTAGCTGCTCAAAGATAAGTGACTTTTTTTTCTACTCAACTACATTTGATGCCACATGTACTTTTAATGCCACTGTATCTAAGTTTAAGAAAGACCTCAATTTAATTATAAAAAAAAAAAAACATCTTTTATACAAGTTGAGTAAAAATATCTCCATCACGGAGTCACAAGCATATTCTGAATATTTGTTTTTGTGTTTGAACTCAAATCATTTACTTTACTTTTATTCGTCCAGTGAATTGTAATTGTTCTTCTAATTAGTAACATGATCCTGTAATAGTCGTTGTTAATTAGAGATTGATGAACGATTTTGAAAAATTGCTTTAATACATTGTGTTTTTATTTTAATCAACTTGTTTGTTACTTGATTATTACAGGATTCCAATTTAATTCTAGTTTTAGGAAATAAAACCTCACAAATCACTTATTTCGGCTTTTCACTAACGTGTCTTGGTATTGAGGACTAATGAATCCACGAGTCTACATTCAATTCCAGACAAATTCTGTTCAAATAAGATATTCCAAGACTTTAAAGTATAAGACTTTGACTCAAGTCATATTGTAAAGGAGTAGGTTTGCAGTACTTCAGGTACTCTTTACACCTGCGTCTCCAAGTTCAGAACACCAGACCAGCAGCACGATCTCCGCGATCGTTTTCTTCTCACCATTATACTAATAAACTTATCATCAAACCAGCGAGAAGAAAAACGTACACAACCGCTAAACATTTCAGCTTTCAACATCCAGATTCTGTTCATAACAAAAAAAACCTAAAACAACAACTCCATTCTCTCAAATCAAATCTCACATCCTGCACCAAAACCAACAAATAAAATCCTCCGTGTGGAAACATTCATAATGTAAAATACCATCATTACTTTAAAACACCATGTTGAGCCTGATTTCACTAATAATTTTGCACAAAGCATCCATATTATCCTAATGCCAAGCTGATAAGAGTAGTAAAGATTTGAAACTTAGTATATTATCATATTATTATAAATTTTTATATATTTTTATATTTAATATTTTATTTGATTATATATATATATATTACATATATATATATACATATATATATATATATATATATATATAGGAACATCGGGCAAATCTTACCAAACGCTCTACAAGTCGTAGTTGGATAAGACGTATCTGGAGTCACAGTGGGCAAATCTAGAAAAGGAAAACACAGAGATATGAGATCATATAAGAAGGTAGATCAAACATAAAGAGTGAGATATGGTTTATATATATATATATATATATATATATATATATATATATATATATATATATATATATATATATATATATATATATATTTGGATATCATTGTATATAATGTAATACTTACAAATGACCAGTTGACATCCACCACTGGTGCTTTTAAGAAGTTGAGGAATATCCTGTATGACCTCACAACAATACCATCCACTGTCATTGTAATTAACATTTATAATAGTTAAATATGAAGCATTCTTTCCTACTTCTTCATGGTAGCGATTTGTACTGGAAGAATATAATGAGTGGAGTTCAATTTTTGTACTGTCATTACAGTAATTTTCACCAAAATACCACTTTACTTTGGGCATATCAAATGTGCCAAATGTACACTCGATGGTTGCATTTGATCCTATACAGGTGTTAACCATCGCTGGAACCGCGGGTGCAATACGTGTCTTCTGACCTCGTGCGTTACTTATGGCTCCCACTGTATAGAAAACAAACCACATCAAGCATTATACTCTATAATCATATATTCTAAAGAAAAATCTTTTTCATTCTTACTGAATAATTTCTGTAAATCTGAATTCTGTAAATGAAGTGAATTGAATCATGCATCATGCATCATTGTAGGATGCACAAAAATAATTCTATATCTATCTATTCTGCACTATATCTAATTATTTCTGTGCAGTAGTTATTAAGTTAAATACTACTCTATTGAGTCATCATTAGGTGATTTGGGGAAAAGACAAATGACCTGATATGCAACAGTTTTTTTCGTTTATTTATTATATTTTTTTATTATAATTATATTTAACTATCTTAAAAAAGTTAGTTACTTTGTTAGTTAGTAAATACAGCATAGTGGAGCAGCATACACATTTTCAAAAAAATTGATGTATGCGTCATTTTTTTCCCCCAAAGTGTTTTTAAAACCAATGTACTGATGTATTGTTATAAAACGTTGAAGGAAAATTGGTTTTGAAACTTTAATATCAATTATCATTTAAAGATTAAAAAACTGTAATATATTAATTTAGATGGAATTGCAGATTTTATGTTATTTAGGCTAAATTTGAATCTCAGTTAAACCAAAAATTGCTTGTTTGTTTTTTTTTTACATTTTATTTTAGAGGAATCTATAAACTCTGAATAATTCTGCCTGTGAATGTTTGATGTGTTTTAATTTACTGTCAAAAAGTAACGTTCTCACCCAAACACTATTTATCAACTTATTACAATATTAACAAGCATATGTCATATTGTCTACCGTAATTTATGGACGCTTTCCAGTTCATAGAACTCTACAATATTTTCATATTATATAATTAGTAATAGTCATTATATTAGAATAAATATTATTTACAGATTTGCTTGTTTTTGATTTGTTTATATTAGTGTTCCAGTGAAATATTTGACCATTAACACATGACAGTGTAACAATAAATAAACCAACGATGGTCGTTTATGAGTTACATCAATGAAACTGCTTATTATTGGGAGAACAAAAATAAACAAACACCATCCGTTTATCCCTAAGCATGTATCCAGTCTAGTGTGAATAAAAAAAACATCTGACCTGTGAGCAATAGCAGGAAATTCCTGGTGACTAAATAGTCCATTGTTCTTGTTAAATCATAAAACCAAAATGTCAGGATCTTTTGACACACTCAAGGAAAGTACAAGCGCAGTTGTGTTTTTGTCAGTGAAGTTGCACAACACAACACAAAAAAAAGAATCCCGTAATGAGGGTAGTATGTGAGCGGATTGTGTTACGCATGAGTACGTGATGTCAGAGGAGTGCACGCTTAACGCGTTGAGTCGAGGAGGTTTCGTGTGAAATCATACTGAAACCTAAAGCAGAATACGCAGCAAGGAGGAAATCTATGCTGCGCAGAGCAACCACTGAAACCACCAGCACCAGCACCAGCACCAGCACCAGTGAGCTGTGAATAAATCATGAAATAGGAAAAAAAAAAAAAACATATTGTAAAGGTCACAAATGTTCCTGTGTGTAATTTAATACATGACTTTAAACACGGTTGACATAATGAGAAAATAAAATGAATTGTCGCTAAAGGAATCGCTTTCAGTATTCGCACAGCGTACGGCAGGAAAACAGGTCAACCACACACACACACACACACACACACACACACACACCCACAAGTGTGAAACAAGAGTCTTACAACACCTGCGTGGTGCTGAATGTGAAACTCAGATGAACGTGTAATTTAGGAACAAATACACACGTTTCTTTCCATTTCATCACTCTCAACGTCGGAACCCAGACTCAGACGATACAAACATGTGTGTGTGTGTGTGTGTGTGTGTGTGTTTGTGTGTGTGTGTGTGTGTGTGTGTGTGTATGTAAAAATGCACACGTACAAAAGCTATATACAGTTCCATTCAAATCGCCATCGAAGGCAGTGCGAGTTTGTTGTGTTTCCTTCAGACTGAGAGATTTGGGTATGAGATTATAATTTGAATATAAGACAGTATGTAGATACTAAGGGGCACGGTGGCGTAGTGGTTAGCACGTTCGCCTCACACCGCCAGGGTCCGGGTTCGATTCCCGTCTCGGTCATGTGTGTGTGTGGAGTTTGCATGTTCTCCCCGTGCCTCAGGGGTTTTTTTTTTCTCCGGGTTCTCCGGTTTCCCCCCGGTCCAAAAAACATGCACGGTAGGTTGATTGGCACCTTGGAAAATTGTCCCTAGTGTATGAATGTGTGTGTGAATGTGTGTGTGTGCTCTGCGTGGGGGTTGGCATTCCATCCAGGGTGTATCCTGCCTTAATGCCCATAGACGCCTGAGATAGGCACAGACTCCCCGTGACCCGAGGGAAGATCGGATATAGCGGTAGAAAATGAATGAATGAATGAATGTAGATACTAATGTTTACTAGTGCGTTGGTGAGAGGAGAACTGCCCCCCCGACTGATCCTGCTTTTTCCCAATTTATTTTCTCCATTTGTGTCAGTGATGGAGTTTTGGTTGGCGCTGTTGCCTTTGTCATTTATGGCTTTCTCAGTTGTGGAAACTTAATTGTTTAGAATTTTGTTAAGTTTGCTTCTGTGTGTCATCATGTATTATTATTATTATTATTATTATTATTATTATTATTATTATTATTGTACAGCTCCTTTGACACAATCTGTATTGTTAAAAGCACTATATAAATAAAGGTGACTTGACTTAATGGTGCTTCCTGGTGTTATTTTGGCAACAGGCATTACCACAATATTTCCCGTGAAATTCCCGTGAGAGCACAGGGTCAGCCTTGGTATGACGCTCCCTGGAGCACAGAGGATTAAGGGCCTTGCTCAAGGACCCAAAGGTGGCCTAGCTTGGCGATACCCGGGCTCGAACCCCCAACCTTCTGATCAGTAGGCCAGTGCCTTAATCCACTGAGATACACCCCTCCCTTAGGAGGCAGCACTGAAAATTATTCAAAACGACCTGCCTAAATTCTCTCACCACCCCCCCCAATGCTGCACTCGCTCCACTGGCTTCCTGTAGCTGCTCTCACGCATCAGATTCAAAACACTGACGCTCGCCTATAAAGCAACAAATGCATCGGCACCTTCATACCTCCGAAACCTCATCACCTCCCGTAGCGCACCTCGCTGCCTGAGAGCGTCTCGCACTGCTCGCCTGCTTCCACCTTCTCTCAGGGGAAGAGCTAAAGATCAGCTCAAGGCTCTTCTCAGTTCTGGCACCGAGGTGGTGGAATGAACTTCCCCTGGATATCACTGGCTCAACTTCAAGAGATGACTGAGGACCCTATCAATCTATTCCAACAACACTCAACCTTTTCACTCACTCAAACAAACAAACAAACAAACAAATAAATAATAAATCTCAATCGAGTCTATGCTTGTTTGTATGTTATTCATATATAACAACCAGCTTCTCACTGACTACTCATTTAATTGTTAATATATTATTCATGCAATGTGATTCGAAATCATGATTCTATTAAACAGCTATATTTGAAAAACAAATATTTAATTTATTATTGGATTTGAAAGTTGGCAGCCTGCACATTTCTTCCCTTCACCAGCTTTTTCCATATGGAGACATTTTTGGTTGTAGGTAAACTACTGAGTGAGCACAAATCAGATGCCTCTGTTTTATAGTGTCATCCTCCAAAGTGTGTTTTACCATATTATATAACTTCACAACTACAAAAAGTGTTTGTAATTGACATTAACCCTATCAAAGAGAA
Organism: Kryptopterus vitreolus; assembly: GCA_030449085.1. Taxonomy (NCBI): domain Eukaryota; kingdom Metazoa; phylum Chordata; class Actinopteri; order Siluriformes; family Siluridae; genus Kryptopterus; species Kryptopterus vitreolus. The sequence goes on along the minus strand of JACRUU010000019.1, from coordinate 733,902 downwards.
ATGACACGTTAGAAATATATTTTAAAATACAATCATAAATACTGCCCATGCATGTAAATGATGATCATCAGCGAAAAATCTACATGATGCTTCTGCACCCGCTCTCCTGGCCGGGTTTGACACCTGCTGACTTCCAGTTTTGTAGACAATGAAGAGATCCAGCTCGAATTCGCACAGGAGACTTCCAGGAGCACTGGGAGCGTTCTACTGCCCTACTATTATTCAAAAGGGTAAACTGACACACACACACACACACACACACACGTCATATATATATATAATATATAATATAATATATATATATATATATATATAATATATATATATATATATATATATATATCTCAGAACCAAAGGGTAAATGATTTCTGCATTAAAATGCCTGGCACCAAACATTACACTTAAAACATTTGAACTGTAACGAATGGATATTCGATGCCACCCAGATGATGAAGGTGTCCTGAGTTTTTGAGAAAGGCACCTATAAATATAATGTGTTATTATTATTATTATTATTATTATTATTATTATTATTTATTAGTGGTGCTTGGAACAAGTTTCCTTGTCCAATCACCACTGGTTTCAATTTTATTTGAAGAGCTCTTTTAACAATTATCATAGTCACAAACAGCTTTACATAATGTTTAGAGGCACTGATGTATATATTTAGGTGTTATAACCTAATTCTTTCATCTCAACTAGTGTATAGTAGTGTCTTCAGTAGGGCATTCCTCGGTTGTGTGACTGGAAAGACGAGAAATGTATAAGAACACATTAGAACAGTTTTGAAAATTGTATAATTATAGTGCCTCACTTCTATCTATATTTTAACCTCATGATCAATTTCTGCAATTCGCTCTGTGACCCACTTTGTGAGAGATTTAGAGCAGGGGTCACCAACGTGGTGCCTGCGGGCACTAGGTCGCCCCCAAGGATCACATGAGTAGCTCTCAGGCATGTTCTAAAAACTCCTCAGTGAGATGCATCTAAAATGTTAGTTAACTCATTGTGAACTCACAATAGTTAACTCACAATACTTATTGTGAGAAATCATCAGTGTCATTAATTATAATATATAACTAAAGGCAAATGTGTTATTTCAAACTGGTAGCCCTTTGTATGACTCAGTAACCATGAAGGTTACTCTCAGGTTCAAAAAGGTTGGTGACCCCTGATTTAGAGCATCAGTCAGCAGTGCCTGATCCAAAGTGTGGAGTTTTCCTCTCAGAACACAAACATATTTTATTAATGTTAATATTAAATATATAATAACCCGGAGAAACCCCCCTAGGCACGGGGAGAACATGCACAAACTCAACAAACACATGGCCGAGACGGGGCTCGAAACTTGACGCTGGAGGTGTGAGGCGAACGTGCTAACCACTAAACCACCGTGCTCCTGCACTTTAATATAACTACATGAAAATTTGCTTCATTCACAAATGTTCATTTTCATGTTCCAAATTATTTCCTGATATATATGTCTCATATAAAGTCTCACTGACATCATTACAATTTCTCTCATCTGCTGTGAGGAACTTCTTGCATTATCATTAATATTTGCACACCAGTAAGTGCATTCTCAAAATGGGTACAAACAGCATGACAGTCTAAAAGTGTTAATATTTAAAACTGCCTGGAAAGAGAGCACTAGGAATTATAAAAAAAGCCCTGAGTGAAGCTAGATCATCTTATTTCTCCACTCTTATAGAAACAATTTAGAACAATCCTATATTTCTATTTAACACTATAGCAGAGTTAACTAGGAATAGGAACACGATAGAAATACCCACAGTAACAACATGTAGTAGCGACGACTTCATGAATTTCTTCAATAACAAAATAACAAATATTAGGGAAAATATTCAGGCCTTAAATCGCGATTTTCATTTTTCATTGATTCTGGTGATAAACTAAATACACCAGGCCAGATCCTAGATCATTTTACTCTTGTTGAAGAGAATGAATTAATTTTACTCATCTCTTCTGCCAAGTCGACAACGTGTGTATTAGATCCCGTACCGACACACTTTCTTAAACAGGTAGTAACATCAGTATCAGAACCCCTGCTGACAATAGTAAGCTCTTCACAGTGGGTTTGTTCCAAAATCCTTTAAATTAGCAGTCATTAAACCACTAATTAAAAAACCTGACCTCGACCCCAGTGAACTAGCAAACTATAGGCCAATATCAAACCTCCCCTTCATTTCAGAAATCTTATAAAAGATAGTTGCATAGCAGTTATGCTGTAACGCTTTACTGTCTGGATGTTCAGCGCGGTGTATAAATAAACTTCAGTTAGTTCAGAACTCGGCAGCGAGAGTGCTCACTAGAACTAGGAGATATGAGCACATCACCCCTGTCCTATCACACTGCACATCACCCCTGTCCTATCCACACTGCACATCACCCCTGTCCTATCCACACTGGTACATCACCCCTGTCACTATCCACCACACTTCACACTGTACATCACCCCTGTCCTATCCACACTGCACATCACCCCTGTCCTATCCACACTGTACATCACCCCTGTCCTATCCACACTGCACATCACCCCTGTCCTATCCACACTGTACATCACCCCTGTCCTATCCACACTGCACTGGCTCCCAGTGAAATTCCGTATAGAATTTAAAATATTACTATTAACTCATAAAGCACTGAATGGTCTCGCCCCACAGTACCTGACAGAACTATTAGAGCCTTATGTTCCACCACGCCTGCTTCGATCAAAGGATGCAGGCTGTCTGTCAGTACCACGTATTAGGAAGAATTACAGCGGGGGCGGAGCTTTCTCTTACAAAGCCCCAAAGTTATGGAACTCCCTCCCGATTAATGTTGGAGAATCAGACACAGTCTCAGTGTTTAAGTCCAGGGTGAAAACTTTCTTATTTAACCAAGCTTTTAGTGAATAGTCCTACCTTAGATAAAGGAGTAGATCTGGGGGACACATGGATGTTGAGTATTATAGTGATCTGGTGTGTTTAGTTGCTGTCTGCCTCACTTTCATTAATCACTCAGGTTTGTGGTGGTGAGAGTGACTGTTTGTTTACACATCAGGAAGCTCTCATGTCTGTGTTTCCCTCTGATTCTCCTTTTAGTTATGCTGTTATAGTTAATCCTGCCGGAGTCCACGTCTGCACTCGAACACTAAATATACACACTCCCATACTGCAACCATGACTGTGACTAACCACTCATTTCTCTCCTTCTTTCTCTCTCTCTCCCTGTTGAGTTACATGTCCCACTGCTGAGCTGTCAGTGATCCAGACCCCCTCTGCACTCTGTTCCTGTCAGAAACCTCCTGGTGACTCCGCCCCGGGTTTATGATGCTTCAAATTCATGAATACACTCCACACAACATAATAAACATCCTCAACCACACACACACACACACACACACTAACAACCCAAATGAAGATGAGGTTCTCTGTTGAGTCTGGTTCCTCTCAAGGTTTCTTCCTGTTCCCAGGGAGTTTTTCCTCGTCACCGTCGCTTCGGCTTGCTCAACAAGAAACAATCAGGGCCAAACTGATTTTCACTTTTCAAACATGAGTATATTGTACAGCTGCTTTGAGACGATGACACATTGTAAAAAGCGCTTTATAAATAAAACTGAATTGAATTGAATTGAATTGAAGCAGTTTAAGTTCATACCTACTTAAGAATAACATACACAAACTCTTACCAATCAGGATTTAGACCTCATCACAGCACAGAGACAGCACTCGTCAAAGTAGTAAATGATCTCTTACTGGCCTCTGATCAAGGCTGTGTCTCTCTGCTGGTATTACTCGACCTCAGTGCAGCCTTTGACACCATTGACCATAAAATTCTCCTTCACAGATTAGAAAAGGTAGTAGGAATTCAGGGAACAGTCCTTGCCTGGTTCAGGTCTTGTTTAACTGACCGCTACCAGTTTGTAGACTTAAATGGTGATTATTCTGAGCATTCCCAGGTACAGTATGGTGTGCCACAGGGTTCGGTATTAGGCCCATTGCTCTTTTCTCTTTACATGCTTCCTCTGGGCAACTTAATTCGTAAATATGATATTAGTTTCCATTGTTACGCTGATGACACACAGTTATATGTCTCAGCTCCACCAAATGAAAAAAACAGCTAAGTAAAGTTGAGTAATGTGTGAAAGCCATAAGAGACTGGATGTTAAGTAACTTCCTCCTTCTTAATCCGGGTAAAACAGAGGTTCTAGTACTCGGACCACATGCAGCTAGAAGTGAAATATCAGAACAAACTGTATCTCTAGATGGTCTTTCTATCACACCGAGTACAACTGTAAAAGATCTGGGTGTGATTATAGATTCCAATCTCTCATTCGAAGCTCATGTAGATAATATTACCAAGATAGCATTTTTCCATCTCAGAAATATCGCTAAGATTAGGAATATATTGTCAATTAACGATGCAGAAAAACTAGTCCATGCTTTTATCACATCCAGGCTGGATTACTGTAATGCTTTACTGTCTGGATGTTCAGCGCGGTGTATAAATAAACTTCAGTTAGTTCAGAACACGGCAGCGAGAGTACTCACTAGAACTAGGAGATATGAGCACATCACCCCTCCACCTGTCCTGTCCTAACCACCACTCCACCCCTGTCCCTACATGCACCCCTGTCCTATCCACACTGCACATTACCCCTGTCTTATCCACACTGCACATCATACCCCTGTCCTATCACACTGCACACACCCCTGTCCTATCCACACTGCACATCACCCCTGTCCTATCCACACTGTACATCACCCCTGTCCTATCCACACTGCACATCACCCCTGTCCTATCCACACTGCACATCACCCTGTCCTATCCACACTGCACATCACACACTTACCCCTATCCACACTGTACCACACTCACCCCTGTCCTCTGCACACTGTCCAACCAGTCCTATACCCTGCACATCACCCCTGTCTCTATCCACACTGCACATCACCCCCCACTGTCCTATCCACACACAGTGCACATCACCCCTGTCCTATCCACACTGCACATCACCCCTGTCCTACCCACACTGCACATCACCACTGCACATCCTTCCTATCCACACTGCACATCACCCCTGTCCTATCCCACATGTCCTATCCACACTGCACATCACCCTGTCCTATCCACACTGCACATCACCCCTGTCCTATCCACAAAGCACATCACCCCTGCCCTACCCACACCACACATCACCCCTGTCCTACCACACTGCACTGGCTCCCAGTGAAATTCTGTATAGAATTTAAAATATTACTATTAACTTATAAAGCACTGAATGGTCTCGCCCCACAGTACCTGACGAACTATTAGAGCCTTATGTTCCACCATGCCTGCTTTTCGATCAAAGGATGCAGGCTGTCTGTCAGTACCACGTATTAGGAAAATTACAGCGGGGGGAGGGGGGCAGGAGCTTTCTCTTACAAAGCCCCAAAGTTATGGAACTCCCTCCCTATTAATGTTGGAGAATCAGACACAGTCTCAGTGTTTAAGTCCAGGGTGAAAACTTTCTTATTTAACCAAGCTTTTAGTGAATAGTCCTACCTTAGATAAAGGAGTAGATCTGGATGGATGTTGAGTATTATAGTGATCTGGTGTGTTTAGTTGCTGTCTGTCTCACTTTCATTAATCACTCAGGTTTGTGGTGGTGAGAGTGACTGTTTGCTTACATATCAGGAAACTCTCATGTCTTTGTTTCCCTCTGATTCTCCTTTTAGTGTCGCTGTTATAGTTAATCCTGCCGGAGTCCACGTCTGCACTCGACACTACATATACACACTCCCATACTGCAACCATGACTGTGACTAACCACTCTTTTTTTTCCTTCTTTCTCTCTCTCTCTCTCTCTCTCTCTCTCTCTCTCTCCATGTCCCACTGCTGAGCTATCAGTGATCCAGACCCCCACTGCACTCTGTTCCTGTCCGAACCTCCTGGTGACTCCACCCCTGGTTGGTGATGCTTCAAATTCATGAATACACTCCACAGTAAACATCCTCAACCACACACACACACACACACACACACACACCACACACAACACTAACAACACAAATGAGGATGAGGTTCTCTGTTGAGTCTGGGTTCCTCTCAAGGTTTCTTCCTGTTCTCAGGGAGTTTTTCCTCGTCACCGTCGCTTCGGCTCCTCAACAAGAAACAATCAGGGCCAAACTGATTTTCACTTTTCACACATTAGTATTATGTAAAGCTGCTTTGAGACGATGACACATTTTTAAAAGCGCTTTATAAATAAAATTGAATTGAATTGAATGACAGTGGATTTCTTGCAAAAAAAGAAATCCAGTTTTCTCAAAATAATTATTACATCGTTCATAAGTAAATATTTACACACTGAACATCTTCTTTTATCATTGTTCACAAACAAGATTGTCAAAATGTTTAGTCATGTCGTTTGTATACGTGGAACGGTTTCAGTATTTTCGGATTACAATAATTCATAATGATTTATTTACAGCACAACACATTAATGTTGTCTTGATACTGGAGTTTCTAACTATGATACGATACATTGGAAAATATCGACATTTGATACCATTTACGATACGAAGTGCAAAATTTAAGCAATAATTTTGTGAATGAACTTAAATAAGCACAAGTTAATTTACATTTGACCACAATAAAAGTATTTACTTCTAAGATTTCTAAATCTGTCAGATTTTATTAACTTTAATAATTACAGTGAAACACTTTGACTCATCTACAACCTGCCCACGTTCTCCCACAACACACCACCACTCCACTCATGCTGCACCTGCACTACATTCCACTGTCTACAACCTGCCCAGTTCTCCCACACCCCACCACTGCTGCACTACATCCACTGTCTACAACCTGCCCACGTTCTCCCACACCACCACCACTGCTGCACTACATCCACTGTCTACAACCTGCCCACGTTCTCCCACACCACCACCACCACTGCTGCACTACATCCACTGTCTACAACCAGCCCACGTTCTCCCACACCATCCCACTGCTGCGCTACATCCACTGTCTACACCTGCCCATGTTCTCCCACACCCACCCCACTGCTGCCACATCCACTGTCTACAACCTGCCCACGTTCTCCCACACCATCCCACTGCTGCGCTACATCCACTGTCTACAACCTGCCCAAGTTCTCCCACACCATCCCCACTGCTGCACTACATCCACTGTCTACAACCTGCCCACGTTCTCCCACACCACCCCACTGCTACATCCACTGTCTACAACCTGCCCATGTTCTCCCACACCACCACCACTGCTGCACTACATCCACTGTCTACAACCTGCCCAAGTTTTCCCACACCTCCACCACTGCTGCACTACATCCACTGTCTACAACCTGCCCGTGTTCTCCCACACCACCACCACTGCTGCACTACATCCACTGTCTACAACCAGCCCACGTTCTCCCACACCACCCCACTGCTGCACTACATCCACTGTCTACAACCTGCCCACGTTCTCCCACACCACCACCACTGCTGCACTACATCCACTGTCTACAACCTGCCCGAGTTCTCCCACACCACCACCACTGCTGCACTACATCCGCTGTCTACAACCTGCCCGAGTTCTCCCACACCACCACCACTGCTGCACTACATCCACTGTCTACAACCTGCCCACGTTCTCCCACACCACCCCACTGCTGCACTACATCCACTGTCTACAACCTGCCCAAGTTCTCCCACACCACCCCTGCTGCGCTACGTCCACTGTCTACAACCTGCCCAAGTTCCCCACACCACCCCACTGCTGCACTACATTACACTGTCTACAACCTGCCCATGTCTCCCACACCATGCCCACTGCTGCATACCATCCACTGTCCACAACCTGCCCACGTTCCCTACACCATGTGCTCTCTACTACACTGTCTACAACCTGCACTGCTGCTCCCACACCACCCCACTGCTGCACTACGTCCCTGTCTACAACCTGCCCGAGTTCTTCCCACACCACCACCACTGCTGCACTACATCCACTGTCTACAACCTGCCCATGTTCTCCCACACCACCCACCACTGCTGCACTACGTCCACTGTCTACAACCTGCCCGAGTTTTCCCACACCTCCACCACTGCTGCACTACATCCACCGTCTACACCACCTGCCCACCCACCCTGTTCTCCCACACCACACACCCTGTCTACAACCTGCTGCTGCTAATCACCACCCCATGCCACACTGTCTACACTCACCAACCTGCCCATGTTCTCCCACACCACCCCACTGCTGCACTACATCCACTGTCTACAACCTGCCCAAGCTGCACTACATCCACTCCCACACCACCCCACTGCTGCGCTACATCCACTGTCTACAACCTGCCCATGTTCTCCCACACCACCCCACTGCTGCACTACATCCACTGTCTACAACCTGCCCACGTTCTCCCACACCACCACCACTGCTGCACTACATCCACTGTCTACAACCTGCCCACGTTCTCCCACACCACCCCCACTGCTGCACTACATCCACTGTCTACAACCTGCCCAAGTTCTCCCACACCACCACCACCACTGCCGCATACATCCTGCACTACAACCTTTGGGGTGCCACTGTCTTACAACCTTGCCACATCCTCACACCCCCCACTGTGCACTACATCCACGTCTACAACCTGCCCACTGTCTCCCACCCCTACACCACCACCACTGCTGCACTACATCCACTGTCTACAACCTGCCCACGTTCTCCCACACCACCCCACTGCTGCACTACATCCACTGTCTACAACCCACGCCACTGCCCCCACTGTTCTCCCACACCCACCACCACTGCTGCACTACACCCCCACCACTGTCCACTGTCTACAACCTGCCCGATGTTCTTCCCACACCTCCACCACTGCTGCACTACATCCACCACTGCTGTCTACAACCTGCCCATGTTCTCCCACACCACCCCACCCCCCACTGTGCTGCGCTACATCCACTGTCTACAACCTGCCCAACTTCTCCCACACCATCCCACTGCTGCAACTACATCCACTGTCTAAAACCTGCCCAACCTCTCCCACACCACCCCACTACTGCACTACGTCCACTGTCTACACCTGCCCACTGCTGCACTACATCCACTCTACATCCCACTGTCTACAACCTGCCCACGTTCTCCCACACCTCCACCACCACTGCTGCACTACATCCACTGTCTACAACCAACCTGCCCAATGTCTCCCACACCACCACCCCACTGCTGCACTACATCCACTGTCTACAACCTGCCCACGTTCTCCCACACCATCCCCACTGCTGCACTACATCCACTGTCTACAACCTGCCCAAGTTCTCCCACACCACCCCACTGCTGCACTACATCCACTGTCTACAACCTGCCCATGTTCTCCCACACCACCCCACTGCTGCACTACATCCACTGTCTACAACCTGCCCACGTTCTCCCACACCTCCACCACTGCTGCACTACATCCACTGTCTACAACCTGCCCACGTTCTCCCACACCACCACCACTGCTGCACTACATCCACTGTCTACAACCTGCCCACGTTCTCCCACACCATCCCACTGCTGCACTACATCCACTGTCTACAACCTGCCCACAGTTCTCCCACACCACCACCACTGCTGCACTACATCCACTGTCTACAACCTGCCCAAGTTCTCCCACACCACCTCCCACCACTGCTGCCTACTCCACTGCTACCACCTGCCCAATTTCTCCACAACCACTGTCTACGTCAACCTGCCCATGTTCTCCCACACCATCCCATTGTTCTCCCACACCACCACCACTGCTGCACTACATCCACTGTCTACAACCTGCCCAAGTTCTCCCACACCACCCCACTGCTGCACTACATCCACTGTCTACAACCTGCCCACAACATGTGTTCTCCCACACCACCACCACTGCTGCACTACACCACCACCACTCCCACTGTCTACAACCAGCCCATGTTCTCCCACCCCCTATACACCACCCCACTGCTGCACTACATCCACTGTCTACAACCTGCCCACGTTCTCCCACACCACCACCACTGCTGCACTACATCCACTGTCTACAACCTGCCCAAGTTCTCCCACACCACCACCAGATCCACCACTGCTGCACTACATCCACTGTCTACAACCTGCCCACGTTCTCCCACACCTCCCACACACCCACCACTGCTGCACTACATCCACTGTCTACAACCTGCCCAAGTTCTCCCACACCACCCCACTGCTGCACTACATCCACTGTCTACAACCTGCCCACGTTCTCCCACACCTCCACCACTGCTGCACTACATCCACTGTCATCCACTGTCTACACACCTGCCCACGTTCTCCCACACCACCACCACTGCTGCACTACATCCACTGTCTACATCAACCTGCCCCACTTCTCCCACACCACCACACTGCTGCGCTACATCCACTGTCTTCAACCTGCCCACGTTCTCCCACACCATCCACCACTGCTGCACTACATCCACTGTCTACAACCTGCCCACGTTCTCCCACACCTCCACCACTGCTGCACTACATCCACTGTCTACAACCTGCCCAAGTTCTCCCACACCATCCCACTGCTGCACTACGTCCACTGTCTACAACCTGCCCAACGTTCTCCCACACCACCACCACTGCTGCACTACATCCACTGTCTACAACCTGCCCACGTTCAACCTGCTCCCTACACCTAGTTCTCCCACACCCTCCACCACTGCTGCACTACATCCACTGTCTACAACCTGCCCACGTTCTCCCACACCCCACCACTGCTGCACTACATCCACTGTCTACAACCTGCCCATCCACTGTTCTCCCACACCACCACCACTGCTGCGCTACATCCACTGTCTACGTCAACCTGCCCACGTTCTCCCACACCATCCCCACTGCTGCACTACATCCACTGTCTACAACCTGCCCAACGTTCTCCCACACCACCCACCACTGCTGCACTACATCCACTGTCTACAACCTGCCCACGTTCTCCCACCACCACCCCCACTGCTGCACTACATCCACGTCTACAACCTGCCCACGTTCTCCACACACACCCCCACTGCTGCACTACATCCACTGTCTACAACCTGCCCAGTTCTCCACACCTCCACCACTGCCTGCACTACATCCACTGTCTACAACCTGCCCACTGCCCACCTCCATTTCTCCCACACCATCCCACTGCTGCCACTACGTCCCACTGTCTACAACCTGCCCGAAGTTCTCCCACACCACCACCACTGCTGCACTACATCCACTGTCTACAACCTGCCCACGTTCTCCCACACCACCACCACTGCTGCACTACATCCACTGTCTACAACCTGCCCACGTTCTCCCTGCACAACCTTCCCACCACCCCACTGCTGCACTACATCCACTGTCTACAACCTGCCCAACAAAACATGTTCTCCCACACCATCCCCACTGCTGCACTACATCCACTGTCTACAACCTACAACCTGCCCACATGTTCTCCCACACCATCCCACTGCTGCACTACATCCACTGTCTACAACCTGCCCATCACCATTCTCCCTACACCCACCACCACTGCTTCAACCTGCACTACATCCACTGTCTACAACCTGCCCACGTTCTCCCACGTTCTCCCACCTCCACCACCACTGCTGCACTACATCCACTGTCTACAACCTGCCCAAGTCCTGCTGCCTAGTTCTCCCACACCACCACCACCACTGCTGCACTACATCCACTGTCTACAACCTGCCCACGTTCTCCCACACCACCACCACCACTGCTGCACTACATCCACTGTCTACAACCTGCCCACCCACCCATGTTCTCCCACACCACCCCACTGCTCATCCAGCACTACAATCCACTGCTCCACTCCCCACTGCGCTACAACCTGCCCAAGTTCTCCCACACCACCCCCACTGCTGCACTACATGCCACCGTCTACAACCTGCCCAAGTTCTCCCACACCACCACCACTGCTGCACTACATCCACTGTCTACAACCTGCCCACGTTCTCCCACATGTTCCTCCCACCACCTACCACCACCACTGCTGCCACTACATCCACTGTCTACAACCTGCCCACTCCCAGTTCTCCCACACACCACCCCACTGCTGCACTACATCCACTGTCTACAACCTGCCCAAGTTCTCCCACACCACCCCACACTGCTGCACTACATCCACTGTCTACAACCTGCCCACGTTCTCCCACACCTCCACCCCACTGCTGCACTACATCCGCTGTCTACAACCTGCCCAAGTTCTCCCACACCATCCCACTGCTGCACTACGTCCACTGTCTACAACCTGCCCGAGTTCTCCCACACCTCCACCACTGCTGCACTACATCCACTGTCTACAACCTGCCCACGTTCTACCCACACCTCCACCAACTGCTGCACTACATCCACTGTCTACAACCTGCCCATGTTCTCCCACACCACCCCACTGCTGCACTACATCCACTGTCTACAACCTGCCCACGTTCTCCCACACACATCCACCACTGCTGCAACTACATCCACTGTCTACAACCTGCCCAAGTTCTCCCACACCTCCACCACCACTGCTGCACTACATCCACTGTCTACAACCTGCCCACGTTCTCCACTGTCTACACCTCCACCACCACTGCTGCACTACATCCACTGTCTTCAACCTGCCCGAGTTCTCCCACACCACCACCACTGCTGCACTACATCCACTGTCTACAACCTGCCCACGTTCTCCCACACCACCACCACTGCTGCACTACACTCCACTGTCTACAACCTGCCCAAGTTCTCCCACACCACCCCACTGCTGCACTACGTCCACTGTCTACAACCTGCCCACGTTCTCCCACACCACCACCACTGCTGCACTACATCCACTGTCTACAACCTGCCCACGTTCTCCCACACCACCACCACTGCTGCACTACATCCACTGTCTACAACCTGCCCAAGTTCTCCCACACCATCCCACTGCTGCACTACGTCCACTGTCTTCAACCTGCCCAAGTTCTCCCACACCACCACCACTGCTGCACTACATCCACTGTCTACAACCTGCCCAGTTCTCCCACACCACCACCACTGGCTTCAACTGCTCTACGTCCACTGTCTACCAACCTGCCCGAGTTCTCCCACACCACCACCACTGCTGCACTACATCCACTGTCTACAACCTGCCCAAGTTCTCCCACACCACCCCACTGCTGCACTACATCCACTGTCTACAACCTGCCCACGTTCTCCCACACCATCCACCACTGCTGCACTACATCCACTGTCTACAACCTGCCCACGTTCTCCCACACCTCCACCACTGCTGCACTACATCCACTGTCTACAACCTGCCCACGTTCTCCCACACCCCCACCACTGCTGCTCTACGTCCACTGTCTACAACCTGCCTGAGTTCTCCCACACCACCACCACTGCATCAGATTCAAATCGCTGAAGGCTAATTTATACTACTGCGTCAATGCTACACTGTAACTTGATGCGCACCCCTCCAAAAATGTAACTACACGTCATGTTGACGCAGAGCCCGAGGTCTGTGGTTGGTTGGTTTGGCGTACATATTCCGATGTATTCCTCTTTACTGCCATTTTTAAAGTCCACACTGAAGAAATTAATTTTTTTTAACAAGCATTATTAAATTTGTCTACAAGTAACAGTTTTCCAACATTTATCAGCTCCAGCTGCAACATAATCTGCTCAGTTTCAGTCTTATTTGTTGCTACGGCAGAAACTCAAAACACCAACAAAGAAACTCAACACCGCACCACCGCCAACTAGTGTTTCGGAAGAGTTACTGCAGAGCGACGCAGAAGTATTGTGGTGTTATTAGCGCCTTTTGTTAACACGGCTCTTTAGCAACACTCGTATATCGGCTTTCTTCGACCCTTCAGGTTTTCAAGTTCATTTGGAAATGTTCATGTTCATGATTCAATATACAAAAAATTTCCTGATTCCACACCTGCTGCATTCTTTATCAACCAAAGCGGGTCTCAGGCGGGACTCGTCACCTTTCTATTATCTTTATTTATGCTATTTAACCAGAGTGAATCAGACAGGAACGGTGGTCACGTGTGGTGTTTGTGTAATATTTATTGAAATATCGATATTTTTGACACTAATAAAAAAAAAAAAACAGCAGTACACATAACTGTAGGTGGGATGTTGACAGGATTCACACTTCTACTGTACTGTACGAGTATCCTTTCATTTCATCATTTGTTCATAAATTGTAATTCTGTGTTTTTTCACCAGTTTAATGTTCACAAGTTTCACCGTTGACTTATATTATTATATTAGAGAACTAATTGATCATTTGTTCCATTCACTCACCGTCATTAGTGCCGTTTAAGACTCAAACTGCAGGATTCATCAATTCAAGACACAATTTACAATTTTTAAGTTTAATAGATATTTAGACTTGACAGATTATGGTTTAACCATTTTGCATTCACTGAACTGATGCCGAGATGTTTTGTGGGTTAAGAATATTCAGGTGAGAACTATTTATCAACATGACTTACACAATAAATTGATTGTGTAAACAAATTTCGAACTGTCAACAAATAGGAAACTAAAAATTGTAAACAAATTTGGAATGCTTCCAAAAGCATTCAAAATTTGTCCTCAGCAATGAGAAATGGTTCAGCAAATGACGACGTGATGTGGAGGCTGAACAAGTGCTTTTGAGAATTTAATTTCTGATGTCAAAAATGAAACAAAAACAATTGAGAAAAATTGTAAAAGACGATGGTGAAGTGGTTAATTATCTTCATGGTCAATAATCTTTACGCAACTCTTAGTGAAATGACATTTAAAAGTAAACTGTATCTCTTGATCTGCATTCAGATACACTTTATCACTTCCTTTATTCAAATGCATTGTTGAGGTTTAGGTAGAATGAGTAAGTAAAATATGTAGGTAGAGTAAAATAGGTAGAGTAAAATATGACTGCCACATTTTTACTAACCGCTATTAATATCAATAAACAGTAACAATAACAATAAACTGGGAGGTCATTTCAACTGGGAAAGTGTTTCAGAGCTAAGAAAAATAGTTTCAGTTGAACACAGGAAACACACAATGTAAAATATAGGTCACCCACTAAAACGACCAGATGAGAAACTACACGTCTCCCACTGCTGAACATGAATAACATGCTTTTGTGTTACCGGTGCATTTTCAGGCACCACTGTAACAAATGAATGCAACAAAACGGTGCAGATCGCATTTAACCATGGCTTCAGTGTGTTCGCGTAAGTCTAACTTTTCTCCAAGCTTTCAAATTCAAAAAGAGAAACCCGTCCTCATTTGGGTGACATCAAGTGTGTGATTTATAAATGATAGAAAATACCAGTGAGTGAAAAAAACAACCATTTTTTATATAAACAACCAAAAACAACCAAAAACAACAACAGTGTGTGAATGTGAGTAATGTCCTAATACAAAGTAGACCAATCTCAAAACTCTGCATGAAATGGAATCCCAAGCTAGAACACCTCTAGATCGTTCTGTATCTAAAGGGAACTGGTACCTCTCTACATGGTTCGGGATGTTTGCAGGGTCTGGTTTTTTGGCATCTACTCAGGAAGCCTCGGGATGTGAAGAGAAACAGTGGAGAGGAATTAGAGCCCTTATCCAGAGTGATTCAAAACTGAGCATTTGAGGGTTAAGGAACTTGCTCAAGGCCCCACTAATGGCATCTTGGTGGTGGTGGTGGTGGTGGGATTTGAAGCCGTGATCTTCCGTTCCAAATGACAACACCTTAACCACTGCACTCTCACCTCCCACCCCTGTTACTCACACTTCCATGCTTGCATTGCAGCAAGCAATTGGTTTGGACATGGTGGTTTCTCTTTTTTACAGTCGTCTCTTTAAGAGGGAAGTCTAATTGGGTTAATGTCAATGTCTGATTGCATTTCTTTCTAATTACTAAACTAAAGAAATTTCCATCGAGTTCCAGCAGAAGTAAGATTTTGTGAGCCCGTTCCAGAAGTAACCATATAAACCTCACGCGAAGAATTTTCACACTGCTTAACCAATGCATTGGTATGTTTTGGTAACTGTTTTCTCTTTATTGGCCCTTTTTAAATTGCTAGAGGTAATGAAATATATGTAGTTTTTTATAAATTCATATGATTTGATTAGCCTGCTTTATTTGTATTTCTGGAGAAATATAAAACCCTCAATCCTGCCTTGTGGAACTTGCTGTAAATGTTACTGACTGTTGTTTTGGAGTTTTTGTTCACGTTGTCACAACTTTCGCCCCCATCTTTTCTCAGTTTCAAAATTGCTTGCGTTTCTACTTTTGGGTTTTCCTCAGAAACAGCTTTTGGGTTTTCATGTTGGTTTATACAATTCTTTTGAATATACCGATGTTTACAAGCAAAACCCATGACACGATACAGAATATAATACAATACAATAACACAATTAATGAGCTAATTACACGTTAATGTAAACTGACTTTAATGGCACTAATGTTATTAACCAGTGATTAACATTACTATGTGCGTGATCTGCTCCTTCACTCTGCGTTGTGTTGGTGAATGACAACAAAGACATTTTAGAAGAAACTTCATTGCATTGACCTTTCCTCAGTAATGTTAGGATGGAATATAAAAGAGGAATATAAAACATGTTCTCCAGTTCTGTACCTTTTATTTAACAAAAAAAACACCCAGTAACATGCATTCACTCACGCTTACCTCTATTTCACTGAATTACGGGGAATTATTAGTTTTTTTTATTATTTATTATTATTTAGGTTTAATTATGTGATTAAATCTATTGGCATCCCTATATAATATATAGATATATATATATATATATATATATATATATATATATATATATATATATATATATATATATATATATATATATGTGGGAGAACTCATATATATATATACATGTAACGTAATTTAATTCTAAAATAAAAGTACCAGTAATCCGTTACAATCACAAAAATGTTCGTGTGTAGGATCAAACCAAAGGTGATTTTTTAAATTGGTTCTAGATACATCTATAGGTCGATATAAGTAAGAAAAAAGATGTAATCCATGTTATAAACACTTATATGGCGTAGTGGTTAGCACGTAGTGGTTAGCACGTTCGCCTCACACCGCCAGGGTCCGGGTTCGATTCCCGTCTCGGCCATGTGTGTGTGGAGTTTGTGCATGTCCTCCCCGTGCCTCAGGGGGTTTTTCTCCAGGGTTCTCCGGTTTCCCTCCCCCCTCCCCGGTCCAAAAACATGCACGGTAGGTTGATTGGCACCTTGGAAAATTGTCCCTAGTGTATGAATGTGTGTGTGAATGTGTGTGTGTGCCCTGCGATGGGTTGGCATTCCATCCAGGGTGTATCCTGCCTTAATGCCCATAGACGCCTGAGATAGGCACAGGCTCCCCGTGACCCGAGGAAAGATCGGATAAAGCGCTAGAAAATGAATGAATGAATGAATAAAAAACTAATGGCACACTGTATGTATTGTAATAATTCACACTGTATTTCTTTCCTGGAATTTTACATCTAAAATTATATGTAATATGACTGAGGTCGTGTCATCTTTTGTGGCATGTGGTATTTCTTTTATGCAAATTATCTGTTAAACAACTAGCTATTTGTAAAATATTAGCTATTTAGGATTCACAGAATAAAATAAATAAATTGTCAAAAGTGTTTTTTAAAGTCCACTGTCAGAATTATTATCCTCTGTTGTGTTCTCTGTAGCATTTTTAAAATGCTCACAATTAAGGAAAGGAGTGTGCATTACACTTTTAGGAAAGGTAAAAAAATACAGTTCAGGGTATTAACCAAAAAAAAAAAAAAAAAAAAAAAAAAACAAAAAACACACCAATACAAACATGTTTTTAAATATTTAATTTAAAATACATAATGTTACAATCATTTTGTCAGGAAATAATTAAATATGCGTCAGTGCGTGGTCACTGCTCATAATCAACATGAATGTGAGCAATCGAAATGAATCTAAACTCGTACGCCATGTTAAAGGACAGTGCAAACGGCACCCAACGTGGGTGGAACCTACAACGAGGATCCATTATTTTGGACCATGATCACGTTTTTGACGAGAAAAAAAAGATCATTGAAAACAGGAACAATCCACTTGATATAAATCAGTAAAAAGGAAAATACAGTGCTAAAAAGATGGTTTCTAACAGCAGTCTGAAAACAGAATTGTTGTAACGCATGTGCAGTAAACACAGAACACGTGTTGAAAATCCTGATACTGATGCGTGTTTAATATTTTCTTCTTGAACCTTTACAATGTTTTAACAACCCCACAAAATCCCTCTCCGGTACAGTATCTCTGCGTGATCAATACGCATCAGCACTTTAACGGATAAAGTAACGACCAAAATTTAACCTGATATCCATTTTATCTCAATAACTTTATTTCAAATAATGCAACAAAGAAACAGTAAAAAAATAGAATCATTCTATCTCATACGACAAATAAATAGCCAACTGTTCTAAATTAAAGGCTTTCTCAGAATCGCAGACTTTTACTTGCTGGATCTCGTACTATAATTCGTCTTTCTGGTTGATGTGATCCCACTGGTTCTGGTTTTCAAGGGCTTGAATCACTTCGTCAGATTGAAGCCTTTCCTAAGAATAAAAAAAAAATATATATATATAGATATATATATATATATATATATATAGATATGTTATATATATATATTATATGTATATAGTATATATATATATATATATATATATATATATATATATATATAGGTATTATAGTCAGATATTTTAGCCAGTTTTTAGCCAAGTTTAATTAACTTCCGAGCAAATAAATGATATAAAAACCTAAAAGAAAAACAGTAGTATATAAATAGTAGTGCTGTCAATGTTAATGAGTTAAAGCAAATTGACTTTAACAGCGCTAATGTTTTTTTGAATAAGGCACGCGATGATTAACGCAGTGTGCATTACTATGTGAGTGATCTGCAAAGAACAAAGAACAAAAAACAACGAATGAATAAATAAACGTTTAGTGCATCCACTCACGCTTCCTAAATTTCCCCCAATTACGCCCCCTATCTGCGCATTCACAACAGGTACGATCTCCTCACTATATTAGCGTATATTAGCGTATGGAACCTTACGCAAGCACATCGCATTCCCAAATCCGTATTACGCAATAAAGCCTAAACACCGTGTCACCAGTTTATATGGATAAGCAACCGGAACACAAATCTTAAAGGAGCCACGTCCCATATTTTACACTTCAAACCACAACAATAACCATTAACTTCAATTAAAATTCCCAGTAATCAATTAACTAGGAGGTCCTGGATACGACACTTTTCAAAACGGAAAGACACTATCTATGATTTTATTAGAACAAAATTCAATCGTCGATTCGCCGCTTGGCTACTATCTTCTGGTGAATTAACTTCCTGACAACAAAGAAGACACTATCTACTTCAATCGTCGATTGAAGACATACCTCTTCCAACAACACCTGCCCTAACACTTCTTTCCTTTCACTGTCCAGGAATCCATTAAAAAAAAACCTCAACTGTCTATGCTTATTGTGTACTTAAGTTTGTATTTACCCTGCATGAATGAAATTATCCTTAGATGGAGACCTAAAGCACTTCTTGTACGTCACTCTGGATAAGGGCGTCTGCTAAATATTGCAAATGTAAATGAAAATTAGTTTGTTTAAATTCTTGGTGCTTGGCACTGACTTGTCTTTTGTATAGTCTCCTGCTCAGTGTAGACTACAAACGCTAACCTGCTTTCCATTCACACATGCTGGTGGACACGTACACGACTTTATATGACCATCTATAGTATCCCAGTCAAGCACAAAAGGTCATAGACTCCACCTCTTCTGTAATATGGATCACTGCATTGTATATTTCGCATTGTATCTTATTTTGTTTATAGTCCTGCTTACGATTCTTGTATTTTTTTTTTATTATACATGTAAACTGAATCACAACACTGCCTTTCAAAAAGACATGTTACTCCTGCTTACGTTAAAAGCATATTTTAGCGGTAATTTCATATGGTGGGTTTGTAGGTCAAATGAAGAATAAAATAGCTCTGAAGTTTTCATTCCATCTCACAAAACTGTCCATATATCATTTTCCTGCCACATCTTTTAAGACTTAAATTAAATACACCAATACTGACCAGTTCTCTGTAAAGGGGATCGAGCGTGAACCAGAGCGCCATAGCGCAACGCTGCCCTCTTGTGACTGCACGAACACCGTGTGGGTTCTCTGAGGAAAAGCTCACCATGCGCCCACACCTCGGCTTTACCGAGGCCTTAAAGGAAAATACAATCGCAGAGAAAAAATAAATACAAATAAATAAATAATAATAAAAAAAAGGACTGAAAATGTTTCATACCGTGATTGTTTTGGCGTCCATTTTGGTAAATATGAATTCGCCACCTTCGAAATCCTCGTTGAGGTAAAGAAGGGCACTTGGGGGAGATATTTTTTTACCATGAGATGTAATGAAATAATAACAAAGAAAAGCATTTAATTGTTACTATGCAGTTATCGTATTTTAATGCCGTCCGAGTGTCAAATCCGTTCCAACCTGTAATCTCTGTATGTGAAAGCAGGAGGTTCTTTCCAGCATTTATTAGCCTCGGGGTCTAGAAAACAGTTATCACCGTGGATCGGGTGGCTGAGGTCATTCCTGTGCTCCTGCTGATCTGATGTGAAGAATAAAAGTTACGTGGGTTAACCTTTGGGTAACAGTCAGCATTGTGTACAATTCCTATGTAATAGTGGAAGTTGTTACGTTGAACGATACTGGGGCTAGTTTATGCACGTGATACAAATCAGACCAATGAAAAGAAACTTTACCCACGTTCCACATTTATAATTATGGCATTTGGCAGACGCACACATCCAAAGCGACTTACAACTTATCGAGATTACGACCGATGCTCTCAAAGTCACATGCAGAAATGTTAATTCATGCATTCATGACCTCCAGGATAGATTATTGTAATGCTTTATTGGGTGTTTGTTCAACACGGCTAATAAACAAACTTCAGCTGGTCCAAAATGCAGCAGCGAGAGTTCTGACAACAACAGGAAAGTATGACCATATTAGGCCGGTTCTGTCAACACTGCAATGTCTCCCTATTAAACATCGTATTGATTTTAAAATTCTGATAATTCCTTATAAAGCCCTGAAAGTCTCCACAGTACCTGACGGAGCTCTTATTACATTATAGTCCCTCACGTCCACTGCCTTCTCTAAACTCTGATCATTTACTAAAACCCAGAATATCCAAATCTACTGTCGACTGCAGATCATTCCCTTATTTATCACCAAAACTGTGGAATCATTTAATAATAACTCTGTTCAGGAGGCAGAAACACAATCTGTCAGTTTAAATCTAGATTAAAGATCATCTCTTTAACCTGTTTTACACACAACACATTTAAACATTTATAATATTCAAATCCGTTAAAGGATTGTTAGGCTGAATTAATTAGTTTAACCGGAACCGGGAACATTTCCCATAAAACCTTCCATCCCATAATAAATCTCATCTTCACTTATATTAGTCTGTTTTCTGTTTATTCCGAGGTCGTCATCATCACCACTCAGATCCAGTCTGTATCCTGATCACATGATCACTGCAGATCCCTGATCCAGTCCTTATCCAGATGATGATCAGCACTGATACACCATCATTAATACACTTTATTAGTGTGTTGGTGAGAGGAGAACTGCCCCCCCGACTGATCCTGCTTTCTCACAAGGGGTTTTTCTCTGTTTGTGTCACTGATGGAGTTTTGGTTTCTGCTGTTGTCTGTCATTTATGGCTCGCTCAGTCGGGGAAACTTAATTGTTTAGAATGTTCATTTATTACTGTAAAGCTGCTTTGACAATATGTATTGTTAAAAGTGCTATATAAATAAATGTGACTTGACTTGACAACGGACCAGTTGAAGGTGAAGGGCCTTGCTCAAGGGCCCAGCAGTGGCACTTTGGTGTTTCTTAATTCTACTGGGATTTCAACCCGCTTACCGTCCAGGGCTCATCACATCTTTTCTGCAAAACCAGGACTTGAGCACCAAAGAGAATGAAGCTGATGAGATAATTATTATTATTATATTATGCTAATTATTATTAAATTTTTTGCACTGTTTGGTGATGCTTGTGTTTCAGTCCATGCGCCTTTAATATCACTGCTGCATCACGGAGAACGCAGAGATACTGTATTCGCTAATCTAATGTAGATGAGTTGTTAAATCATTGCGGCGAAGGTTCGATTAGTAAACTATTTTATAGTATCAGGATTTTACAGAAAAGTAAATATGAAATTGTGCGTATCCCTTACAACAAACCTATTTGTTTGAGCCTGTTAGACCAGTTCAGTGTGATTGAAATATAGATTAAGGATAATTCCTGCCGAGTTTAATGGTGCATTTTTATTAACAGCGGACATTGTCTCAAAGCAGCGATAATGTAGTCATAAAGGAATTTTCTGAATTGTGGCATTAACATTAACACGAGTTATCATTAACATGACTTTCAATGACCAATTAAGTTATTCGTTAAGCTAAAGTGAACAGCACAGCTATAGACTCGTTTATTTAGGGAAGTTAAATGGATGGAGCAGTTATATTTCATTTACCCAGAATGACTTGTTATTAATCACACTCTTGCTACAGAGACACTAAATTCCTCTCTCTCCCAGGGTCGTGTGCTATTGCGCGCTCGGCAACTGAACTTCCTTCTAGCTGGGTAATATCATGATGAATGTGACACTCTTCACAGTGATTGTGCTTAATTCCATCCTGTTTGTCTTTCTTTGCTATCTTTTTCACTGTCCCGCTATCAGCGTTTGGCATGTTAGCGTCATTCGATAGCTAGCAGCTGTCCTATTTTATTTTAATATCCTCACATGTTTTTTTTATATAAGTTAGTTAACATAATTAGCTTCCATTACATCCATTTCTCTGAAGGCGGCTTCTGTTTTGAGTTTGGTATCTCTCAAGGTTTCTTCTTCGTTCCATCTACGGTAGTTTTTCCTTCACCACAGTCGCCTCAGTCTCGCTCATCAGGGATAAAACATTTTGTTCTAGAATTCTCATATTCTATAAAACTGCTTTAAAACAATGTCCATTGTGCAAAGCGCTCTAGAAATAAATGAACTTGATCACGATTAACAATGATTAACATGATTAACCTGTTAATCATGATTTTTATTAATTTTTTTTATTATGGTGTCATTTTTATTCTATTTTATTTTTATTCAATTTTAGCTGCTTATTTACAATGTCTGCACTATGTTCTTTTTCTTTTCTTTCATTTATGTTTACATGTTTACTATATAATGTGTGTGTATATGTGACAAATAGAATTTGAATTTGGATTAACCTGGGACAGCTGTTCTGCACACTAGATGCGTGAATGAGAAGTACAGAGTGGAATTCAGCATGAAATAGGACTCGATGATCCTCCTGACTTTCTCGCTGACATCGTAGAAGAGCCGGGCACTTTTTAAAGGAACTCTGCCATCATAAGCGTACTGTAAAACACAATGCACAGAGGATTATAGCAGAGGATTTAGTTCTAGCGTACGTTTACAGACACAATTAAGCTGTTTAGCTGACAGACGAAACATGGATCATCCTGTGGACTCGAGATTTTTCGTTTTATTTGTATTTTCTGATTAGATTTCCTTATTTTTTGGAAAGTCACTACTACATAAAATGTACCAGTTAGAACATCAGTTTACCATAAAAAAACAATCACCTTCAAGGTGTTGAGCACCGTCGTCCCTTCAAACTTTTCATTCGGCGTGTGAGGAGAAATCTTTCCGTTGTAACCGTGTCCAGCACTCATCGTCGCCTAACATGTGACATCATATACATACAACAACAACCGTTACCAAGGTCTCGTCTACAACTCACAGGAAATAGCTACGTTCTAATGAGTTATCTTTTTTGATGACTAATTCTGTACACAGTAATAAATGCAAATCAAGTTTTTACTTCATGCTTCATGAAAACTGGAATTATAATAAATAATAATACATAAATACAGTAAAAAAATAAATACACACACACACACACATATATTGTATATGTATATATATATATATATATATATATCTATATATTATATATATATATATATATATATATAGATATATATATATATATATGTGTGACATCATAACCTTGGATCAAGCACTTTGATTGTAATACAAAGTGAATGTACTCATTGGAAATAACATGAACTCAGATAATCTGTTTCACGTACACATGCATGTTTTTTGCATATCTGAAACTCTATAAGTATGCAATATAACGTAAAAGTAGACATGGGACATTTCCTGAAGAAAATGTGAGTGATGCTTGCTGATGCAAACCACAGCTCCGGAAGAGACCCCTTACAGCCTGGTCCATTTAATATTTAGTGTCGACTTTGAAATGCTAGCTCGTTTGGAGAGACAAATGTTTAGACACCAAAAATGACCATTTAGTGACCAAAATGACCGATGGCATTTTTTCGGGAGGGGGCGGGGCCAGTGACATCAAACTATCCAGCGTCCAACTCCCGTCGATGTGTTGAGTGTTTAGACATGTCACATAACCCTGTCCGAGTTTCGTAGTTTCACAGATTTTTCACGTTTACGGCCACATGACGTCATGCAGCAGTTATATGTTCGTGACCTACTCCATCTCACCTATGAGTGGATATGTCAAATGTGCATTTCGGGCGAACGTGGGCAAAACAGCGGAGGGCCAAAATTTCCCCATTCATTTTCAAAGGGGCCGGAATGTGGCGGATTCCGCGAAGTTCCGAACGTGTGTGGGATTCCGGAGGTATATGATCGTGATCCACTCCGGACCCTCTACGAGTGGATTTGCCATATGTGCATGTCGGACGCTCACAGGCGGAACTGTGAGGCACGAATATTCAGCCCAATTCATTTTCTATGGGGAAAAAAATTTTGTTCTGTTTGGCCCCGGGTTCGGAATTCCGCAGGGAGATTCCTTATAAAAGTAACAGCACACCTCACACCATCCCGCACGATATGAGGTATGATTCGTGACGATCAAACAAAAACTGCGGGACGAGTTACGAGCTGAAATTTTGACAGATTATAATAGTGATGTTTTTGCAAGCATCACTAATGAAGCAGTACTTTATGTTTGAAAAGTGTCGTATCTGGTGTGAGGGAGACGTGTGGGGGAAGAGAAACAGAAGAAGAGATGTATTTCTTGTAGAGAGAATCTTCTTCACATGAGAAAACATGTGGTCACAATAATACTGTAAACAGTACGTTCGCACGAATGCGTCCTGTACACAGGATACACAGTGAATGAGGAGGAACATGCGCAAAGATGACCTGAGTTCAGGACAGGAAGATGACGATCGCATGATGCTCGATAGTTGAAATGCAAGTGATCACTCGTAATGCAAGATACATTTAAACTAGACACGGGACATTTCCTGAAGAAAATTATAGATTATAATCTTCATTATCAATTCATTCAAGTTTATGGTGTATGTTGAAAATGCAGAAATGGATTTTACAATTTCACCTCGGTTACACGCACAATAACAAATACACCATGGCAGCGCTCTGACCAATCTGAAGAGCTCGATTCCGAGAGGGGGCGGAGTTTCATCAGTCGTTTGTAAATGTTTGTAAAGTTTGTAGCACGACTCATTTATGCCAGCAACTCAAACACAACCAGGGTGTTGAATGGGGAGGTGTGTGTGTGTGTGTGTGTGTGTGTGTGTGTGTGTGTGTGTGTGTGTGTGTGTGTGGCGCTGCGGGATAAACATGGCAAACACCAAAACACCCACTAAAAATATGTACAAATAGCGACACATTTTCCCCTTTATATCCAAAACCAAATTTTGTCTAAAAACATGAAATGATGTGACCCATCGGGAAGCGGTACCCTCAACCCTGTACCTTGTTAAAGGGTTTCTCCAAAATGGCTTGATTGTGAATAAATGTATAAATAATATCATAAATGAAGAGAAATACGGGAGGAGGGAAGCTCATAGCAAACATAGACACGTTTGTTTTAACCATTAGGCAAATCATAATTCCATCATTAAACCATAAATAATGATGGGGGCGGGGCTTCCCTTGCTGAGAATTATTCTTAAAAATCTTAAACAACTATGCAACAATAATTTTTGGTTCTCTTTCTCGTCTGCATGTTTTGTGACATGAGCATGTTTGTTTTGCGTGTATCACCAAGTACATACATGTGCCAGATGTTTCAGGTCCAAACACTCATCTTCGGAAATGATGTCGTCGAAGAGCACCCTCTGTGTCCCATTAAGATCAAACGAGTTCTGCACCAGGCGGATATTGTCGTACAACAAGGGGCCGCCTACGCAGACGTAACAGATGCACACTGAGCATAAATAAACTCATTATGCACAATAAACATCTCAACAACTCTCACACCTCCACCTCCTGTCTTTTACACAGCGCCACCTACTGTCTCTAAACCGTAACAGCATCACAGCTCTCACCACAATCCTATAAACTTTCCCTTTCACTCTTACACATAACCTTCTATCGCACAAATACAGTGTTGGGGAGTAACTAGTTACGGCGTTACGTAATTTAATTACAAAATAAATGTAACAGTAATTCATTACTGAGAAAAAAATGTTACTTATGAAAATGTTAAAGATTACAATTATGGTAACATTCAATTAACCTCTATATAACCTATTGTTTTTTTCAAGGGCTTGTAAATGTTTTCCTTGGACAAATAAAAGTAATTGAAATGTAATCACTTTACTTTTTTTTGAATAGCGTCATTTGTAATCTGTAATCTATTACATTTCCAAAGTCACCTTCCCACCACTGTATATAACTCCTGCCACTCTTCTCCACTTGCTCTACCCTAATAGATATGATTAATGTGCGTGAATAAATCCAATCCCAACACACACACACACACACACACACACACACACACACACACACACACACACACACACACACACACACACACACACACACACACACACACACACACACAATCAGTCCACAAGAGTATTCTGATTTGACTATTTAAAATTCGAGGACACCCCTACATTCAACACACCTCAATTTTCCCATTAAAAAAAAACCTTTTTATCTATTGTATCTCCAGTGTACATGTTACAGACACTTCTATAATAATAATAGAGACAATGCTAAAGATGTTGTTTATAGTTTATAATGTAATTAAGAAAAAAACGCTAGTTTACTGCATTCCTCAATGCTGCACTTAAGAAAAGTCATAAAAGCAATAATGTACTTAAAATGAATAAACAGTATAAAATAATACAGTAATGTATACAGTAAATATGGATTGTGGTGGAAAATACATGTGTGGCTGGTGAGAGGAGGAGGAGGAAGAAGGCATTACATGGCTGTTATACACGTTCGCTACACTCGGAACAAATTTTACTTTGTGGACAGGTTTGTTCATAGTGTTTGTTTGTAGGGTGGGAAATGTCCGTATATATTACTGTACAATATAAGTATGAAAAATATCCAAGCGAAACATCATCTGTAATGTTACCTTAACATCCCCTGTTATATAAAAGCATTCATTCATTCATCACACTGGAGGATATTTCACTGAGATACACCTCAACATATAAACTTACCCTCATGAAGCCGCTGCTCTTCAGCCACGGAGCTGTTCTGTTTCTTAGATACGGACGCAGACTCCTTCCCCCCGTCTGTTCCGGACGGGATCCTGAAGAGAAAAATGGAAACCATGAGCACGAATAAAAATTCCCAGTTTAGCAATAGTAGTAATATTGATACCGTCCAGCTGGAACTCATAAAGTGTACCGGGTTTCATCATCTCTTCCACCCGAGCTGCTCCAGGATTTCTTAAACACAAGGAGAAATACAATCAGATAGCGGACATGCATTCCAATCAGCTTCACGTGCATCACAGGACTCTATTATTCCACGATTTCTAAAGTAGAGAATCTCCTGGTCCTGATTTATTGTAAGGATTTCTTTTCTGTAGACCCCAAATCAGTCTTCTCAGTATGAGCTAGCTCAGGGAATGCTCAATGCTACACAGGAGTGCGTGTACAGTTTTATTAATCCCTACCAAGAGTATGGGTTGTACAGAC
Organism: Kryptopterus vitreolus; assembly: GCA_030449085.1. NCBI lineage: Eukaryota > Metazoa > Chordata > Actinopteri > Siluriformes > Siluridae > Kryptopterus > Kryptopterus vitreolus. Next base: position 705,789 of record JACRUU010000019.1, on the reverse strand, counting down.
AAAGCATAGGATGGAACCAAAAGACCGCTTTCAACTGGTTTATGAGAGATAGCGTGCGAGAAGCAGAAGCGTCTAAGAGTCGACCTTCAGATGTTTTTCTATTTTCGCATATCTTGAGTGTGCAGACTCTACAAACATGCTGACCTTGCTCTGCGGCCAGGCTGATACAGTGACCAGGCTGTTTATGTGTTTTTAAATAAGTGCACAGACACAAGCAGGTATTGTGTTGTACAGGACATAAAGAACAATTACACGAAAGTGACAAGCATAAATCTACATATAAGCTTTAATATCTCTCTCTCTCTCTCTCTCTCTCCCGGTCTCTCTCTCTCTCTCTCAATCTCTCTCTATATATATATATATATATATATATATATATATAGAGAGAGAGAGAGAGAGAGAGAGAGAGAGAGAGAGAGAGAGAGCGCACATATCTAGCAGTAAAAAAGTAAAAAATTGTTTTACAACAACATTTACAAGGTTATTTTATCTTCATGCTCAATGTTAAGGTTTTATTTTTTTTACTAATAATACACATATAATACACATATATACATAAAGCAGCCATATTTAGGGTACAGTATATATAATATACCGATATCTATATATAGATATATAATTATATCTATATATATATATATATATATATATCTATATATATATATATATATATATATATATATATATATATATATATATGGATAGACAGTAGATATATAGACAGACAGACAGACAGAGCCCACACTCTGTCACACACACACACACACACACACACACACAGAGTGAGACATGAGCATACACACTTAAAACACATGTACAAAAAATAAATACAAGTATGAAAGTTAAATTCCCACCTCTTCTACAAAGGGAACACCTAAATTCTCACTGCCGATGAGAAGTAATTCCGATTCTTTCTTGTGTCTCGTCAAAAAGTCTACAGCTTCCTATTAACAAGGATGAGAAAAGGCTTACAATGCTGCATTATTGCCAAAGTATGCATGATACACTTATTGGCAATGTCTCTTTTTAAACACCATTAGAATTTGACCTAAAGAAAAATCTAATTGTAGTCTAATACTGGCCAATATTATAAAAAACTCAAAATATCAAACTCAATATCAAAAACTCAAAAACCTTCATACTACATACAAAAACCAGGCATAACATTATAACCACCTGCCTAATACTGTGTCATTATCATTTTTGCTCTAAAAACTCATCTGTCGGACCACACAGGTCAAATTTAACCCTAGATACTGACCCCTGCAAGATCTGCAGTTTTGTGCATACAGTAGGACAGGGATATTCAATTTGTGAACGCCGAAGTCATTTATTCCGGCCCAAATATACTGGTGAGATAAAGACATATCGAGAATAAAGTTTATTTTAGTCGAAAAACGGCTCTACAGTTATGAAGTGAGGTTGCGTCTGTTCAATACGAGCACAGAGTGTGAGTCACGGGTCACGCGAGCGGCCTCTCTGGTTTATTAGGATTTATTTATTAATTTCTTTCTTCATATTTTCCCATTAAACAATCAGCAAATTCTGAAAATTTCATGCCACAAATACAATTATTTTGCCTCCATTCGTTATACAAAGTTAAAACATAACATGTACTTGTTTGAATGTCTAAGACTTGTACATCTATAATACACATGTTGTTGTTTATGCAGTTTCAAATTACAATTATGAGCATGTTTGAATGTAGAGAATTCTACTTCATCAATGCACTGATTCTGTTACGCTTCAAAATACCTTTGCATTGTACAATGCACTAATGCTGTGCAGTTTCAAAATACAATATATAAACATGTTATAATGTAGAAAAATCCTACTCGGGTGTCTTAAGGCGCAGAAATACAACTTACAGGTTTCTTATATTGCCGTCATGTCGTAACTCATATTGCAGGTCCAAATCTCTCCCAGCCCTCATTTGGGATGTTTTTGCACGAACTGCCCCCCCATGATAAATTCATTAAATAGTCCTGCAATACGGCCACTGTCACGCTGGGATAAATGTTGGGTCTCCTAATTTAATCAAATGGAAAATTTCATTTTGTGGAATCACATGTGGCTGAAAAAGTCAGAGGATCTTCAATATGTTTCTATACAGTGTATGTGTAATTCCTTTGCTGTTTATTCCTGTCCATAATAATGCTAAATTCCTTTAACCTGAAGTCTAGTGCTTCTGTAAATATCCTACAGTTAAATTAGGCGTAGTATTTTTTGGAATAATTCTCTGGCAGTAAGATGAAATGTGCGTTTTGAACTGTAAGCATGTGGTAGCACTTGTAGTATTTTTTTGGAACACACTCGCTCTTTCACAACATCTATGAAACAAGATCTCTGTCACAGTTTCTGAAAACTTTTTTTACGAAATCCTCGGCTCTTTGGCCGTCCTTTCTCTGGCGCAGAGCATAAACGCTACTTCTGGAAATGAAGCATGCTTAATTTACACTCCTGGGAAATAGAAACACTGTGGAAAAGCCACTGTAATTAATCGGCTCTATTTTGGAAAGCCGTGAGACCAAATCACTTTTCTATCAAAAGTTTGTGGACACCTTTTTCGTCTATGAAGGCTTTCACACTACATTCTTTAGAGCGTATCTCTGGGGATTTGTTTACCCATTCACTCACATAAGCACTAACGAGGTCAGGCAGGGCCTGGCATGCGCTCCACATTCCAGTGCGTCCCAAAGGTCTTCAGTGGGGTTGAGGAAGTCAGAGCGCTGTGCAGGACATTCTAGTTTTATTCACTCAAGCCTTAACAAACAAACTCGGAGCGCACCGTCATGCCGGAACAGGTTTGGGCTTGATCGCTAAGTTCCAGAGAAGTTTAAATATAATTCTATAGCATACAAAAGCTTTGTGTTAACAAAAGCTCTACAAAAGCCGCTGTACCAGGTGTCCACAAACAGGATATGGCATGACACTGCACTGTATGCATGGCGTTTTTTCTTATTATGAATATTTCGTGAACTTTTTTTAATCATTCTTAATATTTGCCAACTATATCTCAAAATCCCACGTAAATTTTGTGCTTCACAGTTGCCATTGGCATATTCACTCCTAGGGGATACAGAGTGGATGACGATCATATACATCCTGAATCCCATACCTGTTCAGAATTTCGGGAAAAATTCGGGAAAACATTCCAGCCCCATAGAGAATGAATGGGGAAATTTGACGCTGTTCGGCTCCTGTTCGCCCGACATGCAGATTTCAAATATCCACTCGTATGTGAGATGGAGTAGGTTGTAATCATATGACTCTCGAAACCCAGACCCACTCGGAATTCTGGGAAATATTTTTTACCTTAGAAAATGAATATCAACGCTAAATAGTAAACGGAGAAGGTTCTAAGGGGGTCGCGCCCGGATTGTAATTCTGTGCTGTCTGCAGTTTCCTACATTTATGTCATGTTGATCAAAATATGCTGAAGCCATTAGGGATACACAAGCCAGAGCCACTCTTAGTGCCAGTCCCGAGCTCGGGTAAATAGGGAGGGTTGTGTGCAGGCGTAAACACATGACAACACAAATATTCGGATCACAAAACTGAATGTCATACCGGATCGGTCAAGATCGAGGGTTACCAATGACACCACAGGTAGCGTTAGCCAACAGGGTACCGGTGTAAACTGGGCTACTGTTGGCCAAAAGAAAGGAAGTAAAGCCAGGGACCATTGAAGGAGGATTTAAACTGTTCTATCATGGTATGGATGGTAAGAGAAATGGTGAAGGTGTAGTCCTGAAGGAGGTGAGGAGAGTTTCTGATGAAAGTGAAGCTGGAAGTCGAAGGTGTGATGATAAATATCGTCAGTGTTTATGCTCCACATGTGGGTTGTGAGATGGAGGAGAAGGAAAGATGGTGGAGTGAGATAGATGGAGTGGTGGAGAATGCACCTGTGAATGAAAGATGAGTGACGGTTCCAGACTTTAATGGTCATGTTGGTGAAGTGAACAAAGATGATGAGAAGGTGACGGTAGGTGTGTATTTACGGAGAGGAATGTGGTAGATGGTGTTGAAAGGATGGAGATGGAAGTGGTGAATATGTATCATATGTATCATACCATGATCACGGAGACGGATAGGACTGGTATAAGGTGGAGGTGGTATTACATGGTATTACATTGACTCCTTTCCTGTTTGCAGTGGCGATGGACGTGTTGATGGACGAGGGTCAGACAGTAGTCTGCATGTACTGTGATGTTTGTGGATGATGTTGTGATTTATGGTGAGAGTAGAGAGCAGGTGGAGATGAGTTTGGTTACGTGTTGGAGAGAAGGGGAATGAAAGTGTGACAAAATAATGTAAAATAATGTTGTGATTCATCTCTTACAGCTCGTGCCCTTGTGTGTAAATTCATATGGCATCACTTGCTAATGTTAATGTGACCTAAAGATACCAGTTAATCTTTTCCTGGAACAGCGAAGGACTTTTCTGTAATATGAATGTTTATCTTCTGACAGTTCCGAGAACATATTGTTTTAATTACCTTGAAGATTATCATTAGGCAGCACTCTGACATTCTGCCCTGTATGTGATACGTCTCTGATGGTATATATACTTCTGCAGATGGTGTAAATAATTGGATTGGTTATGAACTCCGAATAGTGTGTGACATTCCAATCAATGTCCAGATCCTGTCCAGATCTGTCTCACACCTTCTCCTCTGCCACATGGAATTGTCTGAGCTGTGCAAATTCCACGTCATCTAGATCTTATCAACAATTATATTCCCAACAGAAAGTCAGGAGGAGGAAGACAGAGTACATGTGTGTGAATGAGAGAGAGAAGGCAGTGGATTGGTGCGATTACAGGGAGAAGAGGTGGTGCAGGTGGAGGAGTTCAAGTACCTGTGGGTCAACTGTGTAAAGGTAATGGAGAGTGTGTTAGAGACGTGAAGAAAAGAGTGCAGGCAGGATGGAGCAGGTGGAGTAAAGTAAAGTAAAGAGTGCAGGGTGGGAGTGGGTGTAGAAGTGAAGAAAAGGGTGGAGATATTTACTCTGTATTACTCTTACTGACTTTGTGTTGGGAATATAATCGTTGATGATATATATATATATATATATATATATATATATATATATATATATATATATATATATATATATATATATATATATATATATATATATATATATATATATCAGGTTTCATAACGTACCTGTCTGGGTTTTCCTCCATGTCCCAACAATTCCGTGTAGTACTCAACATTTTCAGTCATGAACTCGTCTCCTTCATGGAACAGCAGATAACTCAGTGCACAGTACAGAGCCTGCTCTATGTTATTCACTACAGAGAGAGAGAAAGAAAAGAGATCTTTATCTTACTCATCACACCTTTTACGACGAGATTTCTGTAAAATCTGTCAACGATTACGTTTCAAACCAGTTTACATTGTGGGTTTAAAAAAACATGTTCTGAGGTATGTGATGTCAATCTGCACACAGTTTAGGGAAAAGCAATCACCCCGTTTATTTCTGATATCTTTTACTTCTTTATTATAGAAATCCATTTTTGGCAGAATAACAATGTTTTTAAATAGCTGCACTACACCGTGAAATAAAATGACTTATACCGTGAAATGCACCAGTAATGCATGTATTCCTGCTCACGGAAAGCAACAAAACTGTTACATCACTGCGACCCACATCATCGGCTCTTTCTCATTTTCCAAATCGCTTTTTCTTCCAAACAATATTAACTCTTGTTTCAAACCTACAAACACATCGTTTTTAGACCTTCACCAATAGTTCTGCTAGAAAACACACAACCAATATTCATAAACTCTACAGCGAGTGAATGGTCAGTGCACTCAAGTACAAAAAATACAGGAAAATCAGTTAAAGTGCTGAAGTAACAAAAAGAATCTACCAATAACTCTGTAAAAAAACAGCAATAGCATGTAAAGGCTGTAACCTACGCCGTTGTGAGCATTTTATACTTCTGCGTCGCTCTGCAGGGACAATTCCCAAACACTAGTTGGCGGTGGTGCGCTGTTTGAGTTTTGGGTTTGTGCTGTAGTAACAATGGTGACTTCCTGCAATGACAGGAATTCTCTGGCAGTCTTTGTAAAATGGTGATGAAGAATCATAGAGGTGTTTATATTTTCTCTTCCATGATCTTTTCGGCTGCTCGCTCCACGTCCATGCTTTGTTTCTTCACTTTAAAAACAGCGGTATGGAGGAATACGCCGGTACAACGCTACACCGGAAATACGCTGACGAGACGACCAATCACAGGCCTTGCACTCTGCGTTAACGTGATGCATAGTTACTTTTTTGGAGAGGTGCAGTGTCAGGTTATGGTGTAGGTTACAGTAAAGGTTATGTTATAGGTTACATTGTAGGTTACTCTGCAGATTACGGTGTAGGTTACGGTATAGGTTACGGTGTAGGTTACGGTATAGGTTACGGTGTAGGTAACGGTATAGGTTAAGGTGTAGGTAACGGTATAGGTTACGGTGTAGGTAACGGTATAGGTTACGGTGTAGGTAACGGTATAGGTTACGGTGCAGGGTAGGCGTCAATGCACAGGATAAGCCGTAGCCTCGACGGAGAAGTAAAAACCAGTCTCTGAAGTGAATCGCTGTCATTTAGAAATGAGATGGTATTTATGTATGGCTCCTTATTTGCATCGTTGTAAATCTAATATATGGCTTATTTTGATCACTCACTCACTCACACACACACACACACACACACACACACACTAGGGACAATTTCCCAAGGTGCCAATCAACCTACCTACCGTACCATTTCCGGGGGGGAAACCAGAGAACCCAGAGAAAAAAACCTTGAGACACGGGGAGAACCTGCAAACTCCACACACACATGGCCGAGACGGGAATCGAACCAGGATCCTGGCGGTGTGAGGCGAACGAGTGCTAACCACTAAACCACCGTGCCCCCTATATTACTGAACTTTCTTACAAAAAAAGTATGACTGTCTTATTATATTATATCACAGGGAAATATTGAAAATGTACTAAACATTCTAACGCAAAACACAATGAAAAGGAGTAAATATATATTCAAATGAAAATTATAAACTGGGTTCAGCTACAAAAAAAAAAATTTTTTACACCTGTATAGTTTTTCTACCATGTAATGTAGCAGCCAACTCTACAGCACAGAGAACACAGTCGTCTGTTTTGAATCTGGAACAAATCCCATTTATCCACCTTACTCCCGACTTCAGACATGGAAAAGTTCAAAAAATCCGTAGAAATTCCCCGGAGAGTGGATAATGGAAGAACCACTGCTCCATATGCCACTAATATAAGTAAGCATGTTATTTTCTTCATACACTATTTCTCAAAGGGAAAGGACGCACGAAACTCAACTGCTGCAATAAACATCAGTGGGTGTAAATCCGCAGAAGTCTTTTGGCAGGAAACAGGTGTAGAGTTATCTAACCACAACTTACCTGCCAGGAACAGGAAGTGAAAGGTATGCGACTGCTGAAAGTGCTGTGGAACTGTACAGTTGTGTGAATGTTTATATTTTATTATATATATATAATATATATATATATTATATATATATATATATATATATATATATATATATATATATATATTATATATAATCTCATTTCTAAATGACATCGATTCACTTCTGAGTACAGTCTGGTTACGCTTTGAGGTCTACCCTACACCGTTACCTACACCCCAACATACACCATAACCTGCACGCTAACATACACCATAACATATACCGTAACCTACACCCTATACTACACAATAATATATACTGTAACCTACACCCTAACATACACCATAACATACCCCGTAACCTACACCCTAACATACTGTAGGTAACATAACTAACCTACATAACATGCACCGTAACCTACACCCTGTCCTACACCCTAATATATACCGTAATCTACACCCTAACCTACACCGTAATATACCCCGTAACCTACACCCTAACATATACCCTAACATACACCCTATCATACACCCTAACATACATCGTAACCTACACCCTGTCCTACACCCTAACATACACTGTAACCTACACTGTAATTTACACTCTGTCCTACACCCTAACATATACCGTAACCTACACCGCAACCTACACCCTAACCTACACCGTAACATATACCCTAACCTACACCCTTACATACACCATAACCTACACCCTAACATACACCATAACATACACCGTAACCTACACCCTAACATACACCGTAACATACACCCAAACCTACAACCTATCCTACACCGTAACATACCCCATAACATACACCGTAACATATACCCAAACCTACAACCTATCCTACACCCTAAAATACACCGTAAACTACACCCTATCCTACACCCTAACCTACACCCTAACATACACCCAAACCTACAACCTATCCTACACCCTAACATACATTTTTGATTGGTCGTCTCAGCAGCGTATTCATAGTGTAGCGGCGTACGTATTTCGGCGTATTCCTCCGTACCAGCGTTTTTAAGGTGCGTAGTGAAGATACAAAGCTTGGACATGGAGCGAGCAGCCGAACGGATCATGGAAGAGAAAATATAAACAGCTCTATGATTCTTTATGTAAATGTAAACATGACTGTACCTCCATGTTAATGACAACTGCAGTGCAGGAACCCTGCTGAAACAGCGGGTGAAAAAAGCCGGCGGTGTACGTTACCCTGGAAATAGGCGAACTGCAGGTAATCGTAGTGCAGCGGCAGATAGTTCTCCATCGGTGAGAGTCGCCCGGGGCGCGTCGCCAAATCCCTCACGCACTCGTGTTTGCAGTTCAGGACTTGTGTGTAATGATCTGGAAGGAACAATTCAACATTGTTCAGCAGGGTACATTCCTGGCATGAGTGCATGTGGCACAATAACAGTCAAGAAGACTTTTTAGGTTTCTCTTGAGAGGCCTCTTCTGTATTATCAGCCAACTCATCGTATTCTGTCTGACTCCCACTCAAATCAAAGCCTGGTGAGATCATCACAGTGAGCTGCACATCGGAAACAGCTGCATTGCTTTAAGCGGACACGCTCCACTGCACAAAGCTCTGATCTGCACTAATGAAAGGAAACGGGATGGAAAATGACCACAGATCCTTTATGATCATTATTATTATAAATCAGCTGCTACAACTAGAACACACTGAGATTTGTTTGTCGTATCTTTTACTTTGTACGTTTGCACTCTTTACTTCCCAAATGGAATTATATTATCTCAACAAAGAGCTCTGAATCCAAGCCAGGCCTCCTGCTCTGACATCAGCACATGGCCTCGGAATTGCCATTGTGGCTGAATGAGCACATAACCCCAGGCACATTCCAAAATCTAGCGGAAAAAAACCCTTCCAAGGACATTAGGAATGTTTACAACATCATGTTTGCTGTGATTTTGTAATGGGATGCACATGGTCATAATGATCACCTGTCCACACACTTTTGGCCTTCATAATCATAATAGCATTTGTTTATTCGTTATGATAATAACAGGGTGTTTGTTCTTAGGCTTTCAAATAAAAAAATGTTAACAGTAGTTTCAGGATGTTACCTGTTACATTACATTAAAACATGCAAATCCATGCATTTTATAGCAAGAATTCATAAATTCAGGAAACATTCTGTTACATGAAATTAGGATGCTGATATTCACCATAACCATCAACATATGAGGGAACAACATGATGCCTAGATTTAAAAAAGTGTGCATCAAATTGACGTTTGTAAAGCAATTCATTATTTTGCTATGCAATGAATAGCATCGGAGTCAGTTACGGACATGATCATTCCTAATTCCAATCTTACTGCACATAATATACAGTAGATCTGGGAGATTATAATTCAAGTTTATGGTTTATGTCGATGTTGGAAATAAGAAAATGGATTTTATGATTCCACCTTGGTTTGACACAGCGAGCTTCCGTAGATCTTCGCATTAAACTTGTAAAATAATAATAAAAAATGTACCAAATACAAAATGGTGGCGCTCTGACGAATCAGAAGAGCTCGTTTCCAAGGCTTTGTAACTTCGGACATTCAACAAACCAAATCCCCGCTGACCGGTTTATTTATATGGTAACATTTATCTAAAGTTTGTAAAGGAAGCAACACGACTCATTTATTCCAGCACCTCAAACACAACCACGATGTTGCACATTTTCCCTCTGTATCCGAAATTGGAGATTCAATTTATATGACACATCACCCAGCTCTAATATTCAGTCTTAAAAGGGTAATGTTTAAAAAAGAACACATGCATTAAATGATCCATACAGAACAGTAAAGTACTTTCAGAACCTCAAACCCTAACAAAGGAGAGACATTCGTACCTGAGATAAGCTCAGACATGGTGTAGCGATAAAGCACATGATCATGATCATTGAAGCTCTGAGGCCCCTCACATAGTACTCGACACTCCGTATCTGCTTTGTAGTACTCCGTCAACGCCTCCTCGAACAGAGACACGGAAGCTTCGTAGTTGCCATTTTCATACAGATGCACAGCAGCAGTGAAGGCTGTCTGAAAAAAAAACAGCAGCAAAAATTGTTGTTTCCAACAATCATAACGTAGCATTAATAAGTGCCTAAAGAAAAAGAAATCTGAAACTGTATTGGGTCAACTGATGTTTCTAGCCATATGAGGTTATTCCCAAGAGATGGGATGTCTTTGGACAGGAAAGAATAAACAATTTTCCCTTGAAATAGGAGATCTTAGTTAACGTCATATAGATACAAGTCTTTGAGTGGCCTGTTATAGAGATCTGACCTCAACCCTAATGATTACATTATGGACGTACTGAAAAGATAACTTTCCAAAACATGAGTACCTGATTTTACTAACACACTTATAGTGTATAAAATCTCCCAAACAATCATTTATGCCTTTTTACTTTAAGGCTATTTTAGCATTTTGGCTATTTCTGAATCAAAGAGTTTGGTTTGAAATTGTGGTTTTGACGTTGCCTGTAAACAAAACAAAGCAAAAAGGTTCACAAGAGGTGGAGAGATGTTGTCCTGCTATAATCCTCCATCTAACATAGTGCACTACATCAAAATGTTATGTCCATGTGTCTTTGTGTAAGTAATCTGATAGGTTTGGATAACTGTGCTGTTCGAGCTGGTTTGAAGTGCTATCGCTAAACGAACTTTCTACTGGAATTTCTTCTCATTGTTTCCCAAAATGTCAATAGCACATTTTGTCCTAGTATGATTATTTCTATGCCAAGTTCAAGTTCATTTATTTCTATAGCACTTTTTCATAATGTCTCATTCAACAGCAGTATAACAAACACAGCAGCAGCAGCATCCTTACAGCACAGTGAAATTCTTTCTTTGCATATCCCTGCTGGTTTTTCGGAAGATGGGGGGGTCAGAGACATCCATGATACGGCGCCCCCTGGAGCGCAGAGGGTTAAGGTCCTTGCTCATTTTTTCATGGCAGAACCTCTCAAGTGACAAAATTAAAATATGTAAATAAATAACAGCCAGATGTTACTGACTGGATATATATATATATATATATATATATATATATATATATATATATATATATATATATATATATAGTGAATCTGATAATAGCTAGTAAAGCTGCACACAAGAAGATCTACATCTCATTCAGATTCAAATGCACTAGTATCACGGTAAAGAGCAGATGATAATAGGATCGATCAAGCACGGGGAGATGGTAGGATTTAAGGCTTACACTGCTAAATGGAAAGAAAACATTCTATCATACACGAGAAGAAGATGCTGCTTAGTAAGCAGACAAAAAAGTTGCAGACTTGTAAACAGACGGGTGAACATTAGTAAATAATTAGCCTACAGTTGGACAAAATCCAGTTTCTTGTTTTCAATAACCAAAAACAAGCGATGCATTAACAAAACCTGGGACTATCCGTCTATAAATCACACTTTAGCTAATACCAGATTTCCATTGTTTTTCCTGGTCATAACTCACTCACCCACGCAAAGCTGGTGGTTCGGATCCAGAAAGATACTCACATCCTCCAAACCAAGTGCAATAAGCAAATCTGCTTTTTATATTAAAAGAAAAAGCATTTTTGGCATTTCGCCTAACAGATTTATGTGGTTTTCTTCTTTCCTGAAACAAGGAATACCTTTCCTGTGGATTGACTGGATTTTTACTGATTAATTTTATTTTCTTTATTTTTTCCATATTTGACCCTTTAATACTTGACCTATCATCCCCCAACTCATCTAATTCCAAGAAACACACTGGCAACTCCTACATTTTAGATGAAATAAGTCTTGTAAAAATTCTTTATAGGCACCACTATTAACATTTTTCGGAATACATTTACGACACCGTTTTCCAGAGTAACTTACAATTATATCATTTATAGATGTGAGAAGTTGATGGTTAACATCCGCACTCAGGAGCCCCAGTAATGAGAACATGGCAGTGCGGAGTTTTAAACTCATGAACTTCCAATCAGAATTCCAAGTGAGCTAGAACTTCATAGACAGCTCATAGACAGATCCCGGGAACGTTTCAGATTTTACTGTATATACTGTTTAACTGTCTATACTCGTATAGTTTGTCTATGGAAATGGTTTTAGTTAAATGAAATTGTTGGAAAGAAAAGCGAGTTTACGTTATACATCACATGCTGAACTGGAATTTCTTGCACTATGAAGGGAAAATCTGCCTGCCAATCAATCGCATACAGCAGGTGACCAGCGTGCCTATCATCTATCATCCCTCTGAAGCGGCTCCCGGTGGCTTTTGGAAATATTTAATGAGTATTTAAAATATAATTAAAAATGAGACATTTATGGTGATCTTGTAACATCTAAATGTAACATGTAAAAAAATCTGTCGGTCTTAATAAGATAACAACCGCCAATGTGCCGCACCCACCAGCGCAATAATCACATTAACCAAATATGATCAATATTTTTATTAAGATTTTTTTGTGCATATATTGATATTTTTGCATTGTACAGTGAAATGGTGTTTTTATTATTCGGGTTGACGTCTGACTGCATGCGCCAATAAAAGGACGATGGCACACAGAGAGAGGGCGCCATTTTTAGTTTGCTGATGGTGAATAATTTAAGTTCGGTGTTTTTTCATAAATACAAGAAGGACTCAAAAAGACATTGAGTATTTTTACTTTTACTATCTTTTTTCGGAGTTCAAAATGTTTTTGTCGCATACAGGAATGTCATTGTGTTTTCTCTGCAGTCGTTCATTGATTTCATAAATGCAATGCAATGCAATTTCATACACCTTATATTTTACTTTATACATAACAAAGGCAAAAAAAAATAAAAAATATTATATGCACTGTTGTTTTATTTTGAATGTCAAAAGTGTTTTGCGGGTCTCTTATTAAAGTGTTACCATAATGAAATGTAATTTCATGTATGCTGAATTATGTATACTGTTATAAAGGCATTACATTTATTTGGTCTGTTGTTATAATATGCAGAACAATAGCATAGTACAAGTCAGTGACTGACACTATAGGTCAGTGCAGTATTTAGAGCAGATCACTCCTTTGACCCCATTCATACTTATTTTCTGTGCAGTCCTCGTGTGATCAGATCAGTTGAGGTGGATGTTAAAAGCGAGGTTTGGACCAGAGGACAGCAACACAATCCAGACAAATCTTAAAGTGGCTAATATAAAGATCAGAGATGACTTGCCTGATGTGGACGCGCTTCTCGATCAAAGAAATGCTTCTCCTCCACGCCGTGCAACGCCAAGTTGTGTTCTAAGTCGATCTCTATGTGCTCAGGGTTTGCCTGGAAATATGTGTGAGCAGCAGCTGCTGCTTTGTCCGGCTGCTGAAGCTGAAAAGCAAAAAAAAAAGTTGCAGATTTAGAAAACTTGTAAACAGACTCAGCAAATAATTATCGTACAGCAGTTTCTTTCCAAAAAAACAGAAACAATCCGCAGCTGTGGCATTTATCTACAAGTGATGTTCATTAGCAATGTCATGTAATGTTCGATTAGCAATGTCATGTGATGTGGTGTTTGATTAGCAATGTCATATGATGTTTGATTACCAATGTCATGTGAAGCGATGTATGATTCAAAATGTCATGTGACATGATGTTCGATTTGCAATGTCAAACACTTGATCACATTTGTGTCTAATAGACAGAAATCTAATAAACGGAATCTAATAAAAATGATAAAATGCAATTTTCATCAACATCCTTCCTGTTTTATGTGTGGGAGTGAGAAAAGTGACACATTTCTGTAGCACTGCACATTATTTAATCAACATGGCTAATCATGGTTTATAAAGTGACGCTGGTTTATCCTCATTTAACCAAGTGCAAAGAAGACCGTGCCCACATACACTTGCTGTCAACGTAGAGTTTTGTATGTGTGTATGTGTGTGTGTATGTGTGTATGTGTGTGTGTGTGTGTGTGTGTGTGTGTGTGTGTGTGTGTGTTTTCCATACTCCTGGAAAAGTTATTTCAAACTGTTAAGCTATCAGAATATTTTTCATGCCACTAAAGTTGGTTTAGGAATCATCGACACATTCTCTATTAGCTAAACTGTAAGCAGGAAACATTAATCCGTGTGTCAAATATCTAGCTAATAAAAAGACACAAATGCCAATTTACTAAACCATCAAAGTGTATTATAACAATATAAACTCTTGTGGTTAAAATGTATAGCTAGCTCGCTCAGCTCAGAAAGTCCACAATGTCCAAATGTAATGTGTCATTTGGAAAAACTGCTGAACTCGAAAATTAGTTCAACTGTGTGATATAAACACAGTTTAAAGAGCCCGATAGACAAAATGTGTTTCCTTGACAACAAACAGACTTTACAAAATGCATTATAACGCTGTGCTCTTCCTAAAAATCTATCCAGTCAGTTAGCTTTAGCACTGAGGATCTCCAGCTAAACACTGTCATGTAGCACTTGTAGCAGTCTCCAATCTCAGACATGACCACATCTAATCTGTTCATCTTTCTTCCTACAGTATGTACTGATTGGGTCTATGATTAGGTTTTTTTTTTTAGAAATGTGCAGTCTCAACCGAAAGCAGCTCGACTCATTTATTCCAGCACCTCAAACAGTAGCATGTTGTTGAATGTATGTGTGTGTGTGTGTGTGTGTGAGACTCTGCAGGACAAACATAACAAACACCAAAACACCCACTACAAACAAGTACAAATAGTGCAATTGAATTTTGCCTATAAACAGTTGGGGATTCAATTTATGACACATCGCCCAGATCTATCCACAACCTCGAACATGTCATTCTTATTAACAGAACATTCAGTCTCGTGGTGAGCAAAAGTATTGGAACAGATCATATTCATCAACGTGTGGCAAACATGTGAAACAATATGATAAAAAGTTAATTCCTTCATCTTCTACCGCTTTTATTCTATCTTTCCTCGGGTCATGGGGAACCTGTGCCTATCTCAGGCGTGTATGGGCATTAAGGAAGGACACACACTGTATGGCAGGGGTGTCCAAACTTTTTGTAAAGAGGGCCAGATTTGGTGAGGTGAAACTATGTTGGGGACATTCAGTCTGACATTCCTTGAACATTAAAATTAAATACAAATGAACAAATTCATGATTTTTTTATTGCAGATGGTAGACTTTTCATTTCTACACTCAACAAATAAAACATATTTTTACTAAAATGACTTTCTTTTATATTTTAAGTCCATATAAACTAAAGAAGTGTTCAGGAAGGTTAAACATATCTAGGTTGATTTGAAACATTATATATTATTCACTATTAAATGGTAAACTGTAAACATCTAAATCCAAATCTTGTGAACAGGAAAACAACACTAACATTGATCTTATTCTGAAGTACAAAACGAGGGCAGATAAAAACGATAAAATGTTATTTTATTTTGCTTTAATTGATGAATACAGTGGAATTTTATAGTTTTGCCTCCTTCTCAGACCTTGACGCGAGAGTGCTGTTACAAACACGGGCTGAATTTGGCCCTGGGCCGAACTCTCGACATGCCTCCTGTATGGAATGCCAACCCATCGCAGGGGACACACACACTCACAATCACATCAACATCATCAACCCTGAGGCACGGGTAGAACATGCAAACTCCACACACACAGTGGAGGAGGCAGGATTCGAACCCCGACCCTGGCGGTGTGAGGTAAACATGCTAACATGCTAACAGATCAGCTTGAAGCAAAATCATGTGAATTCCTATTTGTTTGCATCACAATAACTGCATAAAGTCTGTGAAACAGTGACATCATGGAACTATTGTATTCTTGTTTTGTAGCACTTTTCAAGCCTTGGAGCCGACTCCAAACCAGTCTATTCCACTTTTACCTTATGATGTCATCGTGTCTCAAGGGCTAATGATTTTCATACCAATGAGTTTGATGCATTTCTCTGTAAACTGGAAAGCGGATTGTTTATGTAGGTTTTGGATTTATTCAGCCGTTACCATCAGCAGTTACATAACAAATAAGAATTAGCGAGCAAGTTCGAGCAGTGCAATCCCGAGCCATTTCACCAGGACACTTCAATTAGTTTATCATGGAGTTGTCAGCTCATAAAAATCATCCTGAATGAGGGTGGGAGAGATATGGGATTGTGAGTGATGACACAACGGCAATACAAGAGCTCATATGTTGTATTTTTGTACCTTAAGACACCCGCGTAGGCTTTTTCTACATATCATATACAAACTACACATCATCAGTGCATTGTATAATGGGCTTTTTTTTTACAAACTTATTCAAATGTTGTATTGAAGCAGAACAAAATCAGTGCATGGCTGAAGTAGGATTTCCTACATTCAAACAAGTTCATAGCTATAATTTGAAACTTCATAAACAACAACACGTATTATTGATGCACAAGTCTTCTACATTCAAACAAGTACATATGTTATGTTTTAAACTTTTTCAAAGTTGAAAGAGACATTTTGTATAATGAGGCTGTTGTAGGCTTCATGTGTTTACACTGAATTTGTGTAAAAATACAAAGAAAGAAATAAACCAATTGAATAACCCAGCATCAGTGGATTCCCTTCACCATGCTTTTATATTGTGGCTCTTACATCTGGAGCTTGTTGGTGATGTCATTGGTGATGTTGGTGATGTCATTTTGTCTTTTATGGCCATACCTTACCAAAACGTATAGAGGGAACTTTCTATATAATCATTTTAATCAAAACACCAAACGTGTTTAAGCATATCTCTTTAAAAAAAAGACATACAGATACAGGACAGGATCTATAATTCATGAAATTAATTCATAGTTTCATGTGTCTAAAAGCTTTTGGTTTACTTTTATTTAGATACTGATAATCTCACTGACTTCTCCCTGTTAACAGTATCTAGAATTCTCAACAAAAAAAGAAAAAAGTCCTACGGGCTGAAATGCCTTGTTGATAGGTAAGAATGGCCAGACATTGACCTAACAGGAAGACCATCATAACTCAAATCCAGGTTCCCCCTCTAAGCCTAATGTCAAATCTTTTCTCTGCCTTTTCCCAGATCCAGTCCTTATCCAGATGGTGGGTCAGCACCTAGAGACGACCTCTACAGATACAAAGGACTAGTTTGTTGGTCAGAGGAGAACTGACCCCCCCGACTGAGCCTGTGCTTTCTCCCAAGGAGTTTTGGTTCCTTGCCGATGTCGCCTGTGGCTTGCTCAGTTGGGGACAAGAGATATTGTAGAGATATTTCACACAAATTTAACACAAATTAACACAATTCTTTAAGGTGTATTATTGATATTACTTTCCTATTTAATACTGTACAGCAGCTGTATTGTTATAAGCACTATATTAATAAAGGTGACTTGACTTAAAAAGCTGAATTTTCATGACCTACACTAAAATGAACACAGTGTTTTAAATGCATACATTTTTCAAATGCTTCGGTGATCTTATCAATTATCATTGATATACTGATTAAAACATTACACAATGATTAATTTACACAAATCTATGCATTCAAATATACACAATCAAATACTGGTTACAGAGGATAAGAGTATGTCAGGAACTAATAGTTATTAGCTTGCAACCTAATTAGCTACATTTTCAATTCTGTCAATCAACATTTGTTTTTTTGTTTATTATAATTAGATAGCTAACAATAAAAAAAACTTTGTTCTGATTACCTGCATGACCATTTGACTTAAGTTGAAGTGGCTGAAAAATATCCTAATTATAACTATAGGCAAAAGTGTGATACAAAATGATATAAAAATGGTATTGGAAAAATTTATTTTGATAAATTTAAACAAAAATTTAAAGTGATAAACAAAAATCCTTAATATGCCAGTGATACAGACCCTGTGTACACTCTGGACCTGTCTGACCCCCATGATGACCCGTCCCCGGTTGATGACGCCTCCACATGGCCTTAAACACTTCGGAGACTGGGGACACTTTTACACTTCCATGGATACACACCACAGTAAACAAATCCACAAATCACAAACAAAAACAAACGACCAAATGAGGATGGGTTCTCTATTGAGTCTGGTTCGTCTCAAGGTTTCTTCCTGTTACCTTCTCAGGGAGACAAAGTGCTTTTCAATATCACATTCTATAATTAAGTGTATTATGTAAAGCTGCTTTGCGACAATGACAATTGTAAGAAGTGCTCTACAAACAAAACTGAATTGAATTGATATTTCAGGACTTGAACAAAAAATATATAAAGTAATATTTAGTATATTTAGTTGCCTCGGCTAACGTCTGTTTCTGACAATGTCGTTTTCGGTTAATGTGTTTTGCAACCAAAATTTTGTACTGGATAACGACATTTGCGCCACTTAACGTCGGGATATTATAACGTCGTGAGCAAGGGTTTCCCTCTGTCTCTCCAGGGCAGTCGCTTATTGTAAATCAAACATCCATTTGTGAACAAAAGATTCAGTCATTTACGCTATTTTGTGTTTATATTTACTTTATAGTACAGTACACCACAGTACAGTGGTGCCTTTTCAGCAGCTGATTAAGATGAGGCACCACTGACTTTCAATCTCTGGAAAAGACCTGATAATGATATTCCACAAATGAAATGACCCGCGTGAACCCGGTGTCAAATAAGCATTCATTATAACCATGATGAGCAGAAAAGCATCTCAGATTACATAACATGCTGAAACTTGAGGTTTATAATCTACAACAACAGAAGAAATTATCCGATTCCACAAGGAAAGATTGTTCAACTTTTTTAATATTGAAACATAAACACCATGATCTTAAACCATCTGGATGTCATGGAAAGAGATTTAAAAGTGTTTATATTATTTAAAGTTATTACAATTTGTCTATACAATATAATAATACTGATAACAAATACCTTTGCCTTTACTTCAATTCGATTATAACGGCAGACCTGAATAGACAATCTGCCACGTCTGCTACGTCCAGGCTCTTTAGAAATGCCCCAAAGGCCCTTAAATGCTCAGTTTTATAAATGAGATATTTATGAGTGGTTACAGGAACGATATATTAAAACAAACACATTAATATAAATGTCATTTCTCTCCTAGCTGTAAGAATGCAGAATGCTCTTCCAGAAACACTTCACATAGCACTTCTTCCCTTTTTTCACCGTCTTGGCATCAGACACAAAAAAATAAATAAACCTCAAATGAGTTTAAGGTTGCTTGTATATCAGGTTTGTAATTGATCGTACCAGAGTTAATTTTTTTTTAGATAACGACTTAAATCACTTAGTAAAATCACTGTAAATGCTGTAAAGGTAAAAGAAATCAAAACCCCCTAATTGAAGAATTTAACAATGCTATGCTAGAATTAGTGTGTTGCTCAGGATAAGGGTCTGTCAAACACCTGCCAAACAGCACAAAGTCATTTATTTAATGTTAGTTTGGTTGCTCATCACCAGTTTGTTATCAGAAGACATCGAGGGCTTGAACTCTTCATCCACATTCCGCAGATATTTCCAGTGATTTATGTTGCGAAACAATCACACAAGCCTACACTGGCAAACACACAACCTGCAATGAAGATTAAACCAGAACACAATCGCTAAAATCTGCCCTTTGCCAAAACACAGATGCTAACGCTTCCTGGTTGCTAGATGGATAAGGTTAGACTTATTATTGTATGTTACTACCTTTCATTATTCTTACATTAATTCCTTGTGTTCGGATGAACAGCATTAGTGATAAAACATTATTCATTCATTCATTCATTCATTCATTCATTCATCTTCTACCACTTTATCCAATCTTCCCTCAGGTCACAGGGAGTCTGTGTCTATCTCAGGCGTCTATGGGCATTAAGGCAGGATACACACTGGACTGAATGCCAACCCATTGCACGGTGCACACACACACACACAACACACACACACACACAAACACTCACACGAACACACACTCACGCACACACACACATTCATACACTAGGGACAATTTTCCAAGGTGACAATCAACCTTCCGTGGATGTTTTTGGACCGGGGGAGGAAACCGGAGAACCCGGAGAAAAACCCCCTGAGACACGGGGAGAACATGCAAACTCCACACACACATGGCCGAGACGGGAATCGAACCGCGACCCTGGAGGTGTGAAGGGATCGTGCTAACCACTAATCCACCGTGCCCCCTAAAACAATATTAGTCATAAATGTTTGGCACTCCTGCATTTAATACTAATGAAAGGATTATGGACTATGTATCTCATGGACCATTGTACCTAACTGGACTCTGTACACTTTACTGTAGACTATGTGATTTGTTTGTTTGCACACCTGACTCACGTTTACTGTAATCTTTGCACTCTTTGTGATTTGTTCTCAATGGTGTCTTTTATGGTTTAGTCCACATTCAGGTCACTGTTTTCTTGATAATTGTTAATTCCACAATGTGCTATTGCAAAGCATCCCGTATACAGTATAATTACATGCTCGTCACTGTTATATAAACACAATGTTTTAACAGCGTGGTTAAAAGTAAATGTAATTGCAAGCATTTACCTTTATCGAGACACTTTATCGAGATGTTATATGTTATAGAGCAGAGGATCAGGGTTTAGGGATTACTGTATACATATAATATATGACATAATACCTATAATTAATCATGGTAATTTGGAGAATTTGAAAGCAAATACTTTTGTACTTTTAAAGGGAGTAATTTTGCATTTATTTTAGCAATATTTTATTTAGTGTATCTATAATTTTGCTGATGTACATGGGTTGTGTACTTCGCCCACCGCTACGTAAAATTGTCTAGAACATCCCCTGTATGTGTGGCTGTTACGGCAAGAATTATACCGCATTCAATAAACATAAATATAAAGTAATACATATAAAGTAAAAATCCAGAAATAAAACAACACTTTCTGATTTAAAAGTCATCTATGCCGTGGGATAATTATCACAAACACAATGTCAGGAAAAAAAAAACATCACCTGCATGCCATGTACATGTTATTAGTATTTGCAAAAGCATCCCGCTTCTTCATGTACCGAGGTTTCACCATATGCTTTTTCTCTCACACACAGACATGAGCGTTAGTAAAGAGACATGCTCTATATTAGAAATGCCAGAATGCAAGGCTATAAATAACAACCAGGTTCCGTAAGTCCTATTTTAGAGAGTGCAGCTTGTAAAAGGATTATAGCGGGACACCGGCTGTTTCAGGTTTTCATGTGCAATGAGAAGCTTCCTGGATTGGTAGGGGTTACAGAGGTTACCCTGGGGAGTTCGACTGGTAACAATACAAGTGTCAAATGTAATATTGAACTAAAAAATAATAATAATAATAATAATTATATATATATATATATATAATTTCTTTTTTTTTTACTTTCATACACTTTTGATAATCATACACTTATTACATTTTCACTCTCTTGTACTTAATAACAGAGGAACCTCGACTCGCTGTTACTTTTTCCCACCGCTTAAACGAGCCCACACACACACACACACACACACACACACACACACGTTTCAGGAAACACTCCAAGCCTGTAGGAAGCCCATATCTATGATGTCATTTTATTCGTGTAACCTCCCCACAGTAAAACACTTGGTTCTTTTATTTTCCATCCTGCTCTACTACTGCTGGAGACATACTCATCTATGGGTTTAAAAGTGATGGGGGAGGAATTTTAGCTAACGTTTAACACAACCTCTTTTATTCGGGTCAACAAGTGTAGACAGGGTTGGGGAAGGGGGGTGTCACAAAGTGGAAACAGCCCTGGAAAACAAGGCTTCTACTGTAATACTGCTGGGCCTGAGATGGTAGCCACTAAAGCCAATGTATGGGCCAGTTCACATTCAGTAATAGTTTAAATTTAGAATGTTGATTTTAGCTAATTTAGGAATAAAAAGCCACAGGAAGCAGGCAAATATAATCGCAGTAAGCCCTACCCAAGTGAAAAGTTTGTCTATCGTACACACCAAGACCTACAAAATCATTCATTAACTATAATAACTACCACGTATATAAGTAACAATAATGCTCAACAATTCCCTACATACCTGAGAGCGACGTTTGAGCCTCTCTGGCCTCATTTTCAGTCTAAAAAGAGCTTAAATAAATTACGAAACCTTTCCCAAACCAGTTTTTGTTGAAGTTGAATAAAATTTCATTTAATACTAATTAGAGGGGGACACGGTGGTTTAGTGATTAGAACGTTCGCCTTACACCGCCAGGGTCCGGATTCGATTCCCTTCTCGGCCATGTGTGTGTGGAGTTTGTGCATGTTCTCCTGTGCCTCAGGAGGTTTTTCTCCAGGTTCTCCGGTTTCCTCCCTCGGTCCAAAAACATGCACGGTAGGTTGATTGGCACCTTGGAAAATTGTCCCTAGTGTGTGTGTGTGTGTGTGCCCTGCGATGGGTTGGCATTCCATCTAGGGTGTATCCTGTCTTAATGCCCATAGACGCCTGAGATAGACACAGACTCCCCGTGACCCGAAGGAAGATCGGATAAAGCGCTAGAAGATGAATGAATGAATGAATACTAATGAGTCTTCTAATTTCTGACCCAATTATGTTTGGAAAGATGTACTGCTTTATACTTTGTTGTTGTTTTTTTTGTTTGACCGACTTCATTGTATTGGTTAATGTATTGTACAACTCACAAAGCTACTGTCGTTAGCTTTTCAATAACACACGGATCAGTGCTGAAAGCACTGTAACTAACAATCCCTACACAATTTATAACTAATCTGATATAATGTATATCAAGAATTATTAAAACCAATCAATCGTTGAGCATTTCATGATGTTTAATGTAGTAACATTGAAAAACTACCATTGATATGTATTTATTTTTGCATGAAAATACAAAAATAAAAAATTATTGTTTGTTTTGCTGCATTCCATGCGTCATTAAATTTTTTATCATTTTGATGTGTATAAGGAATAAAGCTTTTATGCATTTTATTGATCGCATAAAATGTGGAATGCAATGTTGACAAGTTAAGCTTTTATTTAATTTATGTAAGCTTGAATGTGACTATTTAGAAAGTAATTACAGCATAACTGTCTTTTTTTATTTCCAGTTGTGGTTATATCATTTAGTTTGTGATTTTATTGTTCTCTTTATGTAGGAACTGAGAGTTGTGTATGTGTTTGCACTATATTGGTTGTTTTTATGTTTTGTTTTTTGTTAGTTATTGTTACAGCTGGAAGATATAATAGTCATTATCGATTTATTTGAGTTTATGGTCGATGTTGAAAATAAATCGATTCTACAATGTCACCTTGGTTTGACACAGCGAGCTTCCGTAGTTCTCCGCCTCCCGTCCCACATTACACTTCCGAAATATGAAATACAACATCGCTCTGACCAATCCAAAGAGCTTGTTTCCAAAAGGGGCGGGGTTTCATCAGTCGTATTGAAACGGTTCGGGTTTGTAACTTCAGACGTTCAACAACCAAAACCCGCTGTAACATTTATCTAAAGTTTGTAAAGGAAGCAGCACAACTTATTTATTCCAGCACATGGGGAGGTGTGTGTGTGTGTGTGTGTGTGTGTGTGTGTGTGTGTGTGTGTGTGTGCGTGCGTGCGTGTGCGTGCGTGCGTGCGGGGCGCTGCGGGATAAACATGACAGCGACAAACACCAAAACACCCTCTACAAACAGGTACAAATAATTTCCCCTCTGTATCCAAAATCTAATTTTCTAAAATTTTTTGTAAAAAATTGCACACATCGCTCAGATCTACTTATTGTTTCTTGCCCCGCTGTTAGTTAGTTCTGGCCCTGAAGTTGATTTCTGCTATTCCTTACACTTCTGCCTTGGTGTACGTCTTCACACCAAGGTCACTCAGGTCCAAAATCAACTGATTTATATAAAAGCTTCATTGTGTTCATTGTTAAAAGTGTAACATTAAAAATCCACTGTAGAATGAACATATAAGTGTTTCTGATACAGTTTCTGTGTTTTTTTTTAAAGAGGAAATAAATAAATGGAATATTCCCGAGCGTAATGACTATGTGCATTTTTTCTGCCAAGAACACGTCCTATAAACGGCTTCATATTAATGGCCTCTGGAAAGTGCAAACACATTAATTACAACTGTTCCAATAATTCCTGGGTATGTTTAAAAAGGGCTTTCCTAAAAGCACACCTTTCCTAAATTTCCTAAACATGATAAACCTTTTTGCTTTGAAAAGACTAGTAACACAATAAAACTGTACAAAATAAACACCATCAGCAATGTTTTTGACTTTGTATTGACACAGGAGACGGAATATTAGTTGCCGTGGGCTGTTAATGCCAGTATGTTGTATGAAGCTTTGAATTGGTTGAACTTCCTGCTTTACACAATGACCTGAGTAAAGATGAAAGAGAATGGACAAGCACTAATTCATTCATTCTATTGAGTCAGTGTAATAAAAGTAAAAAAGTCTGTGTGTGTGTGTGTGTGTGTGTGTGTGTGTGTGTGTGTGTGTGTGTGTGTGTGTGTGTGTGTGTGTGTGTGTGTGTGTGTGTGTGTGTGTGTGTGTAAGTGATATTATGGAGTTATACAAATAACAGCTCCACCCTGTTTGGTGGTTGTGATTGAACTATGACAGAGTTTCTATTATTCCTCCCGTTATCTTGGAAAGAAAACACGGACAAAAGAATACAAAGCTTAAACAGTTCAACCAGTGAATGTCACACATTTAGCAGACGAACCCGTAGGTCAAAAGAATGTGAAAACTCCAAACTATTTGCTCGTAATGTCAAAATTTCAGCTCCCAAACAGGAAGTGAGGATGCAACGACGTTACACACTAATCGTAATTAGTCTTAAGGCAATCTTCAGGAGCCCTGGCAATGTAAACGCAACAGTAAACATAACCCCGGGTCAAAATAACAACAGGCAATGTTACGGGTTACAGAAGCAGCAGCAGCTGTGGCAGCAATGTCAAACTCCTGCCATATTCATCCATCTTTCTCTTTCCCTTTCCTCCGAGAGTCAGAGAATTCCACCGCTGGTCGTAGTACACAACATGTAGGAAACATTGATGATGTGATTGATCAGACAGCATCTTTACAGATGGCATGTAGATCTGTGTGACGTGTCATAAATTATGCCTACGATTTTTTTTTGACAAAATTGGATTTTGGACACAGAGGGAAAACGTGTACCTGTTTGTAGTGGGTGTTTTGGGGGGTTTGGGGGGGGGCATTGTCATGTTTATCCCGCAGCGCCACACACACACACACACACACACACACACACACACACACACACACACACACACACACACACACACACACACACAACCACACACACACACACACACACACACACACACACACACACACACACACACACACACACACACACACACACACACACACACACACACACACACACACACACACACACACACACACACACACACACTCAACACCGTGGATGTGCTGAAATAAATAAGGAATAAATAAGTTGTGCTGCTTCCTTTATAAACTTTAGATCAATGTTACAGTGGGGTTTTGCTTTGTTGAACGTCTGAAGTTAAAAACCCGAACCGTTTCCATATGACTGATGAAACCACGCACCCTCTTGGAAATGGATTGGTCAGAGCGCCGCCATGTTGTATTGGGTATTTTTTTAAATGTAATGCGGAGCAGGAGGTGGAGAACTATGGAAGCCCGCTGTGTCAAACCAAGGTGAAATCGTAAAATCCATTTTTCAACATCGACATAAACCATAAACTCAAATCAATCGATAATGATGATTATAATCTCCCAGCTCTAATGCAACGCTATAATTTCCACCCTACTGGAAATTCAAAAACAGTAATTTAGCTTCTTATTTTCCCAAAAACTTAATGATCATTACAAATTGCAGGTGAAAATCAAACAAAACCCAAAACCAAACAAACCTCATTTTGGGGGATTTGTCTATAAAATGTATGCATATAAAAAAGGTGCATATGGCAGAAATGCTTTCACACTTTTACACAAAAGGCAATTAAAGGATGTGTTTTATTTTTCTGTTTTCCATTTTATGTTATTCATAGAAATGAGCAGTTTTAGGGTTACAGGTCATATTCAGCAACTCAGGAGTGGCATTTTGCAGTAAGTGGGATTAGTTTTGCACAATCCTCGCTAAAATGTGAATCACAATTTTTCTCAATCATGATTCTCTCATCTTTCAAATATTTATTGCACTCAAGTACAAAAATAAAGTGCTGAAGTAACAGAAATAAACTACCAATAACTGTAAAAAAAACAGCAATAGCGTGTGAAGGTAGAGTGATGTGAACGCAGTGAGACGGGTTTTTACTTCTGTGTGGAGTGAACGCTGTAACCGACGCCGTCGTGAGTGTTTTATACCGCTGCATCACTCTGCAGTGACTATTCCCAAACACTAGTTGGTGCTGGTGCGCTGTTTGAGTTTTGGTGTTTTGGGTTTGAGCTGCAGTAACAATGGTGACTTCCTGCAATGACAGGAATTCTCTGGCAGTCTTTGTAAAATAGTGATGAAGAATCATAGAGGTGTTTATATTTTCTCTTCCATGATCCTTTCGACTGCTCGCTCCACGTCCATGCTTTATTTCTTCACTTTAAAAATGGCGCTACAAAGGAATACGCCAGTATTTACATTCATAGCCTTTCGCAGACGTCCTTTTCCAGAGCGACTTACAACTGAGCAATAGAGGGTTAATTGAGGGTTGCTCCAGGGCCCTCTAGTGGCAGTTTGATGGCGGTGGGATTTGAACTTCCCACCTCCCTATAAATGTAGGATGGAAATATGCTGCTGAGACGACCAATCACAGACCTCCCGCTCTCCCGTTAAATGCGTCTCAGAAGTGAATCTGAGCGTCCTTTAGAAATGAGATCGTATATGTATGGATCGTGATTGTAAATTAATCATGCAGCACTATTAATGATTAAATTGATGCCATTTGCCAATGCCTTAACCATTATGCTCCTCCCCCTAACAGTAAACAGGAAATGTGATGTGATTCAAAACAAAACAAGACGGATATAATGCAATTTATAACACATGGAACTATCCGGAAACTTTCCCGCTCTTTTCGCCTTGTTCCACAGCGAGATTACAGGTTTAAAGAGAAAAGACATGATTCTGGTTTTTGTTGCGG
This sequence comes from Kryptopterus vitreolus, assembly GCA_030449085.1. NCBI lineage: Eukaryota > Metazoa > Chordata > Actinopteri > Siluriformes > Siluridae > Kryptopterus > Kryptopterus vitreolus. The sequence goes on along the minus strand of JACRUU010000019.1, from coordinate 678,266 downwards.
TTTAGTAATTAGAGGTGAAAGAGTTTGATGTTAAACTGCATGAGTGCGAAATCTTTATGCCAAGCTTTAAATACACTTTTCTATACGATGCATACTTCATCTTCACTTCAGCTGCTCTATCAAACAATATGATTAACATAAGTCTCATTAAAGCTCCTCAAACTCTTCTTACACACTGTGCCTGTGGATACACTGGTCAGGAGTGTGCAGAGACACCGCTACATCACGTTCTAATCTAATAAGCATGTTACTTTATTGCGCAGAGAAATGTGTGTGTGTGTGTGTGTGTGGATGTTTCGCTCAGGAAAGCAAACACACATCCACTGCGATAAATGAGAACCCTGAGAGAGCAGCGCAGGTTTTCTACTGTGTGAATAAACAGGAAAAGCCAGTGAGTGTTGACAGCTGGAAAGCAACACTTTTTCCTTGATAAATACAGAATGGTGTTGGGCAGATGTTCAGCCTGAGACAGTCAGCGCAGTGCAAAATGTCTGATAAATCATTACTGTATGTTTCCGGCTGGGAGAAATCTCTATATTTTCAAAATGTTTATGATATTCGAACATTGCATGATTGCGATGTAGCATAAATGAATACTTTTCATGTTTCTAATACTGTAAATAACTGTAACAGATGTTATAATTATATACCTTTCTCTTCAAATCTCTCCCTTTAATAAAATTATTGATTATTTAATATTTACTTGGGAAATTATTATGTTAATATTAATTTCTTCTTAATTTCAATGTTGTGTTGTTTGGTTTTTGTTCATTAGCCAACACAACACAGAGTGAAGGCGCAGATCACTCACATAGTAATGCACACTGCGTTAATTACGCCTTAATAACATTAGTGCCATTAAAGTCAATTTACTTTAACGCATTATATATATATATATATATATATATATATATATATATATATATATATATATATATATATATATATATATATATATATATATATATATATATATACACATACATATACTGTATTAAATGTACCACATGTACCACATACCAGTTCAGTATCACACTCACACATCTACATCATAAATGTGTTTTATATACCGTGGGAAAAGAACCAGAGAACCCAGATTTCATATTATTTGTCCATTATAAAGGTGTATTATATAACCCTGTATAGATGAAACTGGACCTCTCCCCTATAAACAGCTACAGTTACTGTATGACTTCACTTCTGTTTTTTTCCTACCTGTATAAAAATTCCTAAAATGCATTTCAAATGTTTTTTTCTCTTCAACAGACTGAAATAATAGAAGATATAGTTGTATAAAGCGTATAACACAAATGCGCAGTGGGACAAATGACGCTGAAATTACAGTATGAGGTAATGTTATGTTGAGTGAGACAGACGGAATGATTCACTGCACTGTGGAAACTGTGGTGTGATTCCCCCGGGGCAAAAGTGCGCTTTTTTCCAAGCATGTAATAAGATGTAAGACGGTGCATGTAATTCACAGCACCACATTTTTGTGGATTTCAAAACATCAAAAAAAATCCGGATTGGAAAAACATGCATTCATTCCTGCATCGCCTTTTCCTTTCACACAGACGCTGCTTATATAAAAGCGCTCTATATGATGTACAAGACTGGCTTTTTTAAATTCCAGTGCAGGTTAAAGCCTTTTGGGTGCTTTGATGCATCCGCATTTGTGTTACTCAACGCCAAAAGCAACCAATCAATGACCACAGAAGCCCCGGACATAAATATCACCCATTCATAAATGAGGACAAGGTGGAGCCTTTCCATTTCGGGAAAGCAAACACGATACAAGAGGGGAAACAAAATATTTGTTTGAATAAACCTGACATGAACAAGAGTCACACAGAGACTTCATCAAGGGAGGAACAGTTGGCATCTGTGGCAAGTTTTCACCTTTCCTGAAGAGCCATTATGGCAGAAATGTGAATATTTAAAGGGATGTTTGAACGATTCTCGAGGAGAGGTGAAGGGTTATACATTTCCCAGAAATATTATTCCGAAAATACACTTGTGGGGATTCTTTTGGATGTGATCAGAACCAAGAATGCATCTGATCTCAATGTGCCACAAAGGTCAAATCTGCCTTCATCTGCCCTATGTGTGTATGTCTGTGTATGTCTGTGTGTGTGTGTGTGTGTGTGTGTGTGTGTGTGTGTGTGATATATATATGTGTGTGTGTGTGTGTGTGTGTGTGTGTGTGTGTTGTGTGTGTCTATATATATATATATATATATATATTATATATATATATAATACACACACAAACCACACACACACACCCACACACACACACCACCACACACACACACCCACACATATATACATATATATATATATATATATATATATATATATATATATATATATATATATATATATATATATATATTATATCAACAGTTTAAATTAAAATGTATAAATTTTTTTTTCAAAATGTATCAACATTTTTTTTACCAAATTTTTTGTATCAGAAATTGACGTCCTGGTCCGGATGGGTTTTTTTTCTTTTAAATCTGGTTTCTCTCATGGTTTCTACCTTACCTTAAGGAACCAACTCTTTTTTAAGTATACATTCTTTTTATCAAACGTTATAACTATTTCTATAAATCTGCTATGGGACAAAGTACATTCTTAAAAGTGCTCTACAAATAAATAAAAAAATCCTATAGTGCGCAACTCAATCCTATAGGTGCAACATATTACATCATAGCAGGGTTATATGTCAAATCAGAATGAGATCAAAACCATGTGAAAAACTGTATGACAATCTTAGGATCTTTGCACTGTGTGTGTGTGTGTGTGTGTGTGTGTGTGTGTATGTGTGGTTATTTATGCACAAATGCATCTTTGTACTTGTATAAACAGGCTTGCAGCCAGTAAAAAGTTAAAGGTTCATTTTTTCCCAACCAAAAACAACAACAACAGAATAATTGTATAGTACAATGTCCATTTAAATGATCTACACTGGAAAACTGATTTTACAACATTTCCCACATACTTTTATTCCGAGCAGCTTACAGTACAATGATCTCATTAATACTACTGAGCAGTATAGAGCCTCACTCAAAGGCCCACAGCTGAGAAAGAGTGTGGTGAGATTTGAACTCATAACCTTTGGGTTAGAAGTGCATCACACACACACATACACACACACACACACACACACACACACACACAATAAAATAATAAAATAAAATTCTATTTGCACAATTTGCTAATTTGCACACTCCTATCTGTTTAAAACACATCACACTATTTATCTTTTACAACATAGAAACAAATTCTTTTTTTGTTTCCACAACTTTAAACAACATATAAGGGGCACGGTGGTTTAGTGGTTAGCACGTTCGCCTCACACCTCCAGGGTTTGGGTTCGATTCCCGACTCGGCCATGTGTGTGTGGAGTTTGCGTGTTCTCCCCGTGCCTCAGGGTTTTTTTTCTCCAGTTTCCCCCGGTCCAAAAACATGCATGGTAGGTTGATTGGCACCTTGAAAAAATTGTCCCTAGTGTGTGTGCCCTGTGATGGGTGTGTCCTGTATTCAGGGTGTATCCTGCCTTAATGCCCATAGACACCTGAGATAGGCACAGGCTCCGCGTGACCCGAGGGAGTTTCAGATAAAGCGGTAGAAGATGAATGAATGAATGTATACAACATGGTCGGTGCTTATTGTCTGGCCTTTTGCCCCACCCTCCTTTGTGTGTGTGTGTGGGGGGGGGGTACATGTGCACTTTGCTTTTTATTCCTAATTAGTTTTTATACTTTTCCTTTGTGATTATTGTAGAGTTATCTACAGTCATGTCTATTGTTAATTGTCTGTCATAACACCTTGGTCCTGCAGAAATGTTTAGTTTCACTGTATACTGCACTGTATATTGTGGAAATGACAATAAAAGCCTACTTGACACACTGAGCTATCACCATGACATAAGGAACATGATTTCAAACGGTCACATTGTTTCAGATCATTCCTTCCTGTATATAATGAAATTCCCTGATGTTGCATTAATCCAAAGCACTCAACTAAAACTTTTGTGTTTGTCTCCTGGATGAGTGTTCACACCTCTACAACACTGTATGATGATGTCCAGGGTTCTTTTAATGATTGAAAAAAACATTTAACCCAAAAGAAATCAGGAACTTTACAGTTATTCCCTTCTTTGTTTTTACCTTGAGGTACGCGAGCTGAAGGTAGTGGTATGGGATCCTCCTGTTGAAATCTTGGGTGACATCAGCGCTCACTTTATGCACAGATGGAGGTCCGAGATGTTTCCTTTGCAGACACTGCTGGAGACACGCGGCTCTGCGCAAAATCGCATCATACAACCGGAGATCGGTGACGAAGGCAGTCGGAGTCGCGTCGAGGTCGCTCCGGTCCCTGCACTCGAGTCCGCAGTGGATCTTGGAGTCTCGCACCCGGGCGAAGTTCTCCAGCGCTTTCTCCATGTACCGCACCACGTCTCCGTAATCGCCCCGCTGCAGCGCGTCCACGCCGCTATCGTAGAGCGCGTCGTAGGGCTCGAGCGTGGCTCCAGACAACACCGCGACCAGAGCCAGAGCCGCACATGTTCCTAGAAAGCCGACGACCATCTTCCAGGGAAAAAAAAGTCCTCAGCGTCCCAGTCTCAGGACCCCAAAAAAAGGGGGGGGGGGACGAGAGGACTGGTCCGGGGTCACGAGCCCAAAGACGCGCATAAACCCAAGTTGTAGAGCGCAGACTGGTCAATTTAATGATAGTCCCATAACCGGCGACTTTTGGGTCACGTCCCATCTCCCCTCGAACTCCTCCCCCTCTGTGTAGGACGCGCACTACAGCCGTGCACTTCACTACTGCACAGTATGCCTTGTAGCATGCAATACGCTAGTGTGCCATTTTATTAGGATGTGTATTTCCATAATAACGCTTAATAAAACTTCATTTTATTATTCAACATTATTTTATTGGAGGTTTTTGCTCTGGCGCTTGAACAACGTAGTTTTATTTTCCATTTATTTTGTCACTTGATTTTTTTGTTTCATTTTCTCCGTTACGTACAATTCTGTTTTATTAGTACATTGTGTTTTATTTTTACATTGTACATTGTGCATTACCTCAAAGCAACTTTGCAGACGTAAAAAAACTCATAGAATTAAACTGGGAAGCGTAAAGCTTATGGCTTTGGCTCAGAAACTCATGAGTTCAAATCCCAGCCTCACAAAGCTCCATCCCAAAGGCCCTTGAAAAAGCCCCCAATCACTCCACTGCTCAGCTGTACTGTATGAATAAGACAAATTGTGTGTGAGTTGCTCAGAATAAAGTCATTTGGCAAAATGGCAAGAATGTAAATAAGTTTTTCCCTGTGACAGTGGCAGGGGAAAAAGTCCCTGACGTTGTAAGAGGTGGAAACATTGACAGGAACCAGACGAAAACAAGATCTCCGTCCCCGTCCCAGTTCTCAACACTGAATATCCACTCGTTATATTTTCTTTAAATGTGAAACTGTTCATGCAAAGTGTGCAGCAGAGTGTTGATGTGAATTACAATCTAAATTCATCCTCAAAGTTCTTGAGGTGTTCAGTAACTTCAGCAGCTTTATGTGGTTGATGTGAAATTGTTAGCTGCACAGAGCGACCTGCAGTTAAAGAGAAATCTCTCCAGTGGTAGAACTTTGGAATGATGCATTTGGTTCTGGAAATAAAACAGGGGCAGGAACAGGTAACCTGGTGGAAGCATGTGTAACCTGATATGAAGAAAAGAAAGAGAGTAGAGGGGTGACACGTTAAACACTACACTGTGATCCGTGTGTCTTAAAATAATAACGCAACTGACTAAACTCACAATATATAATTGTTCTTGAATTGGTCTCTGAAGAACAGATCTTCGCTGTCTAAACATCAGGCATCTTTCACCATCATGTACTTTAACAGTTTCACAGAATTACATCACTGCATGTCGCGTCATGTTACGACTTTATGGTGTAACGCACCCCTGATCCATTAAATCATTTTATTAAATATTAAACTCCATTTGTCTTGCAAGCTTCAAACCAGTCATGTGTTTAATGGTTTAGCTGCAGATTTCTTAGTTGTTTTCAAGTGACAGATACTAATATGGAAATTGTATTGTCCTGAAACACATAAGGCCTAATGAAAGAGCAGTCAGAGAGACACACAGGCATTAGATAGATAGATAGATAGATAGATAGATAGATAGATAGATAGATAGATAGATAGATAGATAGATAGATAGATAGATAGATAGATAGATAGATAGATAGATAGATAATCTATTGATTATCTATTAAATATTGTTATAATTTTCATAATTTATACAATGTTAATATCATAATTTATTATTAGACTAGATGAATAATGATATATATATATATATATATATATATATATATATAGTGTATATATATATATATATATATATATATATATATATATATATATATATATATATATATATATATATATATATATATATATACAGTGGCAAGAAAAAGTATGTGAACCTTTTGGAATTTCATGGTTTTCTGAATAAATTTGTCATAAAATGTTTATCTGATCTTCATCTAATTCATTGGTATTGACAAACACAATGTGTCTAAAAATAATAACACCAAAAAAATCCAATCTTTCTTGTCTTTATTGAACACAATCATTCAACATTCAAAATGGCAGTGGAAAAAGTAAGTGAAAGCTTGAGTTAATGACCTCAAAAAAGCTAATTGGAGCTTAATTGGTTTTAGCACACCTGGAGTCTTGTTAAGATAATAAGTTTGGAGGTGTGGACTACAGATACTTTGACTGATAAAAACCCCTCAAACCTTTGGAGTTTGCTCTGCACAAGAAGAACATGATTATGTGAGCCATGCCTCGCCAAAAAGAGCTTTCAGAGGACCTACGATCAAGAATTGTTGATTTACATGAAGCTGGCGAGGGTTACAAAGTTATTTCAAAGACTTTAGAAATTCACCAGTCTACAGTTCGGCAAACAATCTACAAATGGAGACAATTTGGGACTGTTGCTACTCTACCTAGAAGTGGGCGCCCCGTCAAAATGACACCAAGAGCACAACGAACACTCATCAATGAGGTAAAGAAACAACCCCGAATGACAGCCAAAGATTTGAAGGCATCATTGGAACTTGCTAACATATCTGTTCATTAGTCTACAATACGTAAAACACTGAACAAGCAGGGTATCCACAGCGGTATTGGCAAAATGTCTTCTGGACTGATGAAACTAAGATTGAACTAACACATTTGGAAAAAACACACAGCACTACATCTGGCGTAGAAAGGGCACGGCATATCGTCATGAAAACATCATCCCAACTGTAAAGTATGGTGGAGGAAGCATCATGATTTGGGCCTGCTTTGCTTCATCAGGGCCTGGCCAGCTTGCAATCATTGAGGGGAAGATGAATTCCCAAGTATATCAGACAATTCTTCAGGATAATGTGAGAATGTCTGTACATCAGCTGAAACTGTGTAGAAAGTGGGTGATGCAACAGGACAACGACCCAAAACACCGGAGCGAAGTCCACAACAGAATGGCTTCAGAAAAACAAAATCCGCCTTTTGGAGTGGCCGAAGTCAGAGCCCAGACCTCAACCCAATAGAGATGCTATGGATTGACTTGAAGAGGGCCGTACACATGAGACGTCCAAAGAATATGACAGAGCTAAAGCAGTTCTGCCAGGAAGAATGGGCTAAAATTCCTCCTCAGCGATGTGCAGGTCTGATCCACAGCTACAGGAAGCGCCTGGTTGAGGTTATTGCTGCCAGGGGGGGTCAACCAGTTATTCATTCTAAGCTTTCACTTACTTTTTCCACTGCCATTTTGAATGTTGAATGATTGTGTTCAATAAAGACAAGAAAGATTGGATTTTTTTGGTGTTATTATTTTTAGACACATTGTGTTTGTCAATACCAATGAATTAGATGAAGATCAGATAACATTTTATGACAAATTTATTCAGAAAAACCATGAAATTCCAAAAGGTTCACATACTTTTTCTTGCCACTGTGTATATATATATATATATATATATATATATATATATATATATATAGTCATGAGCAATTATCATGAGTTTTATCTATTTAAATGTAACAAATATGGATGCTTTAAGCAAGTATATGCAATTATTAGTGAATCCAAAATCGAGAACGAAGACTTTTGTATTTTTTTAAGAATAATTTTTTTGGTGGAATATTAATATTTAAAAGACTTTTGAGTAAAGAAATGTGTTGAAAGTTTTATTTCAGCTCTTTTATATTTATTTATACTTTCTTTATACTTTTAATATCAATGGTCCAACAGAAAGGTGTGGTGCATTAAAGAAGCAATTAATATATTGGATGGACATATATATATATATATATAATTATAATATAATATAATATGTATATAATTACAAATAATAATTGTGAGCATTCTATTAGCTTGTTAACATTAATTCTTAGTCATTGAGATGCTCAGGGAAGTGGGAGGGTGTAGGGATAAATCAGGGACATCTGAAGAGAAATAAAGGGTCGTTCTTTCTTTAACTGGCATGTATAGAGGGAGAGAGAAAGAGAGCTGAGTAAATGGGTGATAAAGTGTGTAAAAGTAGGATATTTAAATATTTCAATTGTTCTATAAATGTTAAAGACATTATATAGTGTGATCAGGGTGCAGCTTGAAGAACTATGGCAAAATAACTATTAATAAAAGGGCAAATCTGAAGATAGACGAATCTGAAGATAGATCAGAAGACCCAAGATATCAAGTTTAAATCTATTAATAATAAACAATCAATAAATACATGTTTAGAAAAATTCAATAATTTGTATTTATTAACAGACATGTTCGATGGATTATAACTCTAATAATGTAGTTACTAAAGGTCCCGAAAATTATTTCATTTTTAAAAAACTCTGGCTGACCTGAACGTTCCTCGAGGCAATAAACATGACAGATTTGAAAAATGGAGGATGATGGTACAGAAAACCTCCCCAGGAGAACCTGCGGCGATGTGTGTCTTTGGATATATCACATTACATCACATGGAAAGCTTGACATTTACATTTACTACATTTGGCCCACATCCAGAGAAACTTGACAGTGAGCAATTGATGGTTAAGGGTCTGCTCAAGGGCCCACTGGTGGTGGTGCTGGGATTTGAACCTGAGTCCAATGCCTTAATCATCAAGCTACACACCACCTCCACATTGCTATAGTGTATATGTTTTTTTTTTAAATGAATTCTTAATGTAACTTAAATTGATAGTTTTCAAGTTTTGTACGCTCTTAGTTAACATGTTATTGTTATTATTAGTGAAACCAAACTAAACATTGAGCAGGAAGACAAAATATCCTTGTAAATGTTTTAAAATAACGATGATGTTTTTAATGATGTAAATCATCAGGGCATCAACAGAAACTTTTGCTGTATTTCCACGGTTTTAATTACTTAAAAGTTTAATGCTTCACACACACACACACACACATAAATACACATATACTTATATATATATATATATATATATATATATATATATATATATATATATATATATATATACACATATGAAGTAAATAAGATGACATTTTTCCAAATCCTTGGTGATCCATAAAACAACATATATCACAACATAGAGATACACAACACAAAGCAGAGCGCTAGACTAAATTGTCCTAGCCACACATATTAGCTCGGGGTCTGGGTTTAACCCGTGGGGCCACTAGTTGAATGCAGCCTAGTGTAAACAACACAAAACAAAATAATGTAGAACAGATAAAACTAGACAGTGCAGGACAAACACACAAACCCAAAATAGCAACAAACCTAGTGTATATTTATACAGTGCAATACAGTGCAAGAAATAATAGTAATGAAATGTAATTGTAGTGATGATGATGTGCAAAAAGAAATCAAGCAGATCAGCAGTGCTGCAAAAGATCAGTGTAAACAATAACAGACTGTGTAAATAGTGTGTAAACAGTATAAGAAACAGCAAACATACAATTTATGTAGTTGAATGTGTTTGTGTGTGTGTGTGTTGAGAAACCTGATTGTTTGATGGAAAAATCTATTGCACACTTTGGTTGTTCATTTTGACAACTCTTCTAAAAGGATCTTTTTAGATTTTTAGACCGCTAACTTCTACTTAAGTCAAATTTAATTAAAGTAACAGTATATATATAGCTGAAGTGGAATATTTTATTTCTCTTTTTATCTCTGGTAGACAAACAGCAACAAGCTTAATGTCTTGATAAATGATGATAAATTTGTTGGCACGGGAGCAAGCATTGACAAAAATCCAAAGACACCCAATAAAATTTGCCAAAAAAACAGCAATGAAACAAGTTTCATTTGCACCCAAACTGAAGCAAATTCTTTGGCCCCAGAACGTGAATGTGATACTACTGTTGAGTACTTGCAGTGAAGTGAATGACAGATTGCACAGCTGCAGCTCTCGCAGGAGCGTTCAACAGCGACTGAAGCCTTTTGTGAAAATGATGCAAACTCGGGGTGCGTTCTTTTTCAATCATTTTGCAAACAGGGACCTGCAGAAAAAAGTGCTGTAGAAGAAAAATTTGTTCAAATGTTGTCGCCTACAAGGTATTTTTTACATGAAAAACATCCCAAACGAGGGTTGAGAGAGATTTGGACCTGTAATATGAGTGATGACACAACAGTGATATAAGCGCTCATAACCTTAAGACACCTGATTAGGATTTTTCTACATTAAAACATGTTTATATGTTGTATTTTGAAACTTCGCAGAATCAGTGCATTGTACAATGGGCTTCTTTTTGTTTTAAGAAAACATATTCGAATGTTTTCCACATTCAAAAGAGTTAATAGTTGTAACTGCATAAACAATAACATGTGTAATGTAGATACTATAAGTATTTTATATTCAAACAAGTACATATGTTATTTTTTATACTTCTTTCTGTCAACAGAGACACTGTGTATAATGAAGCTGTAGAATGGTTCATGTTTTTACCCTGAATATACCCTTTTTTATGTAAACATATGTAGAAAGAGATAAACAGATGAAACGAACAAGTTATTGTTCTGTCAGTCATCGAATCTCAGCAGAGACTCGCGTAATATCATGTGACTCACGCTCTGCGCAGCCGTCAAATGCAGCTCGTATACAACACGTCACTACATCAGTGTAACTTTATTCTAAATATGTCTGTATCACACTGGGATATTTGGAGGGTCGGAATAAATTAGCTCAGGGCCCGGGTTCGTCCCGTGTGGCCACAAATTGAATAAATCTGGTTTAAGCCTTGTGATGTTCCTGGTAACAGGAGCAGGAACCATTCAAACTATTCTCAGTCCTGTCTATATATATATATATATAGCTACTGTATCTGTACTTGTACCTGTATCTGTATCTGCACCTGTATCTGTACATGTACCTGTACCTGTATCTGTATCTTTATCTGTATCTGTATCTGTATTTATATCTGTATCTCTATCTGTATCTGTATCTGTATCTATATCTGTACCTGTATCTGTATCTGTATCTGTACCTATATCTGTACCTGTACCTGTATCTGTACCTGTACCGGTACCTGTACCTGTACTTGTACTTGTACTTGTACTTGTATCTGTATCTGTATCTGTACCTGTATATGCACCTGTATCTGTATATGTACATGTATCTGCACCTGTATCTGTATCTGTACCTGTACCTGTTACTGTAACTGTATCTGTATCTGTATCTGTATTTGTACTTGTACTTGTACTTGTACATGTATCTGCACCTGTATCTGTATCTACACCTGTATCTGTATCTGCACCTGTATCTGTATCTGTATCTGAATATACACCTGTATCTGTACCTGTATCTGTATCTATACCTGTATCTGTGTCTGTATCTGTACCTGTATCTTTACCTGTATCTGTACCTGTATCTGTACCTGTACCTGTACCTGTATCTGTATCTGCACCTGTATCTGTACCTGTACCTGTACCTGTATCTGCATCTGTATCTCTACCTGTATCTGTACGTGTATCTCTACCTGTACCTGTACCTGTACCTGTACCTGTATCTGCACCTGCATCTGTATCTGTATCTGTATCTGTATCTGTACCTGCACCTATCTGTACTGTACTGTATCTGTACCTGTACCTGTACTGTACTGTATGTACTGTACTGTATCTGTATCTGTATCTGTATCTGTATCTACACCTATCTGTATCCTGTATCTGTACCTGTATCCTGTACCTGTACCTCTGTATCTGTATTGTATCTGTACCTGTGTATCTGTAAGTAATCTGTATCTGTACTGTATCTGTATCTGTATCTGCTGTATCTGCTTGTATCTGTACCTGTATCTGTATCTATACCTGTATCTGTATCTGTACCGTATACTTTATCTGTATCTGTACCTGTACCTGTATCTGCACCTGTATCTGTACCTGTATCTGTCCCTGTATCTGTATCTGTATCTGTATCTATACCTGTATCTGTATCTGTATCTGTACCTGTATCTGTATCTGTATCTGTATCCCTGTATCTGTACCTGTACCTGTATCTGTACCTGTAACTCCTGTACCTGTACCTGTATCTGTATCCTGTACCTCTGTACCTGTACCTGTATCTGTACACCTGTACCTGTATCTGCACCTGCATCTGTATCTGTACCTGTATCTTTACCTGTATCTGGAAAAGCTACCTGTACCTGTATCTGTACCTGTACCTGTACCTGTATCTGTATGTACTGTATCTGTATCTGTATCTACACCTGTATCTGTACTACTGTACTGTACCTGTATCTGTATCTGTATCTGTATCTGTATCTGTACCTGTATCTGTACCTGTATCTGTACCTGTACCTGTATCTGTATCTGTATCTGTACCTGTATCTGTATCTGTACCTGTATCTGTATCTGTACCTCTGTAACCTGCCTAATCTGTATCTGTACCTGTTATCTGTATCTGTATCTGTATCTGTATCTAGCATCTGCTCTATCTGTACCTGTACCTGTATATGCATGTCTGTATCTGTATCTGTATCTGTATCTGTATCTGTTATCTGTATCTGTGTCTGTATCTGTATCTGTATCTGTATTTATCTGTATCTGTATCTGTATCTGTATCTGTATCTGTACCTGTATCTGTACCTGTATCTGTATCTGTATGTACCTGTACTGTATCTGTACTGTATCTGTATCTGTATCTGTATCTGTATCTGTATCTGTACCTGTTATCTGTATCTGTGTCTGTATCTGTATCTGTATGTATCTGTATCTGTACTGTATCTGTATCTGTATCTGTACTGTACCTGTATCTGTATCTGCACCTGTATCTGTACTGTATCTGTACCTGTATCTGTATCTGCACCTATCTGTACCTGTATCTATCTGTACCTGTACCTGTATCTGCACGTCTGTATCTGTACCTGTATCTGTATTTGTGCCTGTATCTGTATCTGTAACTTTACCTGTGCCTGTATCTGCATCTGCACCTTTATCTGTATCTGTACCTGTGCCTGTGCCTGTACCTGTATCTGTAACTGTATCTGTATCTGTACCTGTCTGTATCTGTCTGTATCTGTACTGTATCTGTATCTGTACTCTGTACCTGTATCTGTATCTGTATCTGTATCTGTATCTGTATCTTATCTGTATCTGTGTCTGTATCTGTATCTGTATATGTATCTGTATTTGTACTTGTACTTGTACTTGTACTTGTACCTGTATCTGCACCTGTATCCTGTATCTGTATCTGTATCTGTATCTGTATCTGTATCTGTACCTGTATCTGTATGTATCTGTATGTACTGTACCTGTACCTGTATCTGCACCTGTATCTGTACCTGTACCTGTACCTGTATCTGTATCTGTATCTGTCTGTATCTGTACCTGTATCTGCACCTGTATCTGTACCTGTACCTGTACCTGTACCTGTATCTGTATCTGCACCTGTATCTGTATCTGTATCTGTATCTGTATCTGTATCTGTACTGTATCTGTATCTGCACCTGTATCTGTACCTGTATCTGTATCTGTATCCTGTATCTGTACTGTACCTGTATCTGTATCTGTACCTGTTCCTGTACCTGTACCTGTATCTGTACCTGTATCTGTACCTGTATCTGTATCTGTATCTGTAACCTGTATCTGTATCTGTATCTGCATCTGTATCTGTACCTGTACTGTATCTCTACCTGTATCTGTATCTGTATCTGTACTGTATCTGTATCTGTATCTGTATCTGTATCTGTCTGTATCTGTATCTGTATCTGTATCTGTATCTGTACCTGTATCTACACCTGTATCTGTACCTGTATCTGTACCTGTACCTGTATCTGCACCTACCTGTATCTGTACCTGTATCTGTACTATACTGTATCTGTATCTGTACCTGTACCTGTATCTGCACCTGTACCTGTATCTATACCTGTACCTGTATCTGTATCTGTACCTGTACCTGTATCTGCACCTGTATCTGCACCTGTATCTGTACCTCTGTATCTGCACCTCTATCTGTACCTGTACCTGTATATGCATGTCTGTATCTGTATCTGTATCTCTATCTGTATCTGTACCTTTATCTGTATCTGTACCTGTATCTGTATCTTTATCTGTACCTGTAAGTCTGTATCTGTATCTGTATCTGCAACTGTATCTCTATCTGTATCTGTACCTTTATCTGTACCTGTACCTGTGTCTGTATCTGTACCTGTACCTGTGTCTGTATCTGTATCTGTATCTGTATCTGTATCTGCATGTCTGTATCTGTATCTGTATCTGCACCTCTATCTCTACCTGTACCTGTACGTGTATCTCTACCTGTTCCTGTACCTGTACCTGTATCTGTACTATACTGTATCTGCTGTACCTGTACCTGTACCTGTATCTGTATCTGTATCTGTATCTGTATCCTGTATCTGTACTGACTGTATCTGTATCTGTATCTGTATCTACCTGTATCTGTATCTGTATCTGTATCTGTATCTGTACCGTACTGTACTGTACGCTGTACCTGTATCTGTACCTCTATCTGTACCTGTATCTGTACCTGTAATCTGTATGATATCTGTACCTGTATCTGTATCTGTATCCTGTATCTGTACTGTATCTGTATCTGTACCTGTACCTGTATCTGCACCTGTATCTGCACCTGTATCTGCACCTGTATCTGTATCTGTACCTGTATCTGTATCTGTACCTGTATCCTGTACCTGTACCTGTACCTGTACTGTATCTGTACTGTATCTGTACCTGTATCTCTACCTGTACCTGTTCTGCCTGTATCTGCTGTATCACTGTATCCTGTACCTGTATCTGTATCTGTATCTGTATCTGTATCTGTATCTGTATCTGTATCTGTATCTGTATCTGTATCTGTACTGCACTTCTGTATCTGTGTATCTGTATCTGTATCTGCACATATCCTGTATCTGTATCTGTATCTGTATCTGTATCCTGTATCTGTACCTGTATCTGCACCTGTATCTGTACCTGTACCTGTATCTGTATCTGTACCTGTATGTATCTGCACCTACCTCTGTATCTATACCTGTATCTATACCTGTATCTGTACCTGTATCCTGTACACCTGTATCTGTATCTGTATCTGCACCTGTATCTGTATCTGTATCCTGTACCTGTATCTGTATCCTGTATCTGTATCTGTACCTGTACTGTATCTACCTGTATCTGTACCTGTACCTGTACCTGTACTCTGTATCTGTATCCTGTATCTGTACCTGTATCTGTATCTGTATCTGTATCTGTACCTGTACCTGTATCTGTATCTGCTACCTGTATCTGCACTATCTGTATCTGTATCTGTATCTACCCTGTATCTGTATCTGTATCTGTATCTGTACCTGTATCTGTACCTGTATCTGTATCTGTACACCTGTATCTATCTGTATCCTGTACCTGTATATGCATGTCTGTATCTGTATCTGTATCTGTATCTGTATCTGTATCTGTACCTGTATCTGTATCTGTATCTGTATCTGTACTGTATCTGTATCTGTATCTGTATCTGTACCTGTATCTGTACACCTGTATCTGTATCTGTATCTGTATCTGTATCTCTGTATCTGTACCTGTATCTGTATCTGTATCTGTGTATCTGTCTGTATCTGTACCTCTGTCTGTATCTGTATCTGTATCTGTATCTGTATCTGTATCTGTGTCTGTATCTGTATCTGTATCTGTATCTGTATCTCTGTACTGTATCTGTGTCTGTATCTGTATCTCTATCTGTATCTGTACCTTTATCTGTACCTGTACTGTATCTGTGTGTATCTGTATCTGTATCTGTATCTGTATCTGTATCTGTATCTGTACCTGTACCTGTGTCTGTATCTGTACCTGTATCTGTATCTGTACACCTGTTCTGTATCTCTACCTGTACCTGTACGTGTATCTGTACTACCTGTACCTCCTGTACCTGTACCTGTATCTGTACACCTGTACCTGTATCTGTAACCTGTACATCTGTATCTGTACCTGTATCTGTATGTACTGTATCTGTATCTGTATCTGTACATCCTGCACCTGTATCTGTACCTCTATCTGTACCTGTATCTGTATCTGTATCTGTAGTACCTGTATCTACACCTGTATCTGTACCTGTATCTGTATCTGTATCTGTACTGTACTGTATCTGTATCTGTATCTGCACTGTATCTGCACCTGTATCTGTACCTGTATCTCTACCTGTACCTGTACGTGTATCTGTACTACCTGTACCTGTATCTGTATCTACCTGTACCTGTATCTGCACCTGCACCTATATCTCTACCTGTACCTGTACGTGTATCTCTACCTGTTCCTGTACCTGTACCTGTATCTGCACCTGTACCTGTATCTGAACCTGCATCTGTATCTGTACCTGTATCTGTATCTGTATCTGTATCCTGTACCTGTATCTGTATCCTGTACCTGTATCTGTACCTGTATCTGTATCTGTATCTGTACCTGTATCTGTATGTATCTGTATCAGTACCTGTATCTACACCTGTATCTGTACCTGTATCTGTATCTGTATCTGTCCTGTATCTGTATCTGTATCTGTACCTGTATCTGTATCTGTATCTGTACCTGTATCTGTATCTGTATCTGTACCTGTACCTGTATCTGCACCTGTATCTGCACCTGTATCTGTACCTGTACCTGTATGTATCTGCACTGTATCTGTATCTGTATCTGTATCTGTATCTGTATCTGTATCTGTATCTGTATCTGTATCTGTCTGTATCCTGTATCTGTACCTGTACCTGTATATGCATGTCTGTATCTGTATCTGTATCTGTATCTATCTGTATCTGTACCTTTATCTGTACCTGTACTGTCTGTATCTGTATCTGTATCTGTACCTATCTGTACCTGTATCTGTATCTGTATCTGTACCTGTATCTGTATCTGTATCTGTACCTGTGTCTGTATCTGTATCTGTATCTGTATCTGTATCTGTACATGTCTGTATCTGCACTGTATCTGTCTGTATCTGTATCTGCACCTCTATCTCTACCGTGTACCTGTACGTGTATCTCTACCTGTACCTGTACTGTATCTGTACCTGTATCTGCACCTGTACCTGTATCTGAACCTGCATCTGTATCTGTATGTACCTGTATCTGTATCTGTATCTGTATCTGTATCTGTATCTGTACCTGTATCTGTACCTGCACCTGTATCTGTACCTCTATCTGTACCTGTACCTGTATATGCTGTATCTGTATCTGTATCTGTATCTCTATCTGTATCTGTACCTGTTATCTGTATCTGTATCTGTACCTGTATCTGTATCTGTACCTGTATCCTGTATCTGCACCTGTATCTGTATCTGTACCTGTATCTGTATCTGTATCTCTACCTGTACCTGTACTGTACCTGTGTATCTGTATCTGTACCTGTCTGTATCTGTATCTGTATCTGTATCTGTACACCTGTATCTGTATCTGTATCTGTATCTGTATCTGTATCTGTATCTGTATACCTGTATCCTGTATCTGTATCTGTATCTGCACCTGTATCTGTACCTGTATCTGTATCTGTATCAGTACCTGTATCTACACCTGTATCTGTACCTGTATCTGCACCTATGTATCTAAACCTGTATCTGTATCTATCTACTGTATCTGTACTGTATCTGTATCTATATCCTGTATCTGTATCCTGTATCTATACCTGTACCTGTATCTGTATCTGTACCTGTATCTGCACCTGTATCTGCACCTGTATCTGTATCTACACTGTATCTGTTACTGTATCTGTATCTGTACCTGTATCTGTTCACCTGTATCTGTATCTGTATCTGTATCTGTACCTGTATCTGTATCTGTACTGTATCTGTATCTGTATCTGTATCTGTATCTCTGTATCTGTATCTGTACCTGTATCTGCACTGTACCTGTATCTGTATCTACCTGTATCTGTATCTGCACCTGTATTTGCACCTGTATCTCTTCCTGTACCTGTACGTGTATCTCTACCTGTACCTGTATCTACACCTGTACCTGTATCTGCATCTGTATCTGTACCTGTATCTGTACCTGTATCTATACCTGTACCTGTACCTGTATCTGTATCTGTATCTGTACCTGTATCTGTATCTGTATCTGTATCTGTATCTGTACCTGTATCTGTACATCTGTATCTGTATCTGTACCTGTATCTGTACCTGTATCTGTGTATCTGTACACCTGTATCTGTATCTGTACCTGTACCTCTATCTGTACCTGTACCTGTATATGCATGTCTGTATCTGTATCTGTATCTGTATCTGTATCTCTATCTGTATCTGTACCTTTATCTGTACCTGTGTCTGTATCTGTATCTGCAACTGTATCTCTATCTGTATCTGTACCTTTATCTGTACCTGTACCTGTGTCTGTATCTGTACCTGTACCTGTGTCTGTATCTGTACCTGTACCTGTGTCTGTATCTGTATCTGTATCTGTATCTGTATCTGTATCTGCACCTGTATCTCTACCTGTACCTGTACGTGTATCTCTACCTGTACCTGTACCTGTACCTGTACCTGTACCTGTATCTGTATGTATCTGTATCTGTATCTGTATCTGTATCTGTACCTGTATCTGTACTCTGTATCTGTATCTGTACCTGTATCTGTACCTGCACCTGTATCTGTATCCTCTATCTGTACCTGTATCTGTATCTGTATCTGTATCTGTATCCTGTATCTACACCTGTATCTGTACCTGTATCTGCACCTGTATCTGTATCTGTATCTGTATCTGTATCTGTACCTGTATCTGCACCTGTATCTGCACCTGTATCTCTACCTGTACCTGTACGTGTATCTCTACCTGTACCTGTATCTACACCTGTACCTGTATCTGCACCTGCATCTGTATCTGTACCTGTATCTTTACCTGTATCTCTACCTGTACCTGTACCTGTATCTGTATCTGTATCTGCACCTGTATCTGTATCTGTATCTGTATCTGTACACCTGTATCTGTATCTGTATCTGTATCTGTACTGTATCTGTACCTGTATCTGTATCTGTACCTGTATCTGTATCTGTATCTGTATCTGTATCTGTATCTGTATCTGTATCTGTATCTGCACCTGTATCTGTACCTGTATCTGTATCTATACCTGTATCTGTATCTGTACCTGTATCTGCACCTGTATCTGCACCTGTATCTGTACCTGTATCTGTACCTGTATCTGTACCTGTACTGTATCTGTATCTGTATCTGTATCCTGTACCTGTATCTGTATCTGTACCTGTATCTGCACCTGTATCTGCACCTGTATCTGTATCTGTACCTGTATCTGCACCTGTATCTCTACCTGTACCTGTACGTGTATCTCTACCTGTACCTGTATCTACACCTGTACCTGTATCTGCATCTGTATCTGTACCTGTATCTGTACCTGTATCTCTACCTGTACCTGTACCTGTACCTGTAACTATACCTGTATACTGTAACTATACTGTATGTATCTGTACCTGTATCTGTATCTGTATCTGTATCTGTATCTGTATCTGTATCTGTACCTGTATCTGTATCTGTATCTGTATCTGTATCTGTACTGTACCTGTACCTGTATATGCATGTCTGTATCTGTATCTGTATCTCTATCTGTATCTGTACCTTTATCTGTACCTGTGTCTGTATCTGTATCTGCAACTGTATCTCTATCTGTATCTGTACCTTTATCTGTACCTGTACCTGTATCTGTATCTGTATCTGTATCTGTATGTACTGTACCTTTATCTGTATCTGTGTCTGTATCTGTATCTGTATCTGTACCTTTATCTGTATCTGTATCTGTCTGTATCTGTATCTGTATCTGTACCTCTGTATCTGTATCTGTATCTGTACCTGTATCTGTGTATCTGTACCTGTATCTGTATCTGTATCTGTATCTGTATCTGTATCTGTACCTGTATCTGTACCTGTATCTGTATCTGTATCTGTATCTGTATCTGTATCTGTATCTGTATCTGTACCTGTACCTGTATATGCATGTATCTGTATCTGTATCTGTATCTGTATCTGTATCTGTATCTGTACCTGTTCTGTATCTGTATCTGTATCTGTACCTTTATCTGTACCTGTATCTGTATCTGTCTGTATCTGTATCTGTATCTGTACACTGTACTGTACCTGTATCTGCACCTGTATCTCTATCCTGTACTGCTGTACCTGTACCTGTATCTGTACCTGTATCTGTATCTCTACCTGTATCTGTATCTGTACCTGTATCTGCACCTGCATCTGTATCTGTACCTGTATCTGTACCTGTATCTGTATCTGTACCTGTATCTGTATCTGTACTGTATCTGTATCTGTATCTGTACTGTATCTGTATCTGTATCTGTACCTGTATCTGTATCTGTACCTGTATCTGTATCACCTGTATCTGTATCTCTGTATACTGTATCTGTATCTGTATCTGTATCTGTACTGTACTGTATCTGTATCTGTATCTGTATCTGTATCTGTATCTGTATCTGTATCTGTACTGTATCCTGTACCTGTACCTGTATCTGTATCTGTACCTGTATCTGTATCTGCTGTATCTGTATACCTGTACCTGTATCTGTATCTGCACCTACCTGTACCTGTATCTGTACCTGTACCTGTATCTGTACTGTATCTGTATCTGTATCTGTACCTCTGTATCTGTACCTGTATCTGTATCTGTATCTGTATCTGTATCTGTATTTATCTGTATCTGTGTCTGTATCTGTATCTGTATCTGTACCTGTACCTTTACTGTATCTGTATCTGTATCTGTATCTGTATCTGTACCGTACCTGTATCTGTATCTGTATCTGTACCTGTATGTATGTATCTGTATCTGTATCTGTATCTGTACCTGTATCTGTATATGCTGTCTGTATCTGTATCTGTATCTGTATCTGTACCTTTATCTGTATCTGTGTCTGTATCTGTATCTGTATCTGTACCTTTATCTGTATCTGTGTCTGTATCTGTATCTGTATCTGTATCTGTACCTTTATCTGTACCTGTGTCTGTATCTGTATCTGCAACTATCTCTATCTGTACTGTACTTTATCTGTATCTGTATCTGTATCTGTATCTGTATCTGTATCTGTATCTGTATCTGTATCTGTATCTGTATCTGTATCTGTACCTGTATCTGTATCTGTATCCTGTACCTGTACCTGTACCTGTATCTGTACCTGTACCTGTACCTGTATCTGTATCTGTATCTGTACCTCTATCTGTACCTGTACCTGTATATGCTGTATGTATTCTGTATCTGTATCGTATCTGTATCTGTATCTGTATCTGAACTATCTGTACCTGTTATCTGTACCTGTGTCTGTATCTGTATCTGCAACTGTATCTCTATCTGTATCTGTACCTTTATCTGTATCTGTGTCTGTATCTGTCTGTATCTGTATCTGTATCTGTATCTGTATCTGTATCTGTATCTGTGTCTGTATCTGTATCTGTATCTGTATCTGTATCTGTACCTCTATCTGTATGTACTGTATCTGCACGTCTGTATCTGTATATCTGTATCTGTATCTGTGCCTGTATCTGTATCTGTATCCTGTATATACCTGTATCTGTATCTGTACTGTATCTGCACCTGTATCTGTATCTGTAACTGTATCTGTACTTGTATCTACACCTGTATCTGTATCTGTATCTGTATCTGTATCTGTACTGTATCTGTACCTGTATCTGTATCCTGTACCTGTATCTGTATCTGTACCTGTACTCTGTATCTGCACCTCTATCTGTATCTGCACCTCTATCTGTACCTGTACCTGTATCTGCACATCTGCATCTGTATCTGTATCTATCTGTACCTGCACCTGTATCTGTACTTGTATCTGTATCTGTATCTGCATCTCTATCTGTATCTGTATATGGGCCTGTATCTGTACCTCTATCTGTGCGTGTATCTGTACCTGTGCCTGTATCTGTGCCTGTATCTGTATCTGCACCTGTATCTGTACCTGTATCTGTATCTGTATATGTATCCGGCCTGATTATGTACCTGTACCTGTATCTGTATCTGTATCTGTATCTGTATCTGTATCTGTATCTGTATCTGTATCTGTATCTGTATCTGTATCTGTACCTCTGTATCTGTACCTGTACCTGTATCTGTATCTGTACCTGTATCTGCACCTGTATCTGTATCTGTATCTGTATCTGCACCTGTATCCTGTATCTATCCTGTACCTGTATCTGTATCTGTATCTGTATCTGTATCTGTATCTATATCTGCATCTGTATCTGCATCTGCATCTGTATCTGTATCTGTATCTGTACTCTCTATCTGTACCTGTACCTGTATCTGTACCTGTATCTGTATCTGTATCTGTATCTGTATCTGTATCTGTATCTGTATCTGTATCTGTATCTGTATCTGTATCTGTATCTGTATCTGTATCTGTATCTGTATCTGTATCTGTATCCTTTATCTGTATCTGTGTCTGTATCTGTATCTGTATCTGTACCTTTATCTGTACCTGTATCTGTATCTGTATCTGCACCTCTATCTGTACCTGTACCTGTATCTGCACATCTGTATCTGTATCTGTATCTGTATCTGTATCTGTATCTGTATCTGCATCTGTACTGCTCTGTAGCAGTATCTGTATCTGTATCTGTATCTGTATCTGTATCTCTATCTGTATCTCTACCTGTATCTCTACCTGTATCTGTACCTGTATCTGCATCTGCATCTGTATCTGTATCTGTATCTGTATCTGTATCTGTATCTGTATCTGTACCTGTATCCGTACCTGTATCCGTATCTGTATCTGTATCTGTATCTGTACCTGTATCTGTATCTGTACCTCTGTATCTGTATCCGTATCTGTATCCATACTGTATCTGTATCCTACCTGTACCTGTATCTGTACTATCCCTGTATCTGTACCTGTACCAAGAATTGTTTGGGTCGAGGCCATGATGCAGCGCCACCTGGAGCACTGAGGGTAAAAAGTATTGCTCATGGACTTGAGAGCGGCTGCTTGTCATTCTCCCCCAATCTCAGTCTATCAGTGTTTAAGTATGTATAAACTAACTAGCATACAGTTGTTGTTTTTTTTTAACAAAGGGATTTTTATGTTTAATATGTAAGAAACAAATAAACATACTTATTTTAATAATCTTCTTTATGATTTTTAACCTTATGCTTTGCGCACAGAGATTTTCCGGATTCTATGAACGTTTTGATGAAATTTGTATGAAGTAATTGCATTGTTTTTCATTCCTATTTTACACATTATATTTTCAATGGAACAGTTTCCATGTTGTAGTTTGTCTCCCTCTTGAGGCAACTTTGAATAAATGCAACATGAAATAAATGTATTGTTTCATCATAGTTTTGTGTTCAAGTACATTTTCATGCCATGGAGGATTTAAGAGCGTGTTTATACACAAAATAATTGTATAGCAATAGGAAAGTGTGTTCCGCAGTGTGAGAGTTAATGCATAGATGAAATATCTGCGTATATAAAGCATGTGTCCTGGGGGAAAAAGGTTTTCATAAAAGCAGCGATGTGGATTTTTAGCTAAAAATGTGTCTGATTTTAAACTATTTTTAAAAAATCTTTCTATAACATTTAAAACAGGAAATATTAGGAATATTCAAATCTCATTCATCTTCTTCTACCGCTTTATCCGATCTTCTCGGGTCACGGGGAGCCTGTGCCTGTCTCAGGCGTCTATGGGCATTAAGGCAGGATACACCCTGGATGGAATGCCAACCCATCGCAGGGCACACACACTCACACACACACACACACACTCACACATTCATACACTAGGGACAATTTTCCAAGGTGCCAATCAACCTACCGTGCATGTTTTTGGACCGGGGGAAAACGGAGAACCCGGGGAAAAACCCCCTGAGGCACGGGGAGAACATGCAAACTCCACACACACATTCCCGAGACGGGAATCGAACCCGGATCCTGGCGGTGTGAGGCGAACGTGCTAACCACTAAGCCACCGTGCCCCCTATTCAAATCTCTTGTTTGACAAAAGCAAGAATGTTTTGAGAGTTTTGAGAAAAAAACCCTCCTAAACCCTTAATGTGAACTCTCGGTGGGGTTTTTGGTATGTATGCATGTAATATCTGAAGACTTCATTTAAGATGAATTGTTTTGGGATGTTAAGAATCACAGGATGACTGTTGTGCTGTGAAGATCTGCGTGAATCTGCTGTAGCTTTAGTTACAATAAATAAAAAAAAACCTAAGAAGGAAAATGTAAAAGAACTGGAACTGGAGTATGTTATAGCAGTGGAGAGGAATGCTGGGATGGTCGATGGGCTCGGCGCTGGGCTGGGCGGGTTTGCTCGGGGTTGAATCAGGTTTACTGGAGTAATTTAGTTGGGTGTCATTCGTATGACAGTGGAAGACAATACCGTATATTATGAAAGATATTTCCAAGAGGAAGAAGGCGGGTGATGAAAAGAAAAGGTCCCAGGACAAAGCCCTGGAGGACTCCAGTATTACCAGGGGAACTATTTGGAACTAAACGAGTGTAATTTTAATGAAGTGCACGTTGACAGAGATGATGACCAGTCCGGGGTTGAGTGTGAGTAATGCCTATGATGTCAAAGGCAGCTCTTAAATCAAAAAGGATAAGAACCGTAAATCACCTGCCATTAGGAGGTCCTATGTCCTGTGTACCCGTCTGCCTCCCCAACCCCCTCCGTCCCCGTCCTCGTCCCCCGTCTCATATTATGTTTTCTTTTAGCTCCAATAAATTCAGACATAACAGATAAACAAGTTGTACTGAAAAAAATCAGACTCAGTTACACTTAAAACTAGAAAACACTTCTAATCTAATCTAATCTAATCTAACCATCAGACAATCTACAGGCAAACTAATAATAAATAAGGGCAAACAAAGGCTACACACACACACACACACTCACTCTCTCTCTCTCTCTCTCTCTCTCTCAAAGATACACAAGCATATGACTAAAACCTAAGTAGGTAATGACAGAGCAGTATTCAAGAATATTCAACGAAAACAAGAAATAAGGAATTTAAACAGAATGAAAACTGTAAATTCAGTCATTCATTTGTTACATATAACGTTTTTCAACACAATTATGAAGCCAGTCAGTTGATATGGTGGATGGTTAGGAGGACGTGATGGTCAGAGGTCAACAGGTGAATTTGGCCGGGATGTCGAGGACACGCCTCTCAGATTATGTCTGTTTATAGAACAGCCATTATATAAATATTATGATAAGAACGATTAGAAAGCCTTATTTAGCGTTTGGGCAGCGCAATGAAGGTTTGGCAAATCTAGGCAAAGAGACATTTGATATGACATGCAAACGATGCTGCGACCAGACATTTGAGGTGTTATAACTCTAAACATGTGCGTCCAAAGCGGAAGAACGTCACTGGAAGACGACTATAGAGATCAGGAAGACCACTGAAAATGACGAAACCATTAAGGTAACTTGTGTACAATGGGACTCTTTTTTGGTCACATTTGGTGGTAGAAAGCCAGCACTGTACCTTGAAGCATGCTGGTGGAGATGTCATATGGTCGCAATGATTTGAAAAGACTGTGGTAAAAGAAGAAGTACTGACTACACTTTTACATTCAAGTTAATATAAAGACATTTGTGCTCAGGCATGTACTTGAGTAAAAAGTAGTCATAGTTCTATTGTCATGCTGGTAACAGGATCTCACATAGTAATAGTAATATCATATTAGTACATTTCTACTTTTGTTGAATGTATTGGAGCTGAAAATCCACCATCTAGAACACAAGCAGAGCAGTCTTTATTTGTCACACATAGATTACAGCACAGTGAAATGATTTCTCCGCATATCCCAGCTCGTTTTTTGGGAGTTACCTGGTCAGAGGACAGCTTTGGCCTGATACGGCGCCACTTGAGTGCCAGATGGCAAAACTGGGCCTCGAACCTACGACATTCCGAACAGCAACCCAGCAGTTTAAACCACTGAGCTCCACCCTCCCTGAGCTCCACCCTCTCTGAGCTCCACCCCCTCCTGAGCTCCACCCCCTCCCAAAGAATGATGATGATCAGGAATGTCTCTGAGTCACAATAGCTAGACTTCTCCTTGCCTTCTACAGTATGTGGTGCATGATAGCCAAGAAATCATACACAATCATACAGATTGAAAAAGTTAGCGCACACAGTGGCAGGAAATCGGTTGTTGGGCGGAAAGTGACGCTCAATGTGAAGAAATACGTCCCCAGACAGATTAAAAATAAAAGTATCAAGAAGTAAAAAGTACTAATTAGTTTATAAAATAAAATGAAGTGAAATAAAATATGGATACCAGAATAATCTATTTATGTACAGTAACGTAGTGTTTATACTTCATTACTTCCCAACTCGGGACATTCGTTCATCTTCTACCACTTTATCTGTCTTCCCTCGGGTCACAGGAAACCTGTGCCTATCTCAGGCGTCTATGGGCATTAAGGCAGGATATACGTGGATGGAATGCCAACCCATAGCAGGGCACACACACACACACACACACTCACACACTAGGGATTTTCCAAGGTGCCAATCAACCTACCGTGCATGTTTTTGGACCGGGGGAAACCCGGAGAAACCCCCCTGAGGCACGGGGCGACACACACATGGGCGAGACGGGAATCGAACCCGGACCCTGGAGGTGTGAGGCGATCATGGTAACTGCTAATCCACCATGTCCCCCTCCAACTCTAGACAGTGCAAAGAAAATACATCCGTAAATCCTGGTCCTGCAAGGGACATAGCGAGTTCATACCACGAGGACAATTATCCTGAGCAATGAAGTGGTTCAAATCCACTTAAAATGCATTAAAATGGCTGAGTTAAACCTCATATTAAACCTGATAAAAATTCTGTGTCATGACTCACTAACTGTCACTAACCAAGATTTTTGTTGCCAAGAAAATGAAAGCACTAAATACCAGGAACCAGGCGTCCTCACAACCGAAGTTGGTTATATAGAGGGAGTTCAGTGTTTCATGATGTTGAAGGTCACCGCTAAACCTGCGTGATTTAGGTCGAGGTCAAAAAAGTGTAATGGTGCAAACTCATACTGTAATCACCACGTCTGCAATTTCATCCTGGCCAGCAAGATGACGTTTTATAGAGACATTAGATATGACACGCTGCGACGCCGCCATCAGTCGCTCGAGGTGTTTTGACTCTCACACGTGATGAGAGATCAGGCAGGCCGCTGAAGTCTGGAATGACCATCAGAGAACAATCCACATCATCTCACCACCTTACTCAGCAGATTTGAGGACTTCCCAATGATGAAGGTCCAGCTTTGACAGAGTGTGAATCGCAGGAGCGCTGGGAACGCTGTAGCACTGTGCAATAGGATGATTTTTAAAGGTAAATGTGCACAAATAAAGCATTTCCTTTTTGAATAAATGACTTTAATATAGGGCTGTCTGGATTTAAATGCCTTTTAAATGCCATGAATGCAAATCTTCTCCAGCGTATTGACCCAAAGGAGTGAAATCATCCAACAGTCACAGGTAGTCGTAAGATAAACGAGCAAAAGGCGGTCCATTCGTGCTTTCACTCATTTCACTGGTTTAAAAAAATGCCACTGCTTGTGCACTAGGCAGGTTTTTTTTCCCCTCTTTCAGTCTGTGCATGTGTGATTTGTGCCTGTCACTCTCAAACCTGTTCGATGTCATTCTTAGCTGAGGAAAAGCGCCCGAGGCACAACGGCCTGCTTTTTTTCTTGTTCTTCTTTTTTTTACACACACACTTTATGGTTGATGTGTATATTTAAACAATCTACCTGCATCTATTTCTCTTAGTTGAAAACTAAAACACCACAAGCAAAACATCCCCCTACGAGTAAACATTTCGGGAGAGATAGTTATAAATTTGACTAAAATGGACAATTTGAATCAAATTTTATATCACAAAAAAATTGTTTTAGTGGAGAAACTCATCGCATTTCTTTAAGCCAAAAGATTGCATTGTAACCTTCACTTGCCTTGTGTTTATATGAGTGTTTGTTTAGATTGTTTCAACACACACACACAAACACACACTCGCACACACGCACACACACACACACGCACACACACTTCCCAACCTTTCTGAAGTTTTATGAACTTACTCGACACACCCTGGTGAGCACCTCTACCGGTTTTTCCTGAAGATGTGCCCAAGGCTGATGAGGGGAAAAAAATAAAGTCAGTCACCTGAATTAAAGTGAAGTTTAGGAGTTGACTGAGCAGAAGGTGTGCTCTGATCCTCATCGCAGCTCTTCTTCACACTTCTTTATAATGATATTGTATGTATTTACTGTATCAGTTGCTTTTTTTGGGGGTGGGATCTCCCGCTTTCATCGTCCAGCTCTCGGGTTCTCAGGTAAGAACTGTGGGGAATTTCATTTTGAGATTTCTAATGCAGGTTTTTTTTTTATGCACATAAATTATTCCTCATTTAGAGTTGACAGTGTTTATTACATGTGTAGATGCAATGCTGACTAATATCTAATGCATTATTTTGTGTCTAGATTTATTATTGTATTATTACATGATATAAGCGGTCAGGCCCAATCATGCACAGTAATTCTCTAGACTATTAGGCGTTGCATTAGGCGTGCGCGTTAGGCGTTAACAATTCCGCATTAAAAGTAAATAAATAAATAAAATAAATATTTACAAATGGGACTCT
>JACRUU010000019.1:619117-644117 GCA_030449085.1 Kryptopterus vitreolus | reverse complement strand
TAAAACACTCTGACTTACACAGGACAATTTCATTACTCATTTATGTTTGTGGATACTGCAGGAATTTGTTCATTTCCGATTTGCAATATTGTAATAAAAAAATAAACAAAACAAATAAATCTAATCTGTGGAATATAAATCAGCTGACAGCTGTAGTACTGAGTGTGGGTACTGTATTGGCCGTTGTGTATGCATGTTGTGTGTGTGTGTGTGCCGAGTCTTTTTCCTCTCAGACACACTCCGGATAAAACTTGAGGCATAAAAATTTGTAAATAATTAAAAAATATTTGTGTGTGTGTATATGTATATGTATATATATATATATATATATATATATATATATATATATATATATATATATATATATATATATATATATAGATAGAGAGAGAGAGAGAGAGAGAGAGAAACAGTTCTTTGTCTCAGAAGACAGCACACACTGAGTGTTCATTATTCAATATAAACAAATTTCCAGCATTCAATTTCTGTTATTTCTATTTCCCATAGTATTGATTTGGTTTTAGTATAATGATATTTAATCCATCTATTTCTAGTCGTCTTAACAATGATAAACAGGGAATGAATGGACATTGGGTGGACATTGAGGATCGGATCCTCCTGAGGTCGTCCTGAGTCTGGTTCCTCTACAGGTTTCTTCCTCCTGCCATCTCAGGTCGCTCATGAGTATCTCATTTCGGAGAAACTTAATTATAGAAACAATAAATATTTTTTTTCTATGACTGGTGTGTTTCTGTGTAAAGCTGCTTTGAGACGTCTAGTGTTTAAATAAAATGGATTGAATTGTATTTTCTTCCTGTTTACTCACATTTCATGATGATTCCAGAATATTTCTTCAATATTTATGAGTTTAAAAAAATATCTCCTGCCAATCATGTTAATATGTACACGGATGACATTTTTGTAATGGCAGGATACACCCTGAATGGAATGCCAACCCATCGCAGGGCACACACATACACACACACACATTCATACACTAGGGACAATTTTCCAAGGTGCCAATCAACCTACCGTGTATGTTTTTGGACCTGGAGGAAACCAGGAGAACCCGGAGAAAACACGGGGAGAAGAACGGGCACGGCACGGGGAGAACATGCAAACACACACAGGGACGAGACAGGAATTGAACTCGGACCCTGGCGGTGTGAGGTGAACGTGTTAACCACTAAGCCACCGTGCCCTCTCAATCAATCAATCAATCAATCAATCAATAAATAAATAAAGATCTTGCTCATTTGCCCAAGAATGGCAGCATGGAGGTACTGGGGCTTGAACCTCCTACCTTCTAAATAATAACACAGAAAATGAAGCACTAAGGTGCCACTTGAAAAAAAAGGCCATTTGAGGAAACGTACGCTTGAGGAATTCACAAAGGTCAGTACACCACAAACGCTTTGGGCAAATGCTCTGATCACTGATAATAAATAATAAATAAACCAATAAACCAACACTTTATAAAAATATAAATTCACAAAACACAAATTGTTTGGGAAAAACCTGAACGCATGTAAAAGAGCGCTAACGACCTACAGGCATGCAGGTGAACCCTCTCCGACCCAGGCATCAACAAGCATTTCTGCATATATATATATATATATATATATATATATATATATATATATATATATATATATATATATATATATATATATACACACACACATATATACACACAAAGTAAAATTTACTTTTACTTTGTCCACAAAGATAACAAATCACGGAGCTTAATGAACGCATAGTGTAGCGAACGAGTGTAATAACCAAGTAATACCCACAACCTCCTCCTCCTCCTCCCACCATCCACACACATTATGACCACCACATTCCATACTTACTGTATACATTACTGTATTATTTTATAGTGTTTATTCATTATAAATGTGTTATGGATTTGATCACTTTTCTTAAGTGCAGCATTCAGGAATGTAGTTTTTATAGTTTATATGTTACCAACATAGTTAGGAGACCTGTGTAATCAATAGCGAACGTCACAAACAACTTACAAGCATATTCATACTACGAACAAACTCTATCTGGCATATATGTGTGTGTGTGTGTGTGTGTGTGTAAGTGTAAGTATATATAAACTACATTCCTGGTGCTAAAATTCTTGAACAAGGATTCCCCCCTAAAGATATGACGCACTCGGTCACTGAAACACTGTACATTGATCACAGAAAGCCACAATTTAAGTGTCAGAGTGATTGATGGTAAATAAAGTAAAGTTCCTCCCACCCACAAAACATTCGCTCATCAGATGAGCGTTTCTTTTTTAAAGCTTTTGAAATAACAAATACATAAGAACACATTTCATGGAATTATTGAGGAATAAAAAGAACTTGCTTCATATATATGTATATATATATTTTTTTATTTCAATCATACTTGGCCAGTGTTACTTATGAAATAATGTGCAAGATACAAACATATATGGTTGATCACAAGACATACAGCATTTGATTGTAGAACAAATATTTATAGTCGTCTGAGCATGATATTTCGCCACTGAGTAAGAAAGTGATTTACCTCTGAAATAAAAAAAAAGAAAATAATACAAAATAAAAAAAAATACAATATATGGACAAAAGTATTGGGACAGTGGAATTTTCCCGGAATTGCTTCCATTAGTTTCTCGATGCCTTCAGACGCATGAAATATTCCCTTTACTTGAGCGATCAGACTCCGATATTCTTGTGCACAAAAGCAGATGCATGAAGATCTATGGTGTGGATGGTTTGGAAGAAGTGGTGGATATTTAATGGACTGTTACATCAGTGCACTTGTCACTGAGCCTCCACAACATGCCTTAAAATAAATCGAGTTTTCCACCATGCTTGAAGATTATTATAAGGGCAAATTGGGAGTAAATGTGGAATGGGATTTTTTTTTAACAGTCTGATGCTCATGTGTCCACATAACTTTTGTCTACATATTGTTGGAATTAGATTTGTAGCTCCTTCGAAACATGAGCTGAAACAGTAGTTCAAGCAAAAATTGCTTTACAGCAAGCACTTCATCATATTCCAGAAACAAACAGAAGAGAACGTTCCACATTCAGAGTGAGACATGAATGCAATACCTTTTTGTGTGTGTGTGTGTGTGTGTGATTTCTTTTATATTTTTTTATTTCTGGAACATTAAGAAAACATATCCGGAACCTTCTATCTTAATACGTCGTGTCATACTGTGATAAATTCAGTTCGGATAATACTCAGTAACTTCGGTGCAGCAGATCAATCCTTCGTTCAATCCTTCAATGACAGATACGCAACGTTTTCGTGTATACGAGAGCAAAAGGGATGCAGTACTGGTGAATGAACACTAGAGGCACTAATACTGTACCAACTGAGATTTTCTATTTTTTAGTTCTACACAAGGACAAATCATTGTGTTGTACATTTCCCTGAACAAATGCAGACAAAACGTAAAACCGCCATCATTTTGGAATGAAAACCTCCTGACAAATGGAATGATGTGTTTGTTGTTGCATTTCTCTCGGCCTTATGAACTCAATCTGTCGTTAAGAGACGCCCGCTGGAGTGGAGCGTAAGCGGACATCAGCTGTACTGGCATGGCTGTACCTGGCAGTCGATACATTTACTCAGTACTAAACTGATATCCAATATCTAGAAAAAGGCAAATGATATGATTCTTCATGTTTACAAAACATAAATTAAAAATAAATTAAAAAAATAAATCATGATGTCATTGTTCAGTTTCGTTTTTTTTTCCCTTCAAACATGCACAAGAAAATGAGTGCGGAACCGTCGTGCACAATAAGTTTGTACGAGTTCGGTGCGAAAGTAATCACACCCGGGACCCACTTGTGAGCGGAATAGAGCGATCTTCAAAAGGTGAAGAGGGGAAAAATGAAAATAACTTAAAAAAAAAAAAGTTATAAAATAATTAAACAGCAGTACAACACAAAAAGTCATGAAATGACAGCAAGGGCCTCGAGTCACTGTCTGTAGTAGGCACCTGTGGGGGAGAAAGGAAAAAAAACATGTAAAAGCGATAAACATTTTATAATGTATAATATTTTGTATCAAAAGTACGTTCTTTCAGTTTCAATATTTCAATGTCTAAGATAAGAATAAAGACGTAGCACTATGAGAATAAAGTGTTTCAGGGTCGATTTGAATCAAATCCATGGGATTCCATGGGAACACATACAGAATTACTACAAATTAAAGAATTTCCTCATTATATGCTTTATTATTTCTGTTTTTTTTTAAATAACCGCTGCAGGGTGTGTTTACTAATAATAAATCCATGACGTGGCGCTGAATCTGAACCTAATATACGATTAAAGTCCTCAATGTCAAATTTATGCAAAACAGCAAAAGGTTTCTTGCAATTCTGAGATATTCCACTTTTTTATTCTTGTACTTTTCCGACATAATTCTCAAATATTGAGACATCTTTATCATAATGTAGACTTTATATTCGTACTGCTCTAATCTTGTAATGAGAGATTTGTTTAAAGGTGGCAACAGTGTAATATTTCAGCCAAATGACATTTACATTTACATCTATGGCATTTGGCAGACGCCCTTATATGTAGTGGCAGTTTGGTGGTGGGTGGGATCTGAACCTGCGATCTTCCGGTCCAGAGGTCGGTGCTTTAATCACTGATCTCCCACCTCCCAAATGAGACGCCTAAACTCTCGTACGGAGACGATATTTAACTCGTCATTCACACGTTTGGCGTCTCAGTATTTCAAAGCCTCGTTGTATCAATTCAAGCCGAACGTACATGTTTTTACGTTAATAAAAACGATAAAAATCCTTTTCAGAAGGATCCATTAGACAGATGAAACCGCGTTACAGCTCTATCACAACACAAAACAAACAGAAGGTACTCACGGACATGCGCATTTAATGAAAATAGCGTGTTGAACTTAAGCGAAGCGAACACACACATTAAAACAAACACAAACTGCGATATGAACGTGAGAGGGCTCTGGGACGCGGGGTTGACAGGTAGATAATAATCAGATTCTTTTTTAATGCACTCCTGTAAATGTATTTATTTATATATTGATATTTTATTGTGGGTGCTTACTGATTATCACAACATTCAATGCAGTTATCAATATTTCTGAATGAAGGAAAAGTGTTGACGAGTAACTTCAGGCCTGTGGATATAGGATGTCGTTCCATGCGCCATCTGGTGGATATTCTGCTAAGCACAACACCTGAATAAAGTGGCAGCAGGAGACAACAGGATATCGCGCCACTCCCGATATCACGCATTCTTAAATGGCGACATCTGTACGCGATCAGACCCTGACCTGGTCTCTCGGACCACACAATAACTTCCTACTGATTCATCCAAACAACACGCCACGTACAAACCTTTGTGAGCAGCCTCGGGTCTGGAAGGCGGGCGAGGGGAGTAGTTATCTGAATACGCGTAGCTGGGGTCAACATTCACATAGTTTGGGATGTGTGGTGGAGGAGGCCTGCAGAAGAAACAGAGATATTATAATGGAACCGTATATAATATCAGTGAATCCCCAGGACACGAACACGTCTGATACCTGGACGGTTTGGGATTCCGAGCCTTTTGGTAGTCGTGCTCGTC
This sequence comes from Kryptopterus vitreolus, assembly GCA_030449085.1. Lineage (NCBI taxonomy): Eukaryota > Metazoa > Chordata > Actinopteri > Siluriformes > Siluridae > Kryptopterus > Kryptopterus vitreolus. The sequence continues at coordinate 638,509 of JACRUU010000019.1, read as the reverse complement.
TCGTCTCCGAAGCCGGGCCATGTCCTCTTCGGTGGGCTAAATAACACACGGAGCACATGGGAGATGATATGGAACAATCCGGATGGGTACACACCCATCTATACCAACAAGCCACTGTAATGCCCGCATGTCTGCTCATTATTTATACAATCAGACAAGCATGTGTTCATTCATTCATTCGGGGAGTCTGTGTCTATCTCAGGCGTCTATGGGCATTAAGGCAGGATACACCCTGGATGGAATACAACCCATCGCAGGACACACACACACACGCACACACACACACACACTCACACTCACATTTACACACACATTCATACACTAGGGACAATTTTCCAAGGTGCCAATCAACCTACTGTGCATGTTTTTGGACCGGGGGAGGAAACCGGAGAACATGCACTAACTCCACACACACATGACCTACACGGTAATTGAACCCGGACCCTGGCGGTGTGAGGCGAACATGTGAACCACTAAACCACCGTGCCTCGTCATGTGTTCATTCATGAATCAGATTCTTTAGGTATAGTATTTCTATAAAATATATCCTCCGATTCTTCCTGTTCGCTGCCATGCCTGTGTTATTTTCCATCCCTCACAAGATATATCAGATTGGGATGTTTTTATACTCAACAGATGATAAAGAGAGAAAAATCCCTAAAATGAACAGAAACTTCTGTAGTACATATAACAGGACTATTCAATTAGTTTATCATGGAGAGGCAAGTTCATTAAAGAGCATCATAAATGAGGGTAGGAGAGATTTGGACCTGAAGTACAAGTGATGACACAACGGTAATGTAAGAAAGAGCCCATGTGTTTTGAACTTTAAGACTTTAAGGCTTTTTCTACATTATAAGATGTTCATATGTTGTATTTTCAAACATTGTTTTAATCTTCTTTTTTTTTCCAACAGAGAGATTGTGTATAACGAGGCTGTAGTAGGTTCATGTTTTTACACTGAATTTGCAAAGTTTTTTTTGTGGGCAAAAATACAAAGAACGAAATAAACAGAAGAAATGAGCAAAAGTTATCATCGATCATTGTTCTGCGTATCCTGAACTCTGACCCCAAATTCCAAACAAGCTGGGAAATGTGAAGAAACAATTTCACTGTGCTGTAATGTATATAAATGTGACAAATAAAGGCTATTACACATACATACACATACACACACACATACATACATACATACATACACACACACACACACACACACACACACACACACACACACACACACACACACACACACACACACACGCACACACTACTCGCCGACTACAAAAGTCTATTGATGCAGGAGGTGCCTATTTTGAAGACTATTAATTATTTGTACCGATTTGCTCCATTAATTTGTCTTTTTGAACAAAGGCTCATTACTTTTGAATCCTACCATGTAGCACGTTTGCCTCACACCTCCACCTCGATTCCCGTCTCGGCCATGTGTGTGTGGAGTTTGCATGTTGATTGGTACCTTGGAAAATTGTCCCTAGTGTGTGAATGTGTGTGTGTGTGTGTGTGATGGGTTGGCATTCCATCCAGGGTGTATCCTGTCTTAATGCCCATAGACGCCTGAGATAGACACAGACTCCCCGTGACCCGAGTGAAGATCGGATAAAGCAGTAGAAGATGAATGAATGAATTAATTAATGAAAAAATTCAATATTTAATGAAATATTTATTCAAATAACGAACTAAAATATCAGCAAGAATGATCCAACCAAACTATCCTAGGTAGGTATCGGTAAAATATGAAAACTTCTAGTGCCAATATTACCCTGAGGTCTCCCTCGGCTCGTCTCTGCTGTCTCTCTTTCTCTCTGGACTTCTTGTACTCTCTTTCCTCTTCCTCCATGAATCGCCGAGCCATTTCCTTTTAGGGGAAGGAAAAAAAGTGGTATTTGCACCAAGAAAGAGCTGAGCCTTATTTATATATATATATGTAGATGTATATATTTATATTATGGACTGAAGCCTTAGTAGCCGCCTAAGACAAATTACTGAAGTAAAAATTCATTTCAGTAAGTAAAAATCTACTAACCTCATCTTGTGCAACTTGAGCAGCTCGTTTGTCAAGTTTACTTGCCTATAAAATAGAGGAAAATGTTAAAAATCATTGAATTGTGAATTGGAAATCCCACTGATTTCCCACGGTGGTAAGCACACCTTGATTTCCTCGTCCTGTAGTCTGCGTGCTACCTCCAGGTCTCGGATCTCCAGGGCTCGCAGGTCTATCTGTGCCAACCCTTGCATCGCTTCCTTCACCCCGTACTCCTCTTGCACTGCACGTCCTACAGGGGGCACCAGAGTGCAGAGTTTGTCTCATTCGAACATGTTCTAAGCCTCATATCATACTTGGACGAACGTTTAGAGGCGATCGCAGGACAGAGAGTTGATTAGAACGAACACAAATTCAAGCCTAGAAAAAGCTGCAGAACAATTTGGGTTGCAATATGTATTTGTGCCATGTACCGAAGAAATTCGATTCACCACAACACACAAGGAAGAAATATTTTTAGATTAGAGATTGGTTAAAAAGCCCCTCCACCAGTTCACCAAACCAAGGGTCAGCGATGACACACAACACACAGGGGTCCTTGTGCATACCTCTATACCTGGGAGTTTGCCCTTTAGATTGACCTCTAGAGTTGGGCCCCTCAAACACATCATCGTTGATGTAGTGCCTCTGCCTGCTGGTGTACTCGGCGTTCTCTTCGCTTTCCTCTGAACAGCGCTTACCAGAAGACGAACCGTCTGCCTCTTTGCCTCTGTCATTACTCCAATGTCTTTCCCTGACTCGCTCCTTGTGTCCACGTTGGTCAATGTCCACGTCCAAATCCAAGCTTCTGTGTTTAAAGCCATTCTGTCCCGTGTTCACATCTTTGTGCCGGAGTCGGTCTCTACTTGGCTCTCTGTTTTTCTCTCTGTATTGTGCTTTGTCTCCTTTCCCCCGTCCTTCTCTCTCATAATCTTGGTCTTTCCTCCTTGTCCTGTCCCTGTCAGACGGGTTGTCTCTATATCCTCGTTCCTTTGCGGCCGTCGCCCCGTGCTGGTTGTGACGCGGTTCTGCGTCTGGGTATCGGTTTCTTCCAGTCGCGTATTCCTCTGGGTATACAGTCCTTACCTCGTGCTCAGGCGCTTGCCTTCTGGCTTTGCCTTCGTTTCTCCCTCGGCTCTGTTCGGATTTATAAAGCTCTGAGGTTGTCGAGGGATCGCCTTCGAAGGGGTAATATTCAGCAGGTCTGTTCTGATTACTGTGACTGTCCAATCGCCAGCGATCTGGAGATCGACCACTACTTAACTCGCGGTACCGTTCCCTGGCAGGCACGGGCGAATCAAAGCCCGAGTGTTCCACATGCGGGTCTGAGGGGGGTCGGGACACTGGTGTGAAACATATGCAGGGAAGATAGAAGTAACATAAACAAGTACTGGTTTATAGAAAGTACATTCTTTTAATGGAACATTTCAATAAAGAGACTATTATCTGTATAATGCGGGTAAATTCCAAGTTATGCTTATGCTCCGAGACGCTCAGAGGCAAACACGAGAGTCTGCGAAACCATGTTAGGATTCACAGCTTTAATGGATCATTCATCAACAGACATTTAATCTGCTCTCATCACAGTCTGATAAGAAAGTACTCACACATACATACATATATACACACAATACACACATACACACACACACACACACACAACACACACACCACACACACACACACACACACACACACACACACACACACACACACCACACACACAGGACTGTCAGGGTTAACATTAATAACGTATTCACGTAAATTGGCTTTTGCTCCTTCACTCTGCGTTGTGTTGGTGAATGAACGACAACAAAGAACAACAAAGAAGAAACGAATAAATAAACGTTCAGTGCATCCACTCACGCTTCCTAAATTTCCCCATTTACACCTACTATCTGCGCATTCACAACAGGTACGATCTCCTCACTATATTAGCGTATATTACTGTATGGAACCTTACGCAAGCGCATCGCATTCCCAAATCCGTATTACTGCAATAAAGCGCATTTTTACTGAACGCAATAAAGCGCTTCCGTATAACCTAAACACCGTATCACCAGTTTATATGGAAAAGCAACCGGAACACAATTCTTAAAGGAGCCACGTCCCATATTTTACACTTATATCCAACACTAAAAAGTTAATTTTAAAAGAAGAGTAAAATAAATATTAATTAATCAATAATTTAATTTGATTAAAGGGAGATATTTTGAGTGAAGTTAATGTATATAAGCATATATACATTAAAGTTATTACTATATATTATATATATATATATATATATATCTATAGGCTAAAAAAATAAAAAAAAGTATATATATATATATAATATATATATATATATATCTATATATATTATTTTGTTACAACATTTGTTACAGTTTTGTTGTGCTGATCATGTCATTTTGCTTCTCTGCACCACATGCATGTGTACAAACCGCAGTGGCTCATATGGGTGAGGCCTGGCATTAATCCTTGAAACTCTAACAAGGCAAGAACAAACAAACATCACCGTAGGTGCACAAGAGCGGGAGGGTGGAGTTGGCGGAGTCACGGGGGAAAAGCTTGCTGGTCCAGTTTTTTGTTTTTTATTTAACCACATAGAGCAGCAGATATTCTTAATGGCTGAGATGATCGAATACTGAGCTCACAGACGGGGAAGACAAATCGATCTAGTGCCTGGTCAAGAGCTTTTACAGAAAACTGGAGTTCACCAAACCCTGGGTTCCGAGCGCGTTCATGCCAAACCATCGGCTTTTTTAGCAGCTACCACATTATTTGTGAGAGTTAATGAGCTGACAGACCCCTGGGATTTCATTTTTATTTATTTTTTGCACAATATTTTGTCCGGGGCACGGTGGTTTAGTGGTTCGCACGTTCGCCTCACACCTCCAGGGTCCGAGTTAGATTCCCATCTCCGCCATGTGTGTGTGTGTGGAGTTTGCATGTTCTCCCCGTGCCTCAGGGGGATTGTTCTCCGATTTCCCTCCGGTCCAAAAACATGCACGGTAGGTTGATGGGCACCTTGGAAAAATGTCCCTAGTATGTGTGTGTGTGTGTGTGTGTGTGTGTGTGTATGTGTACCCTGTGATGGGTAGGCATTCCATCCAGGGTGTATCCTGCCTTAATGCCCATAGACGCCTGAGATAGGAACAGACTCCCCGTGACCCGAGGGAAGATCGGATAAAGCGGTAAATGAATGAATGAATAATCTTTCCTTGTGCTAGAAAATGAAGGGTGTGTACACAGGGTGATAAAATATCCACTCCTGGGGCAGCAAAAGTTATTAGAAACTTCATTTTAAGGAGTAGACACTAGAAAATTCGACATATAAATGAATATAAAATATATATCAATCACTAATCAATTAAAAAAATGTATTCCTATCCACCACATCTTAACTACAACTACAGGGTAATTAAACTGTAAACAACACTGTCTGGCACTTCATAATAATTCATTAATTCGTTACATTGATATAGCGCTTTTCTACATGATGCTACACAAAGTGCTTTACACATTAAGAGAGAGGGATCTCCTCCTCCTCCTCCTCCTCCACCAGTGTACAGCATCCACCTGGAGGATGTGTCGGTAGCCATAGTGCACTCCCGACCATAACTCCCACCATACACCAACTTACTGGTGGAGAGGAGACAGAATCATGAGTAGATATGGGGACGGTTAGGAGGTCGTGATAGTCAGTGGTGATGGTCGTGATGGTGAATTTGGACGGGATGACGACGACACGCCTCTACTATTTTCCCAAAGGCATCCTGGGAGTTTTATTGACCACAGAGTAGATCTGTGTGATGTGTCGTATAAATTGAATCTCCGATTTTTTTTTAGACAAAATTGGATTTTGGATACAGAGGGGAAAAAATTGTGTCGCTATTTGTACCTGTTTGTAGTGGGTGTTTTGGGGTTTGTCGTTTATCTTGCAGTGCCACACACACACACACACACACACACACACATTCCCCATTAATAACCCATTGTGTTTGAGGTGCTGGAATAAATGAGTAGTAACTGTGCTGGGAGATTTAATTGGGGAACTTCCTTTACAAACACTTTAGATTCCTTAAATACACAGATTTATGCTACTGCAATAGTCGGGATTTGATACTATTACAGTCGGGATTTGGTTGAATTGATGAAGCTCCGCCCCCTCTTGGAAACGAGCTCTTCGGATTGGTCAGAGAGCAGCCATGTTGTATTTGCTATTTCGCGAGTGTAACTACAGAAGCCCGCTGTATCAAACCGAGGTGACATCGTAACAGATATTCGTTTTTTATCTTCGGAATAAACCATAAACTCGGATTAATCGATAGTGACGATTATAATCTCCGAGCTCTAGTGTCATCTGTATCCTGCTCTTCACTGGTCAGTATCTAACAAAACATCTTCATCATCATCATCTTCATCAATGCCTCACATGGAACATCAGCATTCTGCAATGAATTTGTCCCAGAAACAAGGAAATACAAGATATTTTCAATGCAGTAAAACCCTGCACCTATACACGCACGTGTTCTCTCTCACACACACACACACACACACACACACACACACACACACACACACACACACACACACACACAAACACACACAAACACTGTGTAGTCCTGTTCCACATTTCTCTACTATTTACCCTCTCCCAAGGTACACACCTCCTTTATCTTCATAGTACTGCTCATCCAGTTTGGCCTCCAGCTGTTTCTGCCGCCTGCGTTCCTCTTTCATCTCCCGCTCCTGCAGCTTACGAGCAATGGCCTGTGTATAAAAGCAAACAGCAAACACGCTGCACCGTTTCATTTCTACTCTTCAAAGTAGCGTCTCTTTTTACAGACAGAAGTTTAAACAACGCTTTATCAGCACAGAATTATCAACATTAACAGGATTCTCAACTGAAAACAGTAAGATTGGATACAACGCAATGGAATTAGAGCCACAAAGGAGTGCAATTAATGTGATGTCTCAGGTTACTTCCTGTTTTAGCTTTTGTGATGCTGGCGAGGCGTTACTGTAACACAGGAACAGACCCGCGCTGCATGGCGGCACTGTAATTAACTCATCAAGTGTTGCACACGTCTTAAAAAAAAATAAAATAAATAAAAAATTTCTCACGCCCCTTATTTACAGGCGTGTAGCATTAAATAAACAAAGACTTCTCATTTTACTTGACCTGCACTGAATCACACCCTGTTGCTGAGGAACTAGCGGCGGCGGGTGGGCGGGGAAACTTGTGCGTTTGTATAGCTGAGCGCCTACACAGCGATTGCGACATCGTCCAAAATAGCTTGTACTTGTTTACTTTTGTAGTTTGAATATGGCAGCATTTTGCACACGACGTTTCTCTCTCGCCACCCCGTTTGGGAATCGACAACACCTGTGAATCTGATCACAGTCTATTCGCTGTTAGAAAAGTAATAAAGGCAAAATAAAACATGCCCCTGGTCAGCTGGTACAGGTCCCTGCATGCTAACCTCATCCTTAGCCTCCTGCTGCTTCTGCTTCTCGGCCTGCCAGACCAGCTGCTCCTGAATTTCCTGGGCTATTTCGCTGTCGATGCGTTCCCTATAAAACAAAAAAAACAACAACGAAAAAATATAGATAAATACAAATATAATGCTTAGAATACATATATATATATACATGTATATATATATATATATATATATATACACACACACACACACATACATACATATACATACACATACATACACACATATACATACATACATACACAGTGTTGGGGAGTAACTAGTTACATGTAACACAGTTACATAATTTAATTCGTTACAGTTAGTGAGAAAAAAATGCGTAATTAGATACAGTTCTTATGAAAAGATTACAGACAGAGTTACATCTGAACTATTTCATGTCAAATCCGTGATTTAGATTACTGCAGATGTGGGGGAATATGTTTTTATGCCGTACTAGAATAAAGTATAATTGTACATCTGTTACAGATGGTGGCATTGGCGGAGTATGCGCAGGGAGTAACACGACGAAAATATACAGCGATGCGACCATGTACCATAACCCCCAATAATAAAAGAATCATTTCCTGAGTAAAATAAATATTAAATAATCAATAATTTTATTGAAAGGAGAAGTTTTAAGAGAAATGTATATGATTATAGCACCGGTTACAGATAGTTACAGTATTCGAAACATGAAAACTATTTATTTATGGTACATTGAAAACGTTTGATTAATCACGACTTAACTCGCGTCATTTTGTGTAATTAATCGTGATTAAGTATTTTAATCGAGTGACAGCCGGAGTAAAAACATGAACCCTATTACAGCCTAGTTAGACAAAATGTCTATGTTTAAAAAAAGAATGCTTAAAAAAATAATTATGAAACATAACATATATACTTGTTTGAATGTCTTGTGCTTCTACAATACACGTGTTGTTTTCTATGCACTTTCAAATTACATCTATAAAATTGTTTAAATGTAGAAAATCCTACTTGAGAAATGCACTGATTTTCTTACGCTTCAAAATATAACATTTGAATATGTTTGTAAAAAAAAGCCCATTGTAGAATGCACTGATGCTGTGTAGTTTCAAAATACAACATGTTTTAATGTAGAAAAAGCCTACCTGAATGTGTTAAGGTGCAGAAATACAACATCTTATTCTTATATTCTTCTAATATTGCCATTGTGACATCACTCATATTGAAAGCCCAATTCTACAACCCCTCATATGGGATGATTTTTATGAACACCCCCCACAATAAATGAATTGAATATCCCTGTATTTGGGTTCAGGGTGCACATGTCCCGCGGATTTCTTCAACACGCAAGTTACTCTTGATTTTTTTTTCCCGATTTCAGAATGAAAGATGTTTTTTTTTCACCTGCTGATTTGGAAATAATTTAGCAACTACACAGTGCAGTCATGTGCGGATGTGACTGGGACGTGTTACAATAGCAGCTGGCAGAGGAGAAGATCGTGAAAAGCCTCCCGCATCGTTCAGTATACTATTAAAAACAGTTAAAAACTGCACGGCGGTGCCGTCACAGATAAAAAGGACACGACTCGTTACGCTTCAGTCCCTGCGTGTTCGTGTATGTATATCAGGGCTGCTCACAAGTCTTGGTGCTGTTTCTGGCTTCGGGCTTTGGCTCGCTGGTCCTCTTCTTCTTGGAGACGCTTGGCCACGCGGAGGTCCTGCTGGACCAGGCGACTCTTGTGGATGTTGGAGGCCAAGTGATTCTCAACTAGACAACAAACAAGAAATAAAAACATCCATATTCTTAACACCAGATTCAAAGATGGGATGCACCAGCAATTATATTCAATAGTTGTTTCTATACTTTGTATAACTTTAACGCTAGTAGTCAAAAGCTGGGCACTTCGCTTTTTGGCTGCGTCGCCTCAGCATGTTCTTCGGGAAAACAATTATATGTATTATTTACTTACTTACTTATTTATTTATTAATGGTATGGACAAATTGCTACAGCCAGCGTAAACATGTCATACTCTGTATGAATGTGGGTGTGACACATAACATTCAAATTTGATGGTAAAACAATGGCTACATCAGTCCACTTGATTGGTTCTGAAGGAAACATCTTAGTTATCATTCTAAAATTTCTATTTGTAAACTAGGAAGGTTTTCAATACAGTTCAATTCAATGTGTGTTTGTGTGTGTGTACATGTTAAAAAGGTGTGAGGAATGAGTCCCAAGTAAAATGCACCTGACATGTATGTATGTATGTATGTATGTATGTATGTATGTATGTATGTATGTATGTATGTATGTATGTATGTATGTATGTATATATGTATGTATGTATGTATACTCATTCCTTTTGGAATACATCACAAGAATGTGAAGTAACCTTCAGTAGACTCATAAGTTCATTAAGGTGTATTTGGAATTGTGGTGCAGAAAAAACTGAACCCGCTCCTAAAGCCGCCTTTAAGGCTATTGTTAGCTTGGGTGTGTTCATATCATAAGGATCCTTCATAAGGATCAGTTGTCGATATCAGTACATGAAATCGGATCAATGCAAAGGCAAAGGGAGGTTCATTATCAGTGGCGTGAAACGCGTCGCTGTTTTCGTGTTAAAATACTGGTCAGATTTACAGTACCACATTAACACAGATGAATGCTGTGGAACTGGCTCAGCTGCATTCAAACCAAATGAATCTCCAGTTTCAGACTTTGGAGTCACGTGGGTATACTCATGTTTGTTTTTATGCATCACGAGTTGTATAGGTTTTATCAGGATTGGGTTTGAGTGCACTTACTTTCTTGTTCTTGAAGGTTGTGGGCCAGACAGTGATCCTCCAGCACAGCGAAATCACGGCACACTATGGGGAAAAACAAAAACAAGCTTGTTACAATGTGGGCAGATTTGCTTGGCTGCAAAAAGTCCCAATTATAATTAATCAGGTCAGGAAAGCTTATCAACTCTGAAGTTGTGTATCCATTGGATCATATTATATAAGATTTAAGATTTCAGTTAATGTCAAACTGCAATCTGCATAAATATGTGAACGGTCAAGGTGTTTCGCAGATGCACTCTCCCCTATAATAAATTCAGACCAGACAAGTGAAACGAGTAAAGTTAGACCATCTGCCCCGCCCACCCACCCGACCGAGCGCTCACGACCGCTAATCCTGTTATGCTAACCAGTGCAACAGCCAAAATGAAATGCCTGCGTTACAAACATGCAGGTGTAATAGGTAAAGGTGGTTACAGATGCGTAACCTGGTCTATTTTATTAACTTGCTTCTAATATTCATTCCAATTCAATTCATGTGAAATGTATAGAACGAGACATTGCCTCAGAACAGCTCTACAGAGACACAGCACACCGGTTATAATACAATGGATCAGGATGTTGCTAATATATGTAGATATATTTGTAGACAATATTTGCAGCACGACAAACGAAGAAGAAATGGTGAAGAAACATGAAAGCTTTGCAGTGAACCGGCCTGACTAAAATCCAGCTGTGAATCTGTGGAGGGAGATAAAGATCAGGGTGATGGCAAAGAGACTCTCCAACCTGAAACAGTTCATTGCTAAATATGAACATGCAAAAATAGCAGTGCAAAATGCTGGTCAGCCAATTATAGTGTTTGATTGCTCTAACAGAGAATAAAAGCTTTTCAAATTTTGGACATGCCACTTTTTATTCAAATGTAAATAAAAAATTCATTTTATATATATATATATATAATGTATGTATAATGTATAATATATATATGTATGGAACCTTACGCAAGCGCATCGCATTCCCAAATCCGTATTACGCAATAAAGCGCATTTTTACTGAACGCAATAAAGCGCTTCCGTATAACCTAAACACCGTATCACCAGTTTATATGGAAAAGCAACCGGAACACAATTCGTAAAGGAGCCACGTCCCATATTTTACAATTAAAACCAACAATAAACAAATAACATTGTAATTAACAAGAAACTAATATGAAATAATTTCTATGGTAAAATAAGTATTAAATAATCATTCATTTTATTTTGAGCAAAATCTTTTTATAACATTGGCAATTATACTATATTATATTGTATCTTTAATTTTAAATGTAATTAAAATGAAATGAAAACAAGAAATCGTACAAAAAGCTAATATAATAGAATAAAATAAAAGGAACCTGAAATTAATAACCCAACATGTGCTTTGAGAGCAGTAAAAAAAAAAAACTGTATGCAGGAAGTGAACATCAACCCGCCGTGTGTTCGGGAAATTATTTGGTAAAGGTGAGATGTTAAATTAAGCCACAGGACAGGTGTTGTGTTGTGTTTCTCTGCAAAAATACAGCATGTTGTAGAAATTTACATCCAAAGAAAATCTAAATGTGATAAATTACATTCAATTAGAGACTTGAATCTGTGAAATGCTGTAATTGTAATTAAACACAGTAATAATTCTTATTTTCTTTCTGATTTCTACTTGCCGCAGAATTTTTCTGCCAAATGAAAAACAAAGGTTTCGGATCAGAAAATCTTTTTCAGTCAAACAAATGCGATTGGAAAAGTTTTAATGGAGCAAAACAAAATATGAGAAGCAGGACAACACTGAAAAGGAACATGGGAAATTCCGCCGACTCGCATTGGTGACTCGGCATGAAAGTGATTTTTAAAAAGTGTGCATTGGTTACAAGACATCTCATTGCAAAGCATCGTGAAAACGGATTTGTTTACACTGATGCTCCCCATCCAACAAATAAGTTACGTTCCAACAGCTTGTTCATGTTCATAACTTGGTAGCTAACTACACTGCATAGGCATGTGCAGAATTATTAGGCAAATAAGTATTTTGACCACATCATCCTTTTTATGCATGTTGTCGTACTCCAAGCTGAATAGGCTTGGAAGCCGACAACCAATGAAGTATATCAGCTGATGTGCATGTGTGTAATGAGAAGGGGTGTGGCCTAATGACATCAACATCCAATATGAGCATCATTATTAGGCAACTTCCTTTCCTATGGTAAAACGGGTCAGATTTGAACGACTCTGAAAAGAGTAAAATTGTGAGATGTCCTGCAGAGCGAAACAGCAGACTTGACATTCCCGAGCTTTTGAAGCGGCATCACAGAACAATCAAGCGTTTCATGGCATAAAGCCAACAGGGTCACAAGAAGCGTGTTGAAAAAAGAAGACGCAAAGTGGTACATGAAGTTGGCATCTGTCAAGAAAAACATGATGTTGATGCAGGACGATGCTCCATCACATGCCTCCAGATACCCCACAGCATGGCTGGCCAGTAAAGGTCTAAAAGATGAAATAATAATGACATGACCCCCTAGTTCACCTGATCTGAACCCCATAGAGAACCTGTGGTCCCTCATGAAGCGTGAGATCTACAAGGAGGGAAAACAGTCTCTGAACAGTGTGTGGGAGGATGTGGTTGCTGCTGTATGCAATGTTGATGGTGAACAGATCAAGAAGCCGACAGAATCCATGGATGGAAGGCTTTTGAGTGTCCTTGTAAAGAAAGGTGGCCATATTTGTCACTGATTTGTTTTGTTTTGTTTTTAAATGTCAGAAATGTTTATTTGTAAGTTTTGAGTTGTTATATTGGTTTGTCTGGCAAAAAGAAATAAGTGAGATGGGAATATATTTGTTTTTTATTAATTTGCCTAATAATGCTGCACAGCAATAGTTACCTGTACAAACATATAGTGGTAGGCATTATATGGCTATTACACTCGTTTGCTACGTTCTGCGTTCGTTTCAACTAGGTTTTTTTCACTACGTTTTTTTCCGAATCTGAACACATTTTACGTTATGGACAGTTTTTTTTTTTCGTATCGCATTTTTGTACGTTCATAAAGAGTTTGTTCGTAGTGTGAGGAGCGTCTGTGTATAATTATTGTGTATGTGTATTATTAGTAGATACCCTACACTTTTGTTGTTGAGAAAGTAATCATTAATTGGTGACCAATATTTTAGATGTAAATGATAGATTAATTAGAGCTGCATCTTCCTTCAGACAAACCAGGAAAAGAACGTCTGTTTTTATTTTTATATCTATAAAGGCTTGTGTTTGTGAAAGGGCCGTAATTTAAGTAAACTGATGATTTGGTGTCCGTCTGAACCAAAGAAATAAAAGAGCAATATATTTTTGCCTTGTTTTTGCTTTCCATTAGATTGAAAGTGGATCCATGGCATCTTAATATCGGCTCCTTCATATCTAGTTTGATGTTTATCGATTAATTCGAGTTTATGTTGAAAAAATTTAACTCAATGTCACCTCGGTTTGACACAGCGGGCTTCCGTAGTTCTCCGCCTCCCGCCCCTCATTACCCTTGCTAAATACCAAATACAACATGGCGGTGCTCTGACCAATCCGAAGAGCTCGTTTCCAAGAGGGGGCGGGGTTTCATCAGTCGTATGGAAATGTTTGTAACTTCAGACGTTCAACAAACCAATTTATCTAAAGTTTGTAAAGGAAGCAGCACAACTTATTTATTCCAGCACCTCAAACACAACCACAGTGTTGAATGTGAGTGTGTGTGAGAGTGAGAGTGTGTGAGAGTGTGTGAGAGTGTGTGTGTGTGTGGGGCGCTGCGGGATAAACATTACAAACACCAAAACACCCACTACATACAGGTACAAATAGTGTCATATTTTCCCCTCTGTATCCAAAAACCAAATTTTGTCTAAAAAACATCTGAGATTAAGTTTATACGACACATCGCCCACATCTAATTGATTCACATCCCTAATATGGAAGACTGAGAAACAGAAACCCTCATAGAATTCACAATTTCAAGAAATTACATTTGTTTTGCATTAACATAATTTATACATGACTTTGCATTTTTCAAAACCCGGAATAAAACAGAATGTGGCTGTTTTCCCCCCAAAAGCAGGGAATTTAAAACCTATAAACATAATCATGCTGTGCTACATGTCTCATATGACAAATGTCTGTGGGCCGTGTTCAAATAAATGGCAAAAATCGAATACTCCCATATCCAGAGACGTCCTATACAACCTCTAACCTCGAGAAGAACCACATATGGACATAATACATTTGTCTATATATAGTGCACTTCACATTCTAGTCACTTTCGAGTGTGTGTGTGTGTGTTTTTTCAGTAGCATTAAAACTAAATTAACTAACAGTTGCACTTCAAATTAAATAAAAATGTCAGAAGGGTGACATTCAATGTTAAATCACATGAAAAATAAAATACCTTGCTTAGAGAAGAAATTTGTATGGTGTATACGTGAAGATCAACAGTCGTCACATTTGTGAGACTGAAGGGGGAAAAGGCGGGGCTTCCTGGTGTTTTTGGTGGTTGTTCTTACCAAAGAAACCAATTCAAAACCAATGCAAAATGCTCCATATCACACAGCATCTGTCTCATAGCAACATCCAATGTTGAAAATGTCGTGGTAATCATGCGTAATAATGCCCAACAAAGGCCTACAGTATCTGCAGCATTCTGCAACATTTGGAGTCGAAGAGGTTTAAAGGGATTCCATATAGAGGGAATTGTAATAATAAATATTTGGAGCGCTGTGTAATGTGTATATACAGTCACATCCTACAGAGTTTGAACATCAGTTGTTTTTCCTTGATTTTTTCTTTGACATTAATAATATTAATGATTATTATAAAAAACACAAACCGATCATTTTGAATGTGATTTAATCAATCATTTCATTGTTTATATCATTGCTGTATTTACTTTAGACCAGGGGTCGACAACCTTTACCACTCAAAGAGACATTTGGATGCGTTTCCAAAAGTAAACAATGGGAGCCACAAAACCCTTTTTACATTTGAAATGAAATAACACTGTATATAAGGTTTTTTTTTGCCTTTGTTATGTATAAATTAAATTATAATGTTTTGTATTTATGAAATCACAACAGAGATGACACTGAGGAAAAAAAGGCGTCGGGTTGAAGGTCACTTTTATATAAAATACTCAATTGAGTCCTTCTTATATTTATGAATAAAACACCAAACTTAAATCCCCCGGCAGGAAACTAATAATAAAAGGATCATATAATATGAATATATGCAAAAAAAGTAATACAAATATTGATCATACTTGGGTATCAATATCAGCACAGTGTCTGTACCTCAGGGCTGTATGCTGTATGCTTATTTTTCCCCAATAATGGCGCAGTTTAAACAGTTTGTATGTTTACTAGATTTTGTTCTTAACAAAAAATACGGGTTTATGAGATTTGCCTTTTTTTTTTACGGCCCCCACAATTGTAAAAAAAAAAACTGCAAGGTGCAAATATTGTGTACTTTGATGTTTACAAAATCCTAAATACGCCCCCAAAATACTTTCATTTAATTTCAATCTCAGCTTAATACATTATTGTTAAAAAACAACAAAAAACAAACAGATGGTAAAGGTGTATACAGTATAATACTGTACTTCTGTACAGAGTGTACAGAAGGGTAAAATCCAGAGTATTAAATACCCATGTTACCCCTGTATGTACTGTAGTTCATGCAAATCATTTTCATGCAAATCATATTTTACTTTAGTTCATTCATTTTTAAAATTCATTCATTCATTCATTCATTCATTCAGGCGCTGGCGGGTGTCGCACATTGGCGGTTGTGAGGCGTATTAAGGGTGACAAATACTTTTAACACGTTTTATTTAGATGTTACAAGATCACCATCATCTTCTAATTTAGAATTACATTTTAAAAATGAGTGGGGCACGGTGGTTTAGTGGTTAGCACGTTCGCCTCACACATCCGGGTTCGATTCCCGTCTCGCTCATGTGTGTGTGGAGTTTGCATGTTCTCCCCGTGCCTCAGGGGGTTTTTCTCCGGGTTCTCCGGTTTCCTCCCCCGGTCCAAAAACATGCACGGTAGGTTGATTGGCACCTTGGAAAATTGTCCCTAGTGTATGAATGTGTGTGTGAATGTGTGTGTTTGCCCTGCGATGGGTTGGCATTCCATCCAGGGTGTAGATGCCTGAGGCTCCCCGTGACCCGAGGGAAGATCGGATAAAAGCGGTAGAAGATGAATGAATGAATGAATGAATGAATGAATTTTAAAAATGAATGAACTAAAGTAAAATATGATTTGCATGAAAATGATTTGCATGAACTACAGTACATACAGGGGTAACATGGGTATTTAATACTCTGGATTTTACCCTTCTGTACAGAAGTACAGTATTATACTGTATACACCTTTACCATCTGTTTGTTTTTTGTTGTTTTTTAACAATAATGTATTAAGCTGAGATTGAAATTAAATGAAAGTATTTTGGGGGCGTATTTAGGATTTTGTAAACATCAAAGTACACAATATTTGCACCTTGCAGTTTTTTTTTTTACAATTGTGGGGGCCGTAAAAAAAAAGGCAAATCTCATAAACCCGTATTTTTTGTTAAGAACAAAATCTAGTAAACATACAAACTGTTTAAACTGCGCCATTATTGGGGAAAAATAAGGTTATTTCGATTCTGATGTCTCTGACGTGCTATAAAGGAATCTACTGTATCTATTCTAATAGCATGAGTTCGTAGTTGAACAGTTCTTGTTCTGGTTTGTCTACAAGCTATACTCTTTAACCGTTAAAAAACATTTGTTGGACTGTATCAATACTCTCCCAAAACCTGGGGTAACTGTTCTGCTCAGTTTCCAGATGTATGATTCAGCTACACTGAGAAACATCGCAAATCCTGTCCCAAATTGTTTACATCCTGTGGCGGACAGCAAATAAAAAAATGCAGACAATCTGTCCTTGAAATAGTACATGTTCTGGGAGGTGGTAGCTTACGGCATTGGGCTCTGGCCCGGAAGATCCCAGGTTCAATTCCCCCCACCATCATCATTAATGATTAATACGAGTTTATAGTTTATGTTTAAAATACAAAAATCACTTTTAAGATGTCACGTTTGTTTGACACAGCGGGCTTCCGTAGTTCTCTGCCTCCCACCCCACATTACACTTGCGGAATACCAAACAACATGGCGGCGCACTGACCAATCCTAAGAGCTAGTTTCCGAGAAGGGGCGGGGTTTCATCAGTCATCAGTGGAAATATTTTGGGTTTCAGACGTTCAACAAACCAAAACTCTGCTGTAACATTTATCTAAAGTTTGTAAAGTTTGCAGCACGACTCATTTATTCCAGCAACTCAAACACAACCACGCTGTTGAATGGGGAGGGTGTGTTGTGTGTGTGTGTGTGTGTGTGTGTGTGTGTGTGTGTCGCTGCGGGATAAACATGAAAAACCCCAAAACACAGATTACAAACAGGTACAAATAGCGACACATTTTCCCCTCTTTATCCAAAAATCGAAAAGAAAATTAAAAAAGAAAATCGGACATTCAGTTTAGATGACGCATCGCTCAGATCTACCACCATGCTGGGCCCTTGAGCAAGGCCCTTAACCCTCAATTGTTCAGTTGTAAGTCGTCCTGGATAAGGTGATCTGCCATATACTGTAAATGTAAATATTGTCAGTGTATTTGCTTTTTTAATTTTATAGATTTTTATTTGTATTTTATTTTTTATTTATTGTCACATTTGATATGACATTTAGTATTATTGTGAATTGAATATTGATCTATTTGCAAATCCGTGCATTCTGTTGTTATTTACATTTTCATGGTGACCCAACATGGGTGGCAGCTTGGCGATAACGGGGCTCGAACCCCCGACCTTCAGATCAGTAACTCAGCACCTTAAACCCCTGAACTACACCCACTTTTTTTTCTTTTTTTACAATAGCCTTTATTT
Source organism: Kryptopterus vitreolus (assembly GCA_030449085.1). Classification (NCBI taxonomy): domain Eukaryota; kingdom Metazoa; phylum Chordata; class Actinopteri; order Siluriformes; family Siluridae; genus Kryptopterus; species Kryptopterus vitreolus. The sequence goes on along the minus strand of JACRUU010000019.1, from coordinate 620,225 downwards.
TTTGTTATGTATAAAAGATAACTTGTGACTAAGTAACGATTCAGGCCCGTATCACTTTTTCAAACAAGCCCATATAATGTTTTTAAAAACTTAAAAACATGAATTTACAGTTTTTATGATGCACTGAGGTGATGTAGGAGAACCCGTGTAGAAATCAGAGCTGGAAAAAGCACCAGCGTTGAAACATGAGCTGTTTTCTTTTTTTTAATGAGAAAACAAACAAATTAATCTCGCGGACATCATTTTTGTTTGAGATCTTCAACTCCGTTTTCTCTGCAAGTCGCATTTAATAATAAACATTGGCAACTTTACTGAGAAAAAGAAGTTATTGAAGTTATATGAGTTTGTGCTCTCAAACAGTTGCTGAGGAAAATCACACTAACTTCATACATCTTTAATGTTTCTCTTACACGTCGCCAGTTTTTCCAACTCACTTCTTACCAGTTAATAGTTTTCGATATGATTGCTATAAATGCTATTATTACTTATTATGATTTATTATTATTATTATTATTATTATTATATATTATTATTATTATTATTGGTTCAAGCAGGGAGGTGTAGCCCAGTGGTTAAGGTGTTGGACCTGGACCAAAAGATCATGGGTTCAAATGCTGCACAGTGGGCCCTTGAAGCAAGGCCCTTAACCTCTCAATTGCTCAGTTGTAATCTCTGGATAAGGGCGTCTGCTAAATGCCACAAATGTAAATGTAAGCCCGTCATGCGTGAAACCCTATTGTTATTGGTGTTGTTATTATTATTATTATTATTATTATTATTATTATGCCCTAAAAGTTATTGTGCAGACCAAAACATAGGTCCTATTGACTTGAAATTTGGACAGATGGTAGAGCTCAATGTTGGGGAGAGTTTAAAGCATTTGGACACAGGGGGGCGCTATAATCCCCCAAAAATAATTCCGCACATTTTTGGTCATAGCTTTGCGCTTTGAACGCTCTTATCCAGAGCGACTACAATTGAGAAATTCGGGGTTAGCGTACACTAGTGACACTTAGGTGTGTGTGGGGTTTGACTGTGATCATAGAAATATTAACCACTGGGCTATCCGTAATCGTGAAAATTTTAGCGTACACTCACAACTCATATA
>JACRUU010000019.1:611617-616617 GCA_030449085.1 Kryptopterus vitreolus | reverse complement strand
TGTTTATTTTTCCAAAAAAGAAGCGCGTTCATTTTATTTCATTTTACATACTTTATTCATGCCATGAGGGACATTCTTGGGGTCAGAGTTCAGGGTCACAGCCATGATACAGAGCTCCCCGGAGCACACATGCATTGCTCAAGGTCCCAAGGGTGGCAGCTTTGGCGATACCGGGGCTCGAACCCCTGACATTCCGATCACTAATCTAGAGCCTTAAACCACTGAGCTACACCACCTCCCTCCACTTGTATATTTATTATTTATTGCTCTTTAATAAAGGAAACGTCAGATTAAGTGATGGAACATGAATTCCGAGTCAGGAATCTCAGGAAGAAAGATTACATGTTATTACTACAGCAGGAAACCCAATGAAAACAATTCAACAATTTCCGTCCAATGTAGCCACAAACACTGTCTCTAGCAGAACCATCAATATTAACCTCATAAAGTGCAGGTTTTTTTGTGTGTTTTTCGTATGCATTACGTTTTTCCTGGGGATTTGAATCAAAGGAAAATTGTATGTATTTGTGTAAATTTTAGATTGCGGTAATATCGGAAGTACACATGGAAAACTTCCGGTTCGTATAGTGTATAGATTCATTCATTCAAGTTCTTCCCTCGGGTCACGGGGAGTCTGTGTCTATCTCGGGCGTCTATGGGCAGTAAGCCAGGATACACCCTGGATGGAATGCCAACCCATCGCAGGACACACACACACACACACACACACACACACACACACACACACACACACACACACACACACACACACACACACACACACACTAGGGACAATTTTCCAAGGTGCCAATCAACCTACCATGCATGTTTTTGGACCGGGAGGAAACCGGAGAACCCGGAGAAAAATCCCCTGAGACACGGGGAGAACATGCACAAACTCCACACACACATGGCTGAGACGGGAATCGAACCCGGACCTTGGAGGTGTGAGGCGAACGTGCTAACCACTAAACCACTGTGCCCATTAGTGTATAAATTAGAGCTTTCAAAATAGATATGTTAATATCGCAAATTTATTTCAACGCCACTAATTTTATTAACACGCGATCACTCCAGCACACATTGCTGTTTCACCATTTGTATTAAACATAGGAATAAATAAAGATCAAAGAGGTGGAATTCAAACCTTTAAAAGAACACACATTCATGATGTCCATTCTTTACTTTTGAAACAATTAAAACTCCCCAAAATTGTATTTTTAATCAGTCAATATTTGTTTTTATTGACGTGTCAAGTATCAAATCAAGTAATCCGAAATCCAACATGATGCATGATGGAAACGCAGCAAAACATTTGCAAGAATATTTTGCATTTAAGCGCTATATTGAGTTTCCCTAATAATACATTTACATTTGAAGCCTTCTTATTTTTACATGCTCATGTTGATGCAAGTGATTAACTTTATGTAAATGTGAGATTAAGTTGCAATTAATAACAAGACCAAACCACTGCCACAAAAGTCAGTACACCCCTAAGTGAAAATGGGCCCAAGGTGTCAATATTATCTGTGGCCACTAGCGATGCCTTAACACCTCTTGGGCATGGAGGTTTTGAGATATGCTTGGCCTGTTCATCACCTTTACCCACAGCTTCATTAGCAAAGCAGTGGTCATCTTGGAGGTTTTGGGGTCGTAATGTTGGAATACTGCCCTGCGGCCAAGTCTCAGAAGGAAGGGATCATGCTCTGCTTCAATACGCGACGGTACATGTTAGCATTCATAGTTCCCTCAATGAATAGTTCCCGCATTTACATTTACAGCAGACTACCTTATCCAGAGCGACTTACAATTGAGCAGTTGAAAGTTAAGGGCCTTGCTCAAGGGCCCACTAGTGGCAGCTTGGTGGTGGGGTTTGAACCCGTGATCTTCCGGTCCAGAGGCCAACACCTTAGCCACTGAGCTCCCACCTCCCACAACTGCAGCTCCCCAGTGCTGGCAACACTCATGCAGCCCCAGAACATGATACTGCCACCACCATGCTTCAAAGTAGGCAAGACACATTTGTCTTTATACTCTACACTTGGCTGCCACACACACATATAACAACATCTGAACCAAATATGTTTATCTTGGACTCATCAGACCACAGCACATGGTCTCAGTAATCCATGTCCAAAGTCTGCTTGTCTTCAGCAAACTTCTTGTGCATCATCTTTAGAAGAAGCTTCGTTCTGGGACGACAATTTGGGCGAACAATTTGATGCAGTGTGTGGTGTCTGGTCCGAGCACAGACCCGCTGAACCCCAACCCTTTCAACCTCTGCAGAAATGCTGGCACCGTCTATTTCCCAAAACACAACCTATGCGAGAGATAACACCAAATGTAACACACCTGCTCTCCATTCACACCCGAGACCGCTAACGAGTCACATGACACTGAAGAGAGGAAATGCCTCATTTGGGCCCAATTTGGACATTTTCACTTTGGGGTGTACTCACTTTTGTGGCCGGCGGTTCAGACATGAATGGCTAGGAGTTTTGGAGAGGGCAGCAAATTTACACTGCTATACAAGCTGTACACTCACTACTTTACATTATAGCACAGCGTCAGTGTTGTCACATGAAAACATATAATAAAATATTTACAGAAATGTGAGGGGGGGTACTCTCTATCTGTCAGATACTGTGTGTGTGTGTGTGTGTGTGTGTGTGTGTGTGTGTGTAATTATATATGAAACTATCAGAGAGAAAACACATGGGATTATCTCTCTATATCTTACATCTACAAGGGAACATGTCAAGCGTGTCGCCACTTCAGTTTCTTTTCATTTCCACAAATCTGTTGGCATTTACAGATCATCATGAATCAGACTGAGGACAAACAGTTATTGATACAGACAGGAATATTCCGTGGTCGTTACGTATTTCAAGTTGTGTTCAGCACATGTACAAATGCTCTTCTTTACACTCGATTTACATTTACATATTTACATTTCAAAGACCTCATTACAGAGCTCATCAAAGACACGCGGAACAAACGAGATTAATTAAATATCTCTGGTTGATATTCTAATCAGGAATTAGCATAATTATTTGGTTGGGTTTCTCAAACTAGTGCATCAGTTTCCATCTTTTCTCTTTCCCCCCCAAATTTAGAGAGGTAAATTAGACACACACACACACACACACACACACACACACACACACACACACACACACACATATATATATAGTAATGTTAGCTACTCAATATATTAGCGTATAGAAAATAAACATACCACCAGTTTATATGGAAAGGAACCAAAAGTGGAACACAATTCTTAAAGGAGCCACGTACCATATTTAATGGTTAAAACGGACACCAAAAAAATTTACATAGAAATTAAGAAGAAAATGAATGAACAAGAAATGAACATTAAAAAGGATCATTTCCAGAGTGAAATAAATATTAAATCGTGTAGATTAATCGTAATCGTAATAAACTGTATATATTTATACCATCTGTGACAATTAGTTAGAAAAATATGCGATTAATGAGTCATCTCACGGCAATCATGCAATGAATCTTTTGGGATTTTTTTTGTTTCTTTGTAAGAAATGCACCCTCCATTTATTCTTTTTTTCAAATGACTGATTTCATCTAACAAACATATACCGTAGATATGAACTAATAGTGGATTATTTGAGGAGTCAGCTTCACTGAGGAAACAAAACAATTTTTTCAAGAAAAACCTTACAGGGTATTTACAGGGTAGGAAGTGACCCCAGTGCACCCGGCTCCTCCATAAGTGTAGGGAAGTGTCAAAAAAGCACCAAAAAACACTTCCTACACAAAACGTCTCACTGAGAAAAGCCAAAAAGAGCGACAAACCCCGAGGGAAGAAAAAAACATCACCATCCTAACAGATAGAAAACCCAAGTGTTCTGTATTCCATTTTCACATCCACTTTCAGTCCGACTTTAAAAAAAGGAAATGGCTTTATAAATTGTTAAAAGATGTTTTTTGTTTGGTTTCTTTTATTTTTTTTAAATCGGTTGGTAAAAACAAATCAACAAAACAATTCCAAAGAATCAAGATATACATTTTTTTCTTACACATGAAATCATTCAATTTCATTTATTGATTCCAAGAAAACCTAAAGAAATGTATTTTTATTATTTTGACGTATAATTTAAAATTGACATTTTTTGCAGCATTTTCACACACGGACCCGCAGTTATTTTTTAGCATTTTATATTTAAAAGAAAGAAAAAACATACAAAGAAATGCACTGATCCCAAACTCAATACATTGCATTTACAATCATTTGCATCACATTAGTCTCCTGAATTCCTTTCTTACTTTCTAATATAGTTTTTAAGATAAATATCCCAGCAAATTTCCAGCTCTTTGTACTATGTTTAGTCACAGGACACTCTGGCTACCTTTTATGTGATGTTAAATAAAATTAAATATTGAATTCGCATCTTTACACCTTTACGTATCGTAGCAAGATGTATATCAAACGATGATAAATATTATATTATATAACAGTGTTGTCAAAAATATTGATAATACGATAAATACTGAAATATCCAAAAGGTACCGATACTAATTTCCCGATAGGCAGGTTTTTTTTTTTGTTTTTGTTTATTTAGCCGAGCTGTCACGGTCATGTGACCGCAGTGTCTGTCTCGTCTCATTCGCTCTGGTAAAATAGAATAAGTGAAGCTAATAGAAAGGTGCCGAGTGCAGCGCCCCATGACCGGCTTTGGTTGATAATGAACACAGCAGGAGTGCAATCTAGAAATATTCTGGATATGAAGCATGAACATGGAAATGAAGAAAGCCGATATGCGAGGGTTGTTACAGAATCGTGTTAACAAAAGGCGCTAATAACGCCACAATACTTCTGCGTCGCTCTGCAGTAACTCTTCCGAAACACTAGTTGGCGGTGGTGCGTTTTTGAGTTTCTTCGTTAGTGTTTTGAGATCCTGTCGTAGCGACAGAACAAATGAGACTGAAACTGAGCAGATTAAGTTACAGCTGGAGCTGATCAA
>JACRUU010000019.1:514117-606617 GCA_030449085.1 Kryptopterus vitreolus | reverse complement strand
AATTGATTTCGGGAAGTATGTTAGTGTTTACGCCATTAGACTTTGGCTCAAATTACTATATTAAAGTGCATTGTTTGTACAGTTGATGGGAAGATCAGATCGTTTTAATCACTTGGTTCCGTAAAAAGCGTTCATCAAAATAAGAGAATCTTTTCTGTGCGTTTCTCATTTAGTTATTTCTGTTCCTTTAATCACCTGGCAAAAGCACATTAAAGACTGAACGATCTGGGATAGACGATACCAATTCTTTTTTCTCTGATCCGATACCTGATTTCTCTCTGATAAGTACTTTCAAGATCCAGTATCGCCGATACTAATACTGATACCTCTATGTGTGTGTGTGTGTGTGTATATATATATATATAATCAGCTAGAAAGCCGTTTTCATGCAAAGGAATTAAAGAAATAAATTCAAAATCAGGAAATGAAGCATGTCATTTCATTCAAACATTTTTTTAATGAACCCCATGAAAATAATTTCTATCATCAATACAAAAATGAAATTTGAACACAAAAGTGGCCGAGCTCTGCAGACAGGATTGGCATTCTTTGTTTCTTGTTCTATCATTCTCCCTCTTTCTCTCTCCACTCACTTCATAACAGAGGACTACTGTGAACATCTTGTATATACAGAAAAGGAGTGATAATGATAGGTCTAATATGAAAATAGTAATTCAAATTGACACTCAATAACCTGAGCTTTTATATAAAAAAACAGCAAAATAGGTTTTAGTAAAAATAACTTTTTCTGTTTAAAATATAATGTCCAGTTGACATATTGATGCTCTTATGTAATGTAATTTAACAATGGATTAAACCTCGTGTGGCATTTGTCCAAAAGAATACGCCACTGTCACAATGCTACAAATATGGCAAAGTATGTAAAAGTAAACTACCTTACGGAGAGGGACAGAGTAGAGCCGAGACGAGTAGAGGAAGGAACATGGTGACACGGTTCATCATCTGGCTTGAGGCAGTGTAATTGTTTCACTGAGACTTTCAGAGACATTATCAGGTACAAAGAGGTGATTAGGCTATTTGAATTTATTTGGGGTTTTACTTTACACAGATTCATTTCAGATCTACTTTCAGATTAATTTCTGCTCCACATTAAATTGTATCATTTCATCAGATTTGACATAAGTATTTGCAATTATGAAATTTATTTTGATCATCTGACAAAAGTCTTGTCGCTTGTGTACAAATTGACCTGAAGTGCCGGTGAAATATATTTCTAATCAAGATTTTTTTACAAGAAATGGCTCATTTTAATCCCAACAGCTTTTGTAATAAATGTTTCAGTGCAAAACGAAACTGTCAAAAAGTATTCTAGTATTCACAGCTTGGTAAAGCCCATTGAGTCCATTTTTGCAAAGACATAAGTGTTGTCGCCTTGTCATATGAGCTTCACCTGTGACTAATAATGGATCAATTAGGTCTCAGGTGTGTATAAAAAGAACCCCAGACCTCTGCAAACATGCCTAAGATTCACCCTGAGACTAAAGTGTTGATTATCAAGAGGCTGAAGACCAGATCCACTGCTGATGTGGCAGACACCTTCAATGTGTCTCAGCGTCAAGTACAGAGGATAAAAAAAAGATTTGAAGAGACTGGAGACGTTTTTGACAAGCCCAGGTCAGGCAGACCCCGCAAGACAACTGCTCGAGAGGACCGTTTGTTGGCTCGAAAATCCAAGGCCAGCCCATTTTCCACTGCAGCAGAGCTCCACGAGACCTGGTCACCTGAAGTCCCCGTGTCAACCAGAACAGTTTGTCGGGTTCTATCTTGAATTGGCCTCCATGGTCGAATCAGTGCCCAGAAGCCAGCACTAAACAAAAGACGATTGAAAAACCGTGTGGCATTTGCCAAGGCCCACAGCCTGCTAAAAGGATGGACGCTGGAAAAGTGGCAGAAGGTGGATTTTTCAGATGAATCTTCTGTTGAATTACACCACAGTCGCCGCAAATATTGCAGGAGACCTACTGGAGCCCGCATGGATCCGAGATTCACCCAGAAAACAGTGAAGTTTGGTGGCGGAAAAATCATGGTCTGGAGTTACATCCAGTATGGGGGTGTACGAGAGATCTGCAGGGTGGAAGGCAACATCAATAGTCTAAAATACCAAGAAATCTTAGCTACCTCTTATATTCCCAACCATAAAAGAGGCCAAATTCTGCAGCAGGATGGTGCTCCATCGCATACTTCCATCTCCACATCAAAGTTCCTCAGGGCGAAGAAGATCAAGATGCTCCAGGATTGGCCAGCCCAGTCACCAGACTTGAACATCATTGAGCATATGTGGGGTAGGATGAAAGAGGAAGCATGGAAGACTAAACCAAAAAATATTGATGAACTCTGGGAGGCTTGCAAGACTGCTTTCTTTGCTATTCCTGATGACTTCATCAATAAGTTGTATGAATCCTTGCCAAACCGCATGGATGCAGTCCTTCAAGCTCATGGAAGTCATACAAGATATTAAATTTGGATCTCACAGCACCACTACTTAATTTGCGGACATATTTTTGTATTTGCAGTAAATTTGTTCAATTTCTGTTTAGGCGACAAAACTTTTGTCTTGCCAAAATTTGACCTTTCTGTTTTGATTAAATGATAAATCTTTTTTCAGTGAAACTCATTTATTTCAGTGCATTAAACATCATTTGGGAGGGTTTTAGCTGTTCATACGAGCTATTTCTAACACCAATTGATTCATTAAAAGTCAATAATAGCAAGGTTAATAGCAGGTGTTTCTACAAAATAGATAAGCGACAAGACTTTTGTCAGGGACTGTAGTTTAGGGTAGTTTTTGTTTTTGGAAAACCTGTTTTTTTTCCAAGTATTTATTTTATTGATTTGTGAAGTATACGTAAATGGAATGGTCTGTCAAATGGCATAAATTGAATTTTTTTATTTTTTCACAATCTCAGGAGGTCTTTCATTCACTTACACAGTGAGTATATTTAGAGTGTGTGGATTTTTGTTTTGGCTCAATCTTGAAAAGCTTGCACACATAATTACAAATTAACCCCAAAATAAAAAATAAACTGGATTTCAGTTACAATTCTTTTTACTGTTTTTTTTAAACAAAAATATTTTTATAAGTATTGTGTCTTTGTTAACCCCCACAGAGTTGTATGTGTGAAATTTATACAGTGCATATAAAATACATTTTTACATGGATTTTATACATGAAAAATATTAATTCTTCTTATGTTTCCATATTTTGTCATGTTATAACTAGAAACTTAAATGCATTTTTTAGGATTTTATTTGACAGACCAACACAAAGTTTCACATTAATTTTGATGTGGAAGGAAAATTATATACAGTGTTAAAGATATTTTACAAATAAAAATCTGAAAGGTGTGGTGTGCATATGTTTCGCCCTCATTTACTCTGATACCCCTAAATAAAACCCAGTGCAGTCAACTACCTTCAGAAGTCACCTAATTAGTAATTAGAGTCTACATGTGTACTTAAATACCAATATAATTATAGCTGTTTGTTGAAGGCCGCAGAGGTTTGTTAGAGAAACATTACTGGGAAAACTGCATTATGAAGATTAAAGAACACAGCAGGGAGGACAGGGATAAAGTAGTGGAGAAATTTAACGCAAGGTTATAAAACATCCCATAACTGAACATAGAATAGTCTTTATTTGTCACATATACTTTACAGCACTGTGAAAGTGTTTCTTTGCATTTCCCAGCTTGTTTGGAAGCTGGAGTCAGAGTGCAGGGTCAGATATGATACAGCGCCCCCTGGAGCACACTGAGGGTTAATGGCCTTGATCAAGGACCTAAGGGTGGCAGCTTTGGGGCCTTGAACCCGCTAGATCAGGGATCACCAACCTTTTTGTAACTGAGAGCTACTACATGGACACCGAGTCATATAAAGGGCTACCAGTTTGAAATACTCCTCTGAAATAACAAATTTACCTTTAGTTATATATTATTATTATTATTATTATTAATGATACTCATTTATCTATGTAAATACACTTGACAGTGACTATCAACAACGAATTAACTACATTTTACATTATAGACGCATCTCACTGATGAGTTGTGCACTTTTTATAGCAAGCCTGAGAGCTACTCATGTGCTCCTTGGGGGCTACCTGGTGCCCACGGGCACCACGTTGGTGACCCCTGCGCTAGATAAACACATGTGAATGTGTGTATATATATAAAAATATATATATATATATATATATATATATATATATATGATTATATATATATATATATATATATATATATATACAATGTGTGCAGAAAAAAGTTGTATTTTTGAGGATTAATTTTATTATTGAACAACTACTATATTCTCAATCAACCCAAAAGACTCACAAATATAGAAGCTGAATATATTTGGAAGTTGGAGTGGGGCTTTTTTGGTTTTGTCTATATTAGAAGGATATCTGTGTGTGCAGGTAACTATGTGCAGAACTATTAGGCAAATTAATAAAAACCAAATATATTCCCATCTCACTTATTTCTTTTTACCAGACAAGCCAATATAACAACTCAAAACTTAACAAATAAATATAACAACTCAAAACAAATAAACATTTCTGACATGTAAAAACAAAACAAAAACAAATCAGTGACAAATATAGCCACCTTTCTTTACAAGGACACTCAAAAGCCTTCCATCCATGGATTCTGTCGGCTTCTTGATCTGTTCACCATCAACATTGCATACAGCAGCAACCACATCCTCCCACACACTGTTCAGAGACGTGTACTGTTTTCCCTCCTTGTAGATCTCACGCTTCATGAGGGACCACAGGTTCTCTATGGGGTTTAGATCAGGTGACCTTTACTGGCTTTACTGGAGTATTTGGAGGCATGTGATGGAGCATTGTCCTGCATGAACATCATGTTTTTCTTGAAAGATACCGACTTCTTCATGCACTGCTTGAAGAAGGTGTCTTCCAGGAACTGACAGTAGGACTGGGAGTTGAGTTTGACTCCATCCTCAACCCAAAAAGGTCCCACAAACTCATCTTTGATGATACCAACCCATACCAGTACCCCTCCTCCACTTGCTGAGTGGAGCTTTCTGCCCTTTTCTGATCCAGCCACTGGCCCATCCATCTGTCCCATCAACACTCACTTTCATTTCATCACACCATAAAACGTTAGAAAAATCCATCTGAAGATATTTCTTGGTCCAGTCTTGATGTTTTATATTGCACACCTTGTGCTTTTTGACACTACAGTAACGTTGGAGTTCTGAAATATGGCAGAACTGGTGGTAAACAGCATTTTGGCAGTTTTACGCTTGATTTTCCTCAATTCTTAGAAAGTTCATTTGCATCTTCATTTTTCAACGTGCTTCTTGCGACCCTGTTCTGTGATCCCGCAGATTGTTCTGTGATCCTGCTTCAAAAGCTTGCCAATTTCAAATCTGCTGTTTCCTTCTGCAAGACATCTCACAATTTTAGACTTTTCAGAGTCCATCAAATCTCTCTTCTGACCCATTTTGCTGATATTGGGTGTTGATGTCATTAGGCCACACCCCTTCTCAGTACACACATGCACATCAGCTTATATACTTCATTGGTAGTCGGCTTTCAAGCCTGTACAGCTTGGAGTACGACAACATGCATAAAATGGATGATGTGGTCAAAATACTTATTTGCCTAATAATTCTGCACATAGTATATATATATATATATATATATATTTCGCCTCACACCGCCAGGATCCGGGTTCAATTCCCGTCTCGGGAATGTGTGTGTGGAGTTTGCATGTTCTCCGCGTGCCTCAGGGGGTTTTTCCCCGGGTTCTCCGGTTTCCTCCCCCGGTCCAAAAACATGCACGGTAGGTTGATTGGCACCTTGGAAAATTGTCCCTAGTGTATGAATTTGTGTGTGTGTGTGTGTGTGTGCCCTGCGATGGGTTGGTATTCCATCCAGGGTGTATCCTGCCTTAATGCCCATAGACTCCTGAGATAGGCACAGGCTCCCCGTGACCCGAGGAAGATCGGATAAAGCGGTAGAAGATGAATGAATTAATATATATATATGTATAGGCTAAGATACATGATATACATGTATACATAAATACATGTGTGCTGCATTGAAGGTTTTATATTTGTGATGCTAATTAATGAACTTACTTTATTAATTATAACACATTAATTTTGACAGCCCTAGTAAAAAGTATAGGAACAGGTAGTGAAAAATTAACAGTGAATATCCGTTGCTTGGACATATTTCCCGACTATGCCATCCTTTGCTCCTCACTAATGACCAACTAACACCAAACACTCTTCTATTGTAAAGCTTTTCTAGTTTTGTGTTGCAGCTCCTGCCTTTTCTCCTTTTCTGGAGATGAAATGCTGATTGGCCAGGATAAAACTGTGTTTTATTTCAGATGAAGTCAGATAATTCTGTCCGTAGTATGTTTTGGTCTTTCAGGTAAGCTTGCATATTTTGGATTGTGAGCAGATTCACACTTAATGGCTCAGTTATGTGTTTCTTTGGAATGCCCAGTCTTAATTCTTAATTCTCAATTCTAACTCAATAATGTGACCTCAAACCAACTAATAGCTACTGATTGTTTAGACAACCAACATAAAAAACATCACACCAGAGAAATAAGAAACACCTGTCAGTCATATTCCGGGATTAGTGGCTGAAACAAATGCTGTTGTTCAACACACCTTGATCTAAACATCTGGAGATAAAACCTGTAATTCATATCAATTTATTCAATCTTTGTTCACTGTAAAGAACAAATCAATTGCCCTTATTGTTCTATTACCATTGGAAGGGACTAGTGCTTTCGACAGCTGTTGAACATTTAAAATTGTAAAAAAAAAAGAAAGATGTGAAAAGTGAAAGTATTGCTAAAATAAAATGCTTGCTAGCACTTGTGAAAAGACTTTTATCCAGTCAAACATTCAGAGAAGCTTTGTCATGTCTGTGGCTAAACATTTGACAGTTTACACAGATAAAAATGGTATCACACAGTAACACGCAACATGTCATTAACGCCGAACTGAAAGGACAGAAGCGTTTCAGTTATTTCCACATGTATGCAGAATTCAAGAAATATCTCTATATGTTTTGCTTCTTTGCTTCTTTACAGTATGGATTGTGGGATTTTCTGCATCTTTCAATGCAAATCCGTTCAGTTTGTGTCGAGTTAAATGGGGGCCTGTCAGAAGATATCCTCTCTAAAGATATCCAGCAGGGCTCACGTCAAGGCTCTCACTGAATCACATCATGTGCGGAAAAACTACTTTTTTTGTCATATTTTCTTCAAACGTAACAGTCAGAGTTGAGACCAAGCTTGATTTCATCAGACCAGAGAATTTTGTTTCACACAGTCTGAAAGGTGGCTGCTGGGAAACTGAGGAGTGACTGAGGAGAGGCTTCAGTCTAACCACAGTCTAACCACTCAGTGGAAGGACTTTCTTGAAACATGTCCAATTTCTACACAGGAGCTCAGTTAGAGTGACGGAAGGGGTTCTTTCCCTTCTCAAATTAAGGAAAGATTGAACAGGAGTGCTTATAGAGTCCTGGTTATGAAGCCCACGATGCTCATGGGAATGTTCATTCATTCATTAATTCATCTTCTACCGCTTTATTCAACTTCTATCTCTTGGGTCGCGGGGAATCTCAGGCTTCTTGGGATATCAAGGCATGCACACCCTGTATGGAATGCCAACCCATTGCAGGGAGCATACACACACACACACATTCACACACTAGAGAGAATTTTCCAAGGTGCCAATCAACCTAGCGTACATGTTTTTGGACCGGGGAGGAAACCGGAGAACTTGAAGGACCCGGAGAAAACCCCCCTGGAGAAAACCCCCCCCCCCCCCCCCCCCAGGAGAAAAAACCACCCTACCGGAGAAAAACCCCCTGGAAGGAGAAACCCCCCCCCCCCCCCCCGGGAGAACATGCAAACTACACACACACACACACACACACACACACATGGGGGAGGCGTGAATCGAACCCCCAACCCTGGGGTTGTGAGGCAAACGTGCTAACCACTAAACCACCCTACCCAATGTTTCCCTTTCAATAGGACAGACAAAGCATGTGAATGTGTGGATCTATAAGGGATCACCCATAGACCAACTCCAAATAGCAAACCAGTGTTAGTTAATGTGCATTTCCAGGAACTTATTTAAAGGGGGGGATCTCAATTGTGTGTTAGATTTTATTTTGAATTGTAATGCTGACATTATTTTTATGCCATAAAAAAAAAAACAAGCAGAAGAAGAAAAAGCAGAGAACAAAACTATGGTAACGTTGCTAATCTATAAATATATTTATTATAAGTGAGAAAGGAAATTTGAGCCTTAAAGTTAAGTATCAGTTGGTCATCCTGATCTGTGTGACACAGACTACTTATAGTTTAATCATTTGCTGAGTTGTGCTGTTCAATTATTGGTGTTTAAATGGAGAGCAGTTCATGCCAATTCTAGTCCTGGTGAGCGGGAACGACCTGTCGCAATAAATCCATATTTCATATAGGACTCCTGATATTGTGTGTTAAATGCAGCTCTCTTGAAGTTGTAGCATCTCCTTCTGGATCTTTTATCCTGCACAAAGAAACTTTACAAAGGCATTTGTTTGTTGTTTATGTTGTTAGCTTCGGGGGTTTCAGTTTAGCGGTAATGTATTATGTGTTAGCGGCCGGAGCAGCGCCTTTAACAAGGTAGTGGGTCGAGGTAAATCATGTGACCGAGGCACATAGGCAGATGTGGCGGAGAAAATCTGGCTATTTTGCAAAATAAAACATTGCTTTAGAATCATTCATTCATCTTCTACCGCTTTATCCGATCTTCCCTCGGGTCACGGGGAGTCTGTGCCTATCTTAGCGGGGAGTCGGGGCCTATCTCAGGCATGGATCTGGATGAATGGCATTAAGGCAGGATACACCACATGGATGGATGGACATGCCATGCAAATCCAAGGAGGATGCCCATGGGACAATGGAATGCCAACCCATCACAGGACACACTCTCACATTCACACACATTCATACACTAGGGACAATTTTTCCAGGGGGGAACGGTCAACCTACCGTGCATGCCCCCTTTTTTGGCCGGGGGGAATTGCCGGGGGGAACCTACCGTGCATGCCTCACACAACCACGTTTTTGTGGACCGGGGGGAAACCGGAGAACCCGGAGAAAAACCCCCTGCACGAACTCCAGAATCACAGAACATGCACGAACTCCACACACACACCGTACCCCTTGCTTTAGAATCAGATAATAAATAAAAAGCAAATAATGTTATGTATAATTGCTGTATGGCCCCTGTACCCACAAACCAGTGCTGTACTGATGCCCCCGGTTTGGGGAACCACTGATTTAAAACACCATTCAGTAATTGAAATGCAATTATACTTCAGGCTGTTCCTTTTATACATGATAGTATTTGCTGTGAACATATTTTACACATTATTATTTGTTGACAAAAGTCAAGAGTAAGATATAATGAAAGGCAGTAAAAGCGGATGTGGCTTCCATATTTGCAGCTTATCATAATAGATTCAGACATCCTCTCTGCCAGTTTCCCCCACTGATGTAGGTCTGGATGTATTTTAAAACAGGCTGAATGAAAGGCTGTCGCTCTATTATAAACACACACTCTGTGATGAGACGTAAACTGAAGACTGACATCCATCATCTTTTCTATAATTCCAGTGCAAAGCACATAAAAGGTAGTTAAATCTTTTTGTTCATTTATTTTCATATATTTACGTTTACATTTATGGCATTGGGAATTATCTGTTGTGTTTTGACGTGTTTATCAAAAAAATACTTTCTGATAATAGTTTATTAAGAGATTGGGTTGACAAACTGCTTTTAAAATGGTAGTTTATAAGATTTACATTTACAGCATTTGACAGATGACTTTATCCAGATCAATTTACAGTTAAGACAATTAAGCCGGTATAGAGTTAAGGGCCTTGCTCAAGGGCCAAAGAGTGTCTGGGTAGGATTATATGAATCTACAACCTTCAGATCCAACACATGACCTTTACAACTAAGCTAACACATCAGATTTAGAAAACTATCAGTCATAAACTTTTTTTCAGGATTGAATACACTTAAAATTAGTTGAACTAAAATTAGTTTTTAAATTAGTAAAAAAAAAAGCTGATCTTTTAACTTTATTTATTAACTTTAACTTTTTATTCATAGATGGACACCTAAAGCACTATTTGTATGTAGCTCAGTTAAGGGCGTTTTCTAAATGCTGTAAATGTAAATTTATTACCGCAAAAAGGTATAGTCATTCATTCATCTTCTACCGCTTTATCCAATCTTCCCTCGGGTCACGGGGAGTCTGTGTCTATCTCAGGCGTCTATGGGCATTAAGGCAGGATACACCCTGGATGGAATGCCAACCCATCGCAGGGCACACACATTCATACACACACACACACAGACACACACACACAGACACACATTCACACACTTCATACACTAGGGACAATTTTCCAAGGTGCCAATCAACCTACTGTGCATGTTTTTGGACCGGGGGAGGAAACCGGAGAACCCGGAGAAAAACCCCCTGAGGCACAGTGAGAACATGCAAACTCCACACACACATGGCTGAGACGGGAATCGAACCCCGACCCTGGAGGTGTGATGCAAACGTGCTAACCACTAAACCACCGTGCCCCCTAAAAGGTGTAGTTTTGGTGAAAATTTTTAAGACTATTGTAAGAATAGATCATTGGGACATTAGGATTACAAACTATTATTACTGTAGGAAAGTAATAATCTCTTTTAATCTCTGTTGAGTAAAAGAATGGCTGATTTTCACTCTCCTG
This sequence comes from Kryptopterus vitreolus, assembly GCA_030449085.1. Classification (NCBI taxonomy): domain Eukaryota; kingdom Metazoa; phylum Chordata; class Actinopteri; order Siluriformes; family Siluridae; genus Kryptopterus; species Kryptopterus vitreolus. The sequence continues at coordinate 595,795 of JACRUU010000019.1, read as the reverse complement.
GAAAAGGTTGGACTTCCAGAGAGAGATCTGCACTCCGATGGAAATGAGAGCTGCACGGGACAAGATTTGATTGTGATCGCGGGTGGGGGTGGGAATATATTCATATGTGTTCGGGTTGTGGGAGAATACAATTATTATATTGGTATATTATTCGCGGAACTGTCTTAAAAATTATATTAATGTGTGTGTGTATATATATATATATATATATATATATATATATATATATATATATATATAAATATTAAAATAAAATTAACTGTAAACGGAATCTACTGCAAAAAGCAACAATGTCAATAAAATGAAATGACGCAATATACAGGCACAAGATCGGAAGCGACTTAAATATTGCCTGCCGGAGACAATAACATATTTATGCATGATCGGGTGCGGGAGCGGGACAAAGTAACACATATTTTGGCGGGAGCGGGTGGGATCTGGACAGAACCTTGCTAGAATGGGATGGAAAAATCCGTCCCATACAGGTCTCTACATTAAGACTCTTTGTATATCCAGTGAGAGGAGGTGGAACTGACTTTAAATGATGCCGAAAGACTTTTCCAAAAGAGCGTAAATTAGCCATTCTTTAAAACGATCTACGCTTCTAACTCTAACTCCTAATAGTAGTTTTTTGAAATTCTAATGTCCTAATGAGCTATTCTCATAATAGTAGTTTATTCCAAAGGTGATATGTTTGTATCTATACTTTCAGCTGGAGCCACAAAAAGCAATATTTGACAACAGCTTTGAACTGTCTAATTTATCAGACTTAGAATACCCAAAGTGGGGGGGTACTCAAGTTCAAGTATCTTGGGTTCTTGTTCATGAGTGAGGGGAGGATGGAATGGGAGATGGGCAGCTGGATCGGTGCAGCCTCATCAGTAATGCGGTTGATGTAGCGGTCCGCCGTGGTGAAGAAGGACCTGAGCCACAAGGCAAAGCTCTGAATTGACTAGTCTATCTACGTTCCTACTCTCACCTATGGCCATGAGCTTTGGGTCATGACCAAAAGGGCAAGATCCCGGATACAGGCGGCCAAAATGAGCATCTTTCACAGGGTGGCTGGGCGCTCCCTTAGAGATAGGGTGAGAAGCTCGGTCACTCGGGAGGAGCTCAGAGTAGATCCACTGCTCCTCCACATCGAGAGGGCCAGGTGGCATGGGTCGGGCATCTATTTCGGATGCCTCCTGGGCGCCTTCGAGGGGAGGTATTTCAGGCATGTCCCACCGAGAAGAGGGACTATGTCTCTCGACTGTCTTGAGAAGCCTCTGTGTCTAGAAAGAGGGAAGTCTGGGCATCTCTGCTTATACTGATGCCCCCGCGATCCGGTCCTGGATAAGCGGTAGAAGATGGATGGATGGATGGAGAGTACCCAATGTCTAAAACTAAACTAAATCTACACTTTTTCAGGAGACAATAAGGATACAAAGCAAGTTTTTCCAACTAAAATGTATTCACTCCTGAAAAAAATGTGTAAGACTGATAGTATTCGAGATATATTAGGCTGTCTACTCTTTGAGGCGTGATCTTCGTTCCTCTGTCTCCAGTCCTTTGGTTGTTCCTCGTTGTAAGGAAATTCCTGTGCGTTGGTCTGATGCTGACCAAACCCGGTTTAATCCACCGATTCAAATTGTCTCACACTGTAGATCGCTCAATACCTCCGACGACCTCACAATAAGACACAGACGAGCGTGAATTACCACAGAAGCTTTATTCATCAAGCAGAGTTTTATAGTACAGTACGATGAATGCATGTGCATGATGTGTGTGTGTGTGTGTGTGTGTGTGTGTGTGTGTGTGTGTGTGTGTGTGTGTGTGTGTGTGTGTGTGTGTGTGTGTGTGTGTGTGAAGTGGTTCTCAGGCTCGAATCATTTGTTGATAACAACTTCTTCTAGGGAGTTTGTTATTCACAGCAGGAGTCACACAAGGCCGGCCGTTACTGTGAAAAAGAGATATTATTTAGCAAGAAACAGCACACACACACACATGCACATGGGGAAAAACACAATGTTCTTTAAGTATAAAGCCAAACTCTTAATATGACTATTATAATGCATTAAAGTATTCTATGAGTATAGGATACAACTGATTCATTCTGTAGCATGATAAAGAGATTACACAAAAAGATATTGATTTTTTCCTACACTTGTTTACCTGTTTACTCTCTATCTGTTCTATGGGTTTTTTCCTCACATGAAATAAAACTGTGGAATTCTCCCCCCACTGAGATTACTGTACACACACCGAGGGTTTTTAAGGATAGCTTTTTATGTCATCATTTTATTTTGTGAAATATCCTGTGATTTTTTTTTATTTTATTATTTTTTCCCTTGTTTTTCTATTCTTGTTACTTTTAAAGAGGCTATAATATCGAGATTTTCATTCATTCATCTTCTACCGCTTTATGTGATCTTCCATCGGGTCACGGGGAGCCTGTGCCTATCTCAGGCGTCTATGGGCATTAAGGCATGATACACTCTGTACGGAATGCCAACCCATTGCAGGACACACACACACACACACTAGGGACAATTTTCCATGCATGCTTTTGGACGGAGGAAAACCCCCTGAGGCACGGGGAGAACATGCAAACTCCACTAAACTACTGTGCCCTAATGTAGAGATGATTGTTTGTACTCTTTTAGGTGCATTCCTATACCTTGGCTTTTCTGTGTGCAGGGTGAGATAAAGTGCAGTGAGGTAGTAGATTAGTGCTGTTTTCTTTTTTGGCTTAACCATTAATGTTTTAACTGTGACCCTGGCAGCCGTCCAGTAGGAATCCAGTGGCGAGAACGTTCTGTAGTAATGCAGTAGTATAGGAGAACTTGTATAGGAGATTCCTTTTTAATGTGAGAATATTTTATACACAATGAATTGTGTAATATACTGATATACTGTAACTTGGATTGTATTCTGGATGTAGTGCTGCACGATTAATCGGGGAAAAAAAATCACGATCTGTATCCATACATATTTACGATCCCATTTCTAAATGACGGCGATTCACTTCCGAGTGTAGTCTGGTTTTTACTTTTGCGTCGAGGCTACGGAGTATCCTACGCGTCGACGCCTACCCCAGCCCGTAACCTACACCGTAACCTACACCACAACCTATACCATAGCCTACACCATAACCTACACTGTAAACTACACCATAACCAACAGCATAACCTACACTGTAACCTACACCATAACCTATACCATAGCCTACACCATAACCTACATTGTAACCTACACCATAACATACACCATAACCTATACCATAGCCTACACCATAACCTACACCATAACCAACACCGTAACCTACACCATAACCTACACTAACCTACACTGTAACCTATACCATAGCCTACACCATAACCTACATTGTAACCTACACCATAACTTACACCATAACCTATACCATAGCCTACACCAGGGGTCACCAATGTGGTGCCCGCAGGCACCAGGTTGCCCCAAAGGACCACATGAGTAGCTCTCAGGCCTGTTCTAAAAACTCATCTGTGAGATGCATCTAAAATGTTAGTTAACTCATCGTGAACTCACAATAGTTAACTCACAATACATATTGTGAGAAATCATCAGTGTCATTAATTAAATATATAAATAAAGGCAAATGTGTTATTTCAGAAGAGCATGTGTTAGCCCTTTGTATGACTCAGTATCCATGAAGTAGCATACAGGTTCAAAAAGTTTGGTAACCCCTGGCCTACACCATAACCTACACCGTAAGCTACACCGTAAGCTACACCGTAACCTATACCATAACCTACACCGTAACCGACACTGTAACTTACACCATAACCTACACCATAATCTATACCGTAACCTACACCATAACCTACACCGTAATCTACACCATAATCTATACCGTAACCTACACCATAACCTACACAGTAAACTACACTGTAACCTACACCATAAGCTATTCGTTAACCTACAATATAACCTATAACCTACACCGTAACCTACACCATAACCTACACCGTAACCTACACCGTAACCTATAACATAACCTTTACTGTAACCTATACCATAACCTACACCGCAACCAACACCGTAACTTACACCATAACCTACACCGTAACCTACACCGCAACCTACACCGTAATCTATACCGTAACCTACACCGTAACCTACACCATAACCTAATGCATAATCTGACTATTATTATTATTATTATTCATTCATCTTCTACTACTTTATCCAAGAAAACCTAACTACATGTCACGTCGATGCAGAGTGTGAGGTCTGTGATTGGTCGTCTCGGCGGCATATTTCCGGTGTAGCGTTGAAAGTATTCCGGCATATTCCTCCATACCGCCATTTTTAAAGTTGGTATTTTTAAAGTATCATGGTGAAGAAATAAAGCATGGACATGGAGCGAGCACCCGAAAGGATCATGGAAGAGAAAATATAAACACGTCTATGATTCTTCATCACCATTTTACAAAGACTGCCAGAGAATTCCTGTTATTGCAGGAAGTCCCCATTTTTGCTGCAGCAGAAACCCAAAACACCAAAACTCAAACAGCGCACCACCGCCAACTAGTGTTTGGGAATAATCACTGCAGAGTGACGCAGAGGTATAAAACGATTGCGACTGTGATGGCTATGTGCGTAGGTTACAGCGTTCACTCCACACAGAAGTAAAAAACCCTGCAGTCACATCATGCTACGCTCACATGTATTTTTATTGGTATTATTTTATACTATACTTTATTTAAATACTTTAGTATTTTATAATAGTTAGTATATTGTATTTTTGTTACTGTATTTTGTTATTGTTATTGTATTTACAACACTTTAACTGATTGTCCTGTTTTGTTTTGTTTTTGTACTTGAGCGCAATAAATATATGTTGAAAAAAATCAGAAAGAATTGTAAACTGGTAAGTAAAATCTCAATTCCCATGAAGAAAAATCATGATTTACATTTTAGCGAGGATCGTACAGCACTAATCTGGATGGTTTTCATTTATAACCTGTTTTCTCTGCTCTTATTTCTTGCAGGCAGAAACAATGTGGGTCATTTTTCTTCTCCTGCCTCTCGGAGTGAACTTTGGCCATTCCTGCCCGAGTAGCTGTGTGTGCCTCCCAAATGGGGATGTAAAATGCACGGGAGCCATCACTGAAATCCCACATCTAGAAGCCAATCAAACCTTCCGCCTGCACCTCACTAACACGCAGATAACAGTCCTAAATCCGCAAAGTTTCCAGGCTCTTTTTCTACTGATGCGCCTCGGAATTACCAAGAGTTCTCTCACCACTATCCACCCCCAAGCTTTCCATAATGCTTCACAGCTGGTGTCAATCATGTTGTCGTCTAACTCCATCTCCGTCCTTCCGCGAGGAGCCTTCGATGCCCTGCCGAACCTGGAACAGCTGCGTATGGACGGGAATCGTCTGACATCGTTGCGTACCGACGTGTTTCAACAGCTGGTCAACCTCCAAACACTGGACCTCAGCAAAAACCACATTGCACGTTTGGATGCTGGAATCTTCCAGAACCAGACAAGTTTGTTCGAACTGAAGCTGTTTGATAACTTGCTCGAGAAAATGCCGCAAACTCTGTTCCGAAACCTTGCGCAACTCAAGTCTCTGACTCTGTACTCCAACCGACTGACGACAATAGAGGACGGTTCTTTCGACCAGCTGAAGAACCTGATAACGCTTATGCTGAACAAAAACCAACTCCGAGAAATCCCTCCTCGCCTTTTCTGGCACCTGCCCTCGCTGTTAACCCTGACTCTGTCCAGCAACCAACTTCGTTATATTCCAAGAGAGACGTTTTACTATTTACCCAACCTCACTAAACTTACCCTCTACAAAAATCCTCTACTCTCGCTACCAGACCAACTAATCGGCCGCATGCCGAGACTTCCCGAGTTTTACTTGTACGACACCAATCTCACCACCGTACCTGGGAACCTGTTCGCGAACATGACCGGACTCGTTTCTTTGAATTTACACCTGAACACAAAGCTTACCTCGCTGCCCAAGGACCTCTTTTGCTGCTCGCCCAAACTCGTTAAACTATCGTTAAAAAACAACTTACTGCAGGATTTACACCCGGATCAGTTTTTACCTCTAACCGCTCTTAAGATACTACTGCTTGAGAACAACATGCTGGGATCCCTTTCTGCAAAGATCTTTAGTAACCTGCACCGTCTGACCACGCTGGAGCTCAGCGACAACAATCTCAGTAACCTCCCTGCAGATGTTTTCGCTCATGTCCCTGCACTGACGTCCGTCACGCTCGCGAACAACCCGTGGAACTGCACGTGCGATATTCTGGACCTTGCGAAATGGATGAAGGAAAACCGGAAGGTAGTTTCTGACCTGCACAATGTATTATGCCATAAACCCGATCACTTATATAATAAACAACTTGTAGAGTTAACGAGGGACAGCTCGAAATGCGCCGTCACCACTCCAAGATTCGCTCTGACAATCACAGAGGGCCAAAATGGGACCATTCCAGGAGACCTTCATCTCGAAGTGACCACTACAGGAATGCGTTCTTCAGCAGAAACATCAACATCCACTAGCTATACCTCTGTATATTCTTTTATACCAACCGCTACTGTTCAGAATATATTCACATCACAAACCCCTTCTAAAACGGCCCCTACTAACAAACATGTACACACTGATGCTGCAAAATCCAAAGTATTCTATAACACAGTGGTCCTTGTTAACGGCCCTGAAATTATTCATAATAATCGCCACCGGGACTGGGTGTACCTGTGGACTGTACCCTCTAGCGGACTTTCCAGCGAGCTTTTAATGGCTTTGCATGTTGTTCTCATAATCACCGGTATTCTTCTGATCATCGCCAGTGTTTACGCATTGCACCGTCTACACAAGGCATTATGGGAATTAGGGACTGCTCTTACTAGGCATCAGACAATCCTAACAAAACGACTGATAAGTTTTAATGGAAAAATCTAGAAAAGACATTTCATCGCTTATCATCAGTCGGTAGCCATGTTTGTTCTCACTGATACATTCTGTTGACACTCACGATAACAGTCTCTGTAGCTTCATTAATTATTACAGCATTTCATTACGATGATTTATGTGCAACTTATAAGCAAACAAAGCAACCAAGCAAAAATTTTAAAAGTAGTGTGTGTGTGTGTGTGTGTGTGTGTGTGTGTGTGCGTGTTTGTGTGTCAAAAGTGTATTGCATAGTTCATGTTTGTCATCACTGTTTTTATCTTAAATTAAATATCAGATGAAATTACATGTATTTCTTTCTTGCTTTTTTCAAAAGGTAATTTTCTATGTTTAAAAATAAAAATAGAAAATAAGCATATAAATAAACGGAGGACTGAATGAATCCATAAATGCAATTTTAAAGTAATCGCTGGAAAATGTGAACATTTTGAAAATAATTTCAATTTTAAAGCATTTATATTTTTTAGCCTCGAACTTGAGATTCTTTTGCCATTTTTTTTGTCATGTTGTAAAGAAACCAGGGGGAACGATGGTTTAGTGGTTAGCACGTTCGCCTCACTCCTCCAGTGTCCGGGTTCGATTCCCATCTCGGCCATGTGTGTGTGGAGTTTGCATGTTCTCCCCGTGCCTCGGGGGTTTTTTCTCAGGGTTCTTTGGTACCCCCCCTGGTCCAAAAACATGCATGGTAGGTTGATTGGCACCTTGGAAAATTTTCCCTAGTGTGAGTGTGTGTGTGTGTTTCTGTGATGGGTTGGCATGTCCATCCAGGGTGTATCCAGCCTTAATGCCCATAGACGCCACCATCATACAAAATTCATTAATTTATCTTCTACCGCTTTATCCGATCTTTCCTCGGGTCCAATGCTAACCATTCGCAGGGCACACACACACCCAATCAACCTACCGTGCATGTTTTAGAGACAGGTACACACACACATATGGCCGAGACGGGAATTGAACCCCAACCCTGGAGGTGTGAGGTGAACGTGCTAACCACTTATCATCATCATCATTATCATACTACAAAATTATTTGGCAAAGATTTGTTTGGGGGAAGATTCATTAAAAGGTATTTTAAAATAAAATGCCGGATACTTTACTTCAAAATAACAATATTAAAATAAAATAATTTTTGCTATTCCAGGTTTGCTAGTTTTTTTTTTGACAGTTTGCTATTGACAAATAATCGTATCCTAATATAGTTTCTTGGTGTTTGGTAACAAAAGGCTACTTTAAATCAGCAACATTGACTCACTGGCATTCATAAGAAGAGAGCTGAAACAGATGCATTCACAACAACTAGTTTCTATCTAAATAATTAATCAAATTCAAATTTAATTCGACAATCATTTGTTAAACATGAAGCAAAATATGATGCCATTTTCATACACCCTATCAAATACAAATGACAAGAATGACACTCCTGCTTAAAACCTCTTTCAAATGCAATGTGGACCAAACAGGGGAGGTGGTTCTGTAACTCAGTGTCAAAGGCTTCACGATTACTGAGCAGAAAGTTGCCGCTCTTTGAGCACTCGAACAAAGCCCTTGTGTTCCATCAGTCCAGCAATAACATGGTTAAACCCAGCTTCCTACATTGCAGGAATATGTGTAGAACATAACAAAAAAATATGTATAGATGATCTCTTGGAGCATATTGCAACGTAAGTACATGTTCAGAGCCGATGAAATGCATTTAGCATCTAACCAGAAGTGCATAGTTTCCCATTTACAATAAATAGCAGTATGTTAAGTAAGGGAATGGACCATATGCACACGGGTGACACTGATGAATATACAGCAGGTGTACTTGGTAATAATATACAGCGTATACATAGTAATATACAGTACAACTGCAGAGCGTAAGACATGTCATGAAGATAACTTGCTCAATGGTGGTCATATACATAGTACTTGTATAACACAGTATTTGTATAATTTGCTAAATTCATGTGCTTTTCATGCATCGATTACTACAATGTTTTGCTTGTTGGGGTTTCAAGGTCTACATTAAACAAATTACAAGTTGGGCAAAATCTAGGTGCTAGAATGTTGACTAAGACCAGGTGTTGTGAGCAAATGTCATCCGCTAGAGGTATTACTTCCCTGAACGTGATTGCAAAATGTTAATGCTGACCTATAAAGCCCTATATGGCATAGTACTCTTTTATTTAACTGTCTGAACACCTTCCTCTGATTCTTACACTCTATGTGAAATCGGACCTTTTTCGGTTTATAGACCAAAGCTGTGGAATTTTCTCCCCATTGAGATCAGACAGACCGAGTCTTTTTTAAAAAAACTAAACTTTTTTACTTTGTTTCTTGTTAGTTATTAGTGACGCTTGTAAAATCATCACTATTATAATCTCTCTCGCTTCGGTCAAATTTTTGGTGTATAACTCGTCCCGCAGTTTTTGTCAGATCATTACGAATCATACCTCATATCGTGTGGCCCGATGGTGTGAGGTATGTTGTTACTTTTATAAGGATTCGTCCCGCAAAATTACGATTTTTTTCCCATAGAAAATAAATTGGGCCGAACTTTCGTTCCTCACAGCTTGGCCTGTGAACGTCCGACATGCACATATGGAATATCCACTCGTAAGGGGAGTGGATCACAATCATATGCCTCCCGAATCCCACACACGTTCGGAATTTCGGGAAATTTGCGACATTACGGTCCCATAGAAAATGAATGGGGACGCTACGCTGTTCGGCCCGTTTTCACCCGAAATGCACACTTGACATATCCACTCGTAGGTGAGATGGAGTAGGTTGCGATCATATGACTGCCGCATGGCGTCATGTGGCCGCAAATGTGAAAAATCTGTGAAACTCAGGGTCATGTGACATGTCTAAACGCTCGGCACATCGACGGGAGTCGGACGCTGGATAATTTGATGATGTCATATACATCACTGGCCCCGCCCCCTCTTGAAAAAATGCCCAAAACCATTTTTGGTGTCTAAACACTCGTCTCTCCAAACAAGCTAACATTTCAAAGTCAGCGCTAAATATTAAATGGACCAGACGGTAAGGGAGTCGCGCCCGGAGCTGCGGTTTGCATCGTCAAGCATCGCTCACATTTTCTTCAGGAAATGTCTAGTCATTATTATTATTATTTTTATTATTATTATTATTATTATTTATTCTTTTTTATTATTATTATCCTATAATGTTTTTTACTTTTTTTACTTTGTTCTTGTTAGTTTTTTATAACTATTTGTTATTAATTAATTTGTATTGTTAATTTCATACTTCTTTTGATCGAAAGAGCTTTGAGATATTCTTTTAAAGATGATATATAAAATAAATATCATTATTATTATTATATACAGAATAAATATGGGTTTGATATACAGTAGTGCACTGAAGCATAAGTTATGGACGAGAGTTCGGAGAGCAGCGTAAGTCATTATTGGAAATAAAGTCTCAGGAAGGTTAAAAAATCGCAGCTGATCCCAGTCATGCAGCCCGTTCAACAAAACTGCCCGTGTATTCGTTCAGGAAGCAATAGACTGTTTTTTTAAGCTCAGGCAATCAGAATAAACGAACTCTAATGAACTCTCTTAACACACCAGAACTATGCAATGCTTAATTCTCACATCCCTTTATACCCTTGCACTCAGTACTATTGCACATTACTTACAGATTATGTATCTTTGCCTATTTTTCTGTACACATTTCTTTGCTTCATCATTACTTTTTTCTATTTTTTCTTTTTAATGTTTAATATTGTTCAATATATAATATTTGCTGTAGTTTACCTGTATATTTCTTGACTGTTTTATATATATAGAAATAATGATATATATATATATATATATATATATATATCATATATATATATATATATATAGGCTGTTTTTCAGTCTGTTTGTGTGTCTCTAAAGCTCCTGTAGCTCATGCCTAATGGGAGAAGAGTAAACAGACATGATTGTTTGAGAGGTATCTTTGAGAATCCGCCTTGCTCTTTTGTAAATGCCACCAGCTGTGTGTTGGTGACTTGTGATGGTTTTTACTGCCCTCGGAAAGGCTCTGTGGTCCAAATCAGTGCATGACACAGCATGGCAGAGAAACTGGAAAACGCCTCTGGAAGCGACGGTGATGAGGAAAAAACTCCCTGAGATGGTAACAGGAAGAAACCTTGAGAGAAAGCAGAGTCAACAGAGAACCCCATCCTCATTTGGGCGTAGACAGATATCCTGTGTGTTCACATTTCATCAGAAGTAACTGGGGCATCTCCAATGCGGTGTGGTCCTGTCTCCAGTCGCTAATAATAATAAGAAGAAGAAGAGGAAGAATAGCCTTTATTTGTTAAATATACATTACAGCACAGTGAAATTCTTTTCTTTGCATATCCCAGCTTGTTATTTGGTAGTTGGGGTCAGCCCCTGGAGCACAGAGGGTTAAGGGTCTTGCTCAGGGACCCAAGGGTGGCAGCTTGGCCATACCGGGGCTCGAACCCGGATCAGCAGCCCAGCACCTTAGACCACTGAGCTAACCCCTCCTAATAAGGCAGTGTGGAGACGTTATTAACTGGAGGCGGGCCATCAGGAGGGTCAGACAGGTTCAGAGTGTAGAGGAGGGTCTTGATCACTGGCATCTCAGGATTGTCACATGCTGGCACATGTCTGCCTCTGCCCAAGCCGTGTGAGGTCCGTCACATTTGTGACTGTTTGATCTTGGATCATAATCATTGAATTTTTTCTTTCTCTCAGACAACATTTCTACCGCAGCAAATACCCACTACCAATAAAACGCAGTGTGAAGATACACATTGTGTGAATTAAGGGGGAAAAAAGCCTATTAGTCCCTCAATACTGACTGTTTAAATTGAATCAATGACTTTTTACTTGTATGCATGTGGGTGAGAGCAATGAGTGAAGCTTAAATGGCCATTTGAGAAATAAAAAAATAAATAAAAACAAAAGGAAGCCACACTCAGTCCAACCATCAATAACAATTGTGTGAAAATAGACTTTGAATGCAAAGAGGGAGTCCTATAACATTTACATTTGGCAAACGCTCTTATCCAGAGTGACTTACAACTGAGCAATTGAGGGTTAAAGGCCTTGCTCATGGGTCCACTATTGATAGCTTGGTGATGGTAGGTTTTAAACCAATAAACATCCAGTCCACAGTCCAACACCTTAATCACTGTGCTCCCACTGACCTCCCTATTTACCTCCTTCATTTATTTATTACTATTTACTATTCCACTTCCGGAAATACGTTTTCATTTCCGCTAGTGTAATGCGGGACGGGAGGCTGAGAACTACGGAAGCTCGCTGTGTCAAACCAAAGTGAAATCATTTTTATATTTTCAACGTTCAAGCGTTTTTCAAGCGTTCATGTTGCCTTGGTGCGTTTTTGAAAGAAAGATGCTGCTTAAGATTTCCTAAATTCCAAATAAAGATCTATGGATTTTTATATCATTTTCAATGTTGTCTCTGCATGTTGTATTTTTACTGTTGTTGTTCATGGTTGCTCAGTGCTTAAGGCTGTGGTGAACTGTTCAAAATGTAAGGAGTTCAAGTCCCAGTATCACCAGAGGTGTCAAGTAAAGAAGCACAAATACTTTGTTACCTTACTTAAGTAGAAATTATTTTTAATATCTTTATTTTCAGGCCAGTTTTTAGAATAGAATAGAAGATCCTATCCAGATAAATTGCTCCACACTGATAGATGTGATTCTGGCTGGATGAGATATAAACCACATACCATTCCGACACCCTATTGGTTTGTTTTTGTCACGATACACCAGGAGACGGAAGCTGGAAGTGTAACAAACTGAATAAGAGAAACAAAGGATTAGGTGAACTTAAGGAACTTAAGTGAACCAGGAATGGAGTGAAGAGTACAGGAGTACTGGGAGAACTGGGAGCAAGAGCAAGAAGGAGTCTCAGTGATTCAGGATTGAGTGAATAGAGAGGGTATAGAGAGAGGGAATAGAGGGAATAGAGAGGTATTATTTAAAGGAGACTGATTAAAGAGTGGGGGCATGGTGGCTTAGTGGTCAGCAACGTTCGCCTCACACCACCAGGGTCCGGGTTCGATTCCCGTCTCGGCCAATGTGTATGTGGAGTTTGCATGTTCTCCCTGTGCCTCAGGGGGTTTTTCTCCAGGTTCTCCGGGTTCTCCGGTTTCCTCCCGGTCCAAAAACATGCACGGTAGGTTGATTGGCACCTTGGAAAATTGTCCCTAGTGTATGAATGTGTGTATGATTGAGTGTGTGTCCCCAGGGGTGGGTTGGCATTCCATCCAGGGTGTATCCTGCCTTAATGCCCATAGACGTCTGAGATAGGCACAGACTCCCCGTGACCCGAGGGAAGATCGGATATAGCGCTAGAAGATGAATGAATGAATGATTAAGGAGGAACACGTGCAGGGAATTAGAAGGAGGAAGAAGCAGAGCAGGAATACTGTGTGCTAGAGCAGGGCAAGGCTGGTGGAGTTTTATATTTTATTTATTTATTTTACCCTTATTTTCTTAAAATTATTATTTCTCCACTCATTTATCAAATGGGTGCTTTCTCTTCATCCTCCAGACAAATGACGGTCTTCCGATCTTCCCTCGAGTCACAGGGAGCCTGTGCCTATCTCAGGCATCTATGTGAATTAAGGCAGGATACACCCTGGATGGAATGCCAAACCATCACAGAGCACACACACACACACTCACACTCACATACACACATTCACACACTAGGGACCATTTTCCAAGATGTTAATCAACCTACTGTGCATGTTTTTGGACCGGGGGGAAACCGGAGAACCCTGACAAAAATCCCTGAGGCACGGGGAGAGCATGCAACGCCACACACACATGGCAGAGATGGGAATCGAACCACGACTCTGGAGGTGTGAGACGAACGTGCTAACCACCAAACCTATTTTTATTTCTATTTTTATTTATTTATCTGTCTATTAAAAAATTAATTTTTCAATTCCCTTCTTTTAAGGCTCGCTATTTGTCACTTATAGCACCGATTTAGTATCAATACCAAGTTATTACATTCTCGTATTGTCCAGTAGCCAAAATGATAGTATGGAGTTATCCCTAAAGTACAGAGATGCCTGTAAACATACCCAAAATGTAAATATTCTAATGAGCTCATCTGGCACCAAAAACCTGCACACTTAGAGTCAACTACATCACATAGACCCTTCCCCATTCTGAAGACTTGACATTAACATTAACTTGTGTTTTTGATTTGCATCTGCATTATTTTATTCATTCTATCACATGATTGATTAGAGAACTAAATAAAGGAGATTTTACTCTTTAGGATTGTATGGTCTGTTGACCAACTAAGTGACAATGAAAAGGAAAAGTGACAATGAGAAGGAAAAGTGACAATGAGAAGGAAAAGTAGAGGTGAAGAGACATACACTGACGCACAATTATTGTTACACAGTATATCGGTAGTAGAAAGGTATCGCAATAACCTGCTTTTAATTTGTACCGGTACTTAAAAACGAAAGCTGTAATTCCGCGTGTTGGACTATAGGGGGCAGAAAGTGTGTACGTCCAGAATTTCTTTTTCACTATGCGATGCAATCCAACTATTCATGCTGATTATAATTAAATATTACAATAAATGTTTATATATTTTTCCTTTTAAAAGTTCTAATTTGTTTCCGAAGACAGAAAACACTGGGTGTTTATTAATAAAACAATGTTCCTTTATTAAATGTTTTTTTAAGACAACTATCGATTTGTATCACGATTATTTAATCTAGGTATGGTACTAAAGTTAACATTTTGGTATTGTGACAACACTATTCAGAATCGCTGACCTACATTTGACCATATTTGCTCCATTAATATGTATTAGCTTATTCCCAATAGCAAATTCTCTTGTGCACTAAAGTGACTAAAGCCATCCAGAAGGAATTTCCATATCCTTTGCTTGGATGGTGAACATCCACACTGGTGCACAATCAGCCATCTGTAGCAAACTGCACAAGCTCAAATACATTTTATTTTATTCCAAAATAGCTAACAGAGGAGAATAAACTGATTGGGTCACATATCTATTTACAAGGACATTTTCAAGAAAAGATGGACATACTGAGTAAAGGTGGACCAAAACAGCTCTAAACAGTTATTAAGAATTTATATAAACTGTTTATACATTATATATGTATATATTATATATTTATACAATAGAAATTACAGAAAAACACACAATTTCCCTATGATTCAAATATTGATCTGCTAGAGATGATGCATGCAGAAAGCAGAGCTGTGGCTGCAGTGAAACGAGACTTGTTGAATTAATTTATTAACTATTATTAATTGAGTTTCTTGCAATGACATTCATTCTCATTGTGTGTGTGATCCCGCAGGAGGTGGGATCTCAGTGGTTAAGACCTCTGGAGCAGAAGAGAGCAAGTTTAAATTACCTCGTGGGCCCTTGAGCAAGGCCCTTAACATTCAATTGGCCAGTTATAGGTCTGTCTAGATGAGGATGTCTGCCAAATTCCCATAGACGATCAGGATGATCAGACAGATCAGTCTGCCATGAAGATCAACACGACAGCAGAATAACATGCAGGTGCACTGTGTGAACTTTGCAAGCTTGCTTAAGTACAAATACTTAGTCCCTGTATATTGTAGAATGAAATGAACAGTCAGACAGACCAGTCTCTGTCCTGTCTACACTGAATTATAGTTAAGTATAGTTTACTAATTGTAGCTACAGTATATTTTGAGCTAATGTTACTGGGTCAGTATTATTTTGTAGTGGTTTATGTTACTTTATGTTATATTATTGATGCTGATGGATGGAGTGAGTCACTGAGGTATTAATTAAATTTAAAAAGCATAGCCATAATGTTAGAAAATGGCAATTTACCAGATTTTGTTGATTGTACGCCAATGAAAAGTATAATGACCTTTTGTGTAAATATTTATTTTTGTGACACTTTTGTGACTAATATTTACAGTTTTTTGCAGTTGCTTACGAGAATTTCCTTAATCATCCTTAATATTTGCAAAACAGATTTTGCATTTCTCTAAACAATTTCTTGCAAAAGCCTTACTTCATGTAAATACCACAATTCGAATCAAAATGTCTGCACCGAATGTAACTGGAAAAAAAGGTCTAAGCCTGTGCCTATCTCAGGCGTCTATGGGCATTAAGGCAGGATACACCATGGATGGAATGCCATATATATATATATACAGACGTGGACAAAATTGTTGGTACCCTTTGGTCAATGAAAGAAAAAGTCACAATGGTCACAGAAATAACTTAAATCTGACAAAAGTAATAATAAATAAAAATTCTATAAATGTTAACCAATGAAAGTCAGACATTGTTTTTCAACCATGCTTCAACAGAATTATGTAAAAAAATAAACTCATGAAACAGGCATGGACAAAAATGATGGTACCCCTAACTTAATATTTTGTTGCGCAACCTTTTGAGGCAATCACTGCAATCAAACGCTTCCTGTAACTGTCAATGAGACATCTGCACCTCTCAGCAGGTATTTTGGCCCACTCCTCATGAGCAAACTGCTCCAGTTGTGTCCGGTTTGAAGGGTGCCTTTTCCAGACTGCATGTTTCAGCTCCTTCCAAAGATGCTCAATAGGATTGAGGTCAGGGCTCATAGACGGCCACTTTAGAATAGTCCAATTTTTTCCTCTTAGCCATTCTTGGGTGTTTTTAGCTGTGTGTTTTGGGTCATTGTCCTGTTGCAAGACCCATGACCTGCGACTGAGACCAAGCTTTCTGACACTGGCTAGTACATTTCTCTCTAGAATTCCTTGATAGTCTTGAGATTTCATTGTACCCTGCACAGATTCAAGACACCCTGTGCCAGACGCAGCAAAGCAGCCCCAGAACATAACAGAGCCTCCTCCATGTTTCACAGTAGGGACAGTGTTCTTTTCTTGATATGCTTCATTTTTTCGTCTGTGAACATACAGCTGATGTGCCTTGGCAAAAACTTCGATTTTTGTCTCATCTGTCCACAGGACATTCTCCCAGAAGCTTTGTGGCTTGTCAACATGTAGTTTGGCATATTCCAGTCTTGCTTTTTTATGATTCGTTTTCAACAATGGTGTCCTCCTTGGTCGTCTCCCATGTAGTCCACTTTGGCTCAAACAACGACGGATGGTGCGATCTGACACTGATGTTCCTTGAGCATGAAGTTCACCTTGAATCTCTTTAGAAGTCTTTCTAGGCTCTTTTGTTACCATTCGGATTATCCGTCTCTTAGATTTGTCATCAATTTTCCTCCTGCGGCCACGTCCAGGGAGGTTGGCTACAGTCCCATGGATCTTAAACTTCTGAATAATATGTGCAACTGTACTCACAGGAACATCTAGTTGCTTGGAGATGGTCTTATAGCCTTTACCTTTAACATGCTTGTCTATAATTTTCTTTCTGATCTCTTGAGACAGCTCTTTCCTTTGCTTCCTCTGGTCCATGTCGAGTGTGGTACACACCATATCACCAAACAACACAGTGATTACCTGGAGCCATATATATAGGCCCAATGGCTGATTACAAGGTTGTAGACACCTGTGATGCTAATTAGTGGACACACCTTCAATTAACATGTCCCTTTGGTCACATTATTTTCTGTGTTTTCTAGGGGTACCATCATTTTTGTCCATGCCTGTTTCATGAGTTTATTTTTTTACATAATTCTGTTGAAGCATGGTTGAAAAACAATGTCTGACTTTCATTGGTTAACATTTATAGAATTTTTATTTATTATTACTTTTGTCAGATTAAAGTTATTTCTGTGACCATTGTGACTTTTTCTTTCATTGACCAAAGGGTACCAACAATTTTGTCCACGTCTATATATATATATATATATATATATATATATATATATATAGATGCACAAAGTTTGAGCTGCTTAGAGTTTGAGCTTAACAAATACAATGTTCTGTTAATTTATAAACTGTGTGCAAAGAGTTGCATAAGCACTGATAAATGATTAACAAAGGGATTTATTAATCTACAAAGTACATAATTGTACATAAGGAGTATCATCATAATCCCTTATTTACCATACCTTTTCTTTGCCATAATGGTTATTAGGAATACAAGTCATGAACAAGAGAATAAGATGGAGATTCAATGACATTGAAATATTTCAGTAAAAACAGTACTTAGTCATAAATGAACAAATTATTTCATTATGTAGTACTTTTCACAGACTGCAGTGAAACACACTGGTACTGACGCTATAAATACTGATTAGAATGTACTGAAACGTCATTATCTTGAAACCTATACAAAGTAAACAAAGAAAATGATATACTATAATGTAGATGTGAACTAGGATACAATCTTAGACCTGGGAAACCGTTGTGCACAAAATATGGCTGGAGTATAAAACCAGTGCAGTAATCCAGTGTTTGTTTTCCTGTGTTAAATTCACTGATGTTATATGTTACTTTAATATGTCTAAATAATTTAATAGAAAATACCTGCGAAAAGCCACCTGAGTAACATCGGTTGGTTCTGCTACGTAACAAGAACACATATAAATTACGAGAATGAATAATTTATATCTGTGAATATGGTTATGAACCTATTAGTTCAGTTTCTACATGCACAAAGAATGGCTGGACTCCATTTCCACTGTGTACTGGTGTGTAAATAATTAGAAGTTTTTTTGAATCTGGTGTTTATATAATTCATTAACTTGGGATATTTTAATTTAAAATGTTGTTGTTGTTAAGATAAATCCATGTGGTATTTCATGTGTCCTGCATTCTACATCTGCTCAAAATATTGTAACTTATAATTAATGATAATAATTATACTGACAATAGTATATTACATAAGTAATTATTATCATTAGTAGTATTATTGTTATTATCAACAATACTACTACTACTACTGATAATAATAATAATTACTTACTTAATTAATAAAATTTTCAAATTATTATTATTATTATTTTTATTATTGCTGTTGTCATTATAATTATTATCATTAATTATTAGTTACAATATTTTGAGCAGATGTAGAATGAGGGACATGTGAAAAACCACATGGATTTATCTGAACGACAACAACAACAACAACAATAACAACAACAACAATAATAATAATAATAATAATAATAAATAAAGTAAATATTTGTTATTATTAATAATTAAACAATTAATTTTGTTACGGTTACACTTTTTCTTATTCATCATCTTCTTCATAATAGTTATTATTAGTATTATAATTCTTATTGTTATTGTTGTTATTATTATTATTATTATTACTTTTTTTGTTGTTATTATTATTAAAGTAAAAAATTCAGATTGTGCAGAGATCTGGTGGTCAGTGGAGTAATCCGCCGCTGTGTATACGTGAGTACATTTATTTTGGAATCATTTATATTATCATAACGTGAGACTGTTTTTTTTTTACTATTAATGTGTTTATTTTTGTCTCTATAGCTAATAATTAGTGTGGTCGAGAACCCAGTGTTTATCGAGTGAAGAATCAGGAAATGAAAGGGTACGTGAACACGGCAGTGGAGGAGTTTGAATGCGAATCAGGACCGTGTTTTTTTAAATGTGTCTATGGAAATTGGGAATAGCTCAATTGTGAGTGTAAAGCATGTTTCTTGATGACTTTAATAAATTAAGTGAATGCAAATAAAAATTCACTGCATTGGAAACGCACCAAACTGCTTAGAAATAAAATCTGAACCTGCTTATTATAACATATTCTAGAAATATTCTATAATATAATATAATATTCATAATCTATTATAACAATATTATAACATTTTCTATAGAACGTTAGCCTCTTTCTAGCCTCTACTAGACTCTACTACCAAAAAACACATACCAATCAATCCCAGTGTGATTATGATTTCCAGAAAACTACAAAAATATTAATTGCACTGTAAAAATTTACTGATTCTTTTTCTTTTCATATTAAATAGCTCAGGGATGTCCTAATCCTGCCTATGTTGAAAATGCTGTTATAACATCTTACAGTCAGCAAAAGGTAACATATGAGTGTCGAAACAATTACAGTATAAATGGGAATCAAATAATATCCTGCATCAACTCGGAGTGGGAAACAGCACTGACGTGTACATGTAAGGAGATTAACTCCTTTTTGTGCTGTTCAAAATGTCTACTCTGATTCGGGTATAAATATATACATCGATTACAATTTCAGTGAATTTTGTTCTTGGAACATGCACATTCTGTAAAGCTGCTTGAGATTGTACAAAGCGCTATAGCAATACACTGGAATTGAAACTGAAACTGGCCAAATAAAGACGTATTTACAATACTCTTTATAAATGTGTTTTTGTTTGTTTATCATAAATAGGTTTGAATGCATCATACTGAGTTTAATGCAGGTTTATACTGAGATTACCGCACATGACTGCATAATGTTCTGGAGGATTTTGTATTTAAGGAAGAATGCGACCTCAGACACACCTTAGATTTGACATTTCTCGAATATCGATGTGTGTCTCTTTCAGAACCCCTGCCCTTTCTAATCCTGGCCATCCTCATCACTCCCTCAATACACAGAAAAAATCATTACTGCTCAGAAGGATACAATCTTTCTTAGCCCAAGACTGGTTACCCACTGAAGCTAAGCAGGGATGAGTCCTGGTTAGTACCTGGATGGAAGACCACCTGGGATGCTAGGTTTCTGCTGGTATAGGTGTTAGTGTGGCCAGCAGGGGGCGCTTACCCTGAGGTCTGTGTGAGTCCTAACACCACAGTATAATGACGGGGGACACTAAACTGTCAAACAGCACCGCCTTTCAGATGAGATGTTGAAGCGAGACTCTCTGTGGTCATTAAAAATCTCAGGATGTTTTTGAAAAAAGAATAGAGGCGTGTCCTCGTCATCCCGTCCAAATTCACCCATTGGCCCCTGACCATCACGTTCTCCTAACCGTCCCCATAACCCCATAAATCCTTTATTGGCTTTATCATTCTGTCTCCTCTCAACACCAGTAAGCTGTTGTGTGGTGGGAGTTCTGGTGCACTATCCAGGTGGATGCTGCACACCTTTATTATTATTATTATTATTTTTAATTATTAATAATAATTATTATTAAAATAAAAAAAAACACATTATTATTATTATTATTATTATTATTATTATTATTATTATTAATAAGAGAAAGAGTGATCATGGCAAAACCAAAAAGAAATAAATATTATAATGTATGGCATCTTAGGATTTCCTTGGGGTCCATATATTTTGAACAGTCATATAAATATTTGTTAGTAATTTGTTTACTTTCTGAAATGTAATATTTTTAATGGACAAGTCTTTTATTACCATGATATTTTTCCATTGTACACTAATATTATATACAAGTAATAATCGATTCTTTTATTCTGATTCTTTTCTTTCATAGATTCTTTCATTCTTTCATTTTCACTACAAAATATGACCTTTGTGTTTTGATTATAGTGGGTGGAATCTATGCATGCACAAACCCTTTAAGAGAAGTAAATAATGCATTTATAAAAAGAAGCAGTTTGAAGGCATAATATGTTGAAGGCAGTAAAGTGGAATACGGGTGTACAGGCGGATTTTTTTTTGGAAAATGATTCCTATGCCACATGCACTGCAGGACAATGGAACTACCCACAATGCAAAGCATGTGAGTACCAAATTATCTTTAAGAAGCTTTAGCACTTTTAGCAACATGACGTTTATCAAAATAGACAAACTGAACAAAAGCTAAACAAAATAGATTTCATAAATATCCTGTCCTAAATCCCATTCAAGTTTGATAATATTTCAGTTACTCGTTATACAAAATAAGAAGTGGGAAAAAAAGAAATATAAAACGTAACATATGTACTTGTTTGAATGTAGAAGACATCTACAATACACATGTTGTTGTTTATGCTGTTTCAAATTACAAATGTACACTTTTATGTAAACTCACAATGAAAATCTCCGCACACTTCCTGCTCAGCTTGGCATCCGCCTTGGATCGTCCACACCAGGTGCTGACAGAACCATCTGGCCATTAATGGATCCCGCGGAAGCTAGAGGCCTCTCTCGCGGCCTTGACCACAGTTTCCCGTAGGGAAGCAGCTCAGGAGCAAAAGATTAATGATCTGGCGGTAGGAATCCAACAGATCTTCACTCACCTGAAGTCACCCCACCAGTGGGGCCACTGCCGCTCCCTCACCACTGCATTCAGTTCTCTCGGAAGCTCAGGGTCAGCGTTCGGTGGCCGAATTCGCTGCTGCCTTCCGCACCTATTCCACGGACAGCGGGTGGGATAGAATGGCCCTCTATAACACCTTCCTCCGAGGGTTGTCTTCCATCGTGAAAGATGAGTTTGCAGCCCAAAATCTACCCCATGACCTCGATGCGCTCATCACCCTTGCCACCTGCATTGACCGGCGGATCAGGGAGCGGTGCCAGGAATGGAAAGTCCGCCCACTCCGACCTGTTGCACCCCTCAGTCCTCTCCATGCAGCCCGCCTCTCCAAGCAGGGTCCCGGGACCAACTTAGAGAGAGGCCGTCACCACTTGACACCCAAGGAGAAGGAGAGGCGCCGCTCACTGGGACTCTGCCTTTACTGTGATGGAGAGGGTCATATGGCGGGCTCCTGCCCAGCAAAAGGCAGGGCTGGTCGGTGAAGGGGTCACCTACGAGCCACAATCCATCCATCTTTTACAAGCCTACCATTCAAGTTCACCTGAATACCACCCCCAGGTGAATTGATCTTGTTGCCTGCATTGACTCTGGGGTGGACGCAGAATTCATAGATGTGGAGCTGATCAGACAACTCTGCCTGGCCATCGAGCCCCTACCTGAGGTCCTACAAGTCAGGTCATTTGTGCGGAGCCTTCTGGATAAAGCCACTCATCGGACCAAGCCATTGCTAATGTCCATCAGGGAACAACACCAGTAGTGGCTCACCCTGTTGGTGAACTCTTCCCCCCAGGCCCTTGCTCGGTTTTCCATGGTTTCGGAGGCATAACCCTCATCTGGACTGGCCCATGATTTGGAATGGGTTTACCATGACCTGGCCCTAGTCTTTGAAAGGCCCTCACTACCACCCTGCCACCCAACCAGCATATGACTGTGCTATTGACCTGCTTCCAGGAACCAGGCCTCCCCAGGGCACCACCTCTACCAACTTTCAGCACTCCTGCATGGCGCCACCGTCTTTACTAAATTTGACCTGCGCAATGTCTACCACTTAGTGTGCATACGTGAGGGAGATGAGCGGAAGATGGTATTTAACACCCCCATTGGCCACTACAAGTACCTACAAGAACAATGCCCCGGCATTGTTCCAAGCTCTGGTCAACGACGTATTCAGGGACATGCTGAATGTGTTCGTATTTGTTTACTTGGATGATAGTCAAGTCTGAAGGCATATTATATGGAGCAAAATACATGTGTGAACAAGGATATCATTTTGAGACTGTGCCCTTTGCCAGGTGTTCTGATGGACCCACAGTGCATATCATGTAAGTAGCATTTAGCATAAAAAATAGAACAACACCAGACAAACAATCAGACAATGGCAATATATATATATATATATATATATATATATATATATATATATATATATATATATATATATATATATATATATATATAGTCCCTAGTGTGTGTGAATGTGTGTGTGTGATTGTGAGCCCTGCGATGGGTTGGCATTCCATCCAAGGGTATCCTGCCTTGATGCCCATAGACGCCTGAGATAGGCACAGGCTTCCCGTGACCCGAGGGAAGATCGGATATAGCGGTAGAAGATGTGATGAATGAATGAATGTCATTTTGTAACAATGTAGTTTTCACACCACTGAACTGGACTTTCAGCAATTTAGTTTTAAAAGACAACCAATATGTTAAAAAACAATAACATATTTTGTTTGTTGTTTATGGCAATTTAAAGCTTTTAAATAGACAAAATGGGATTTTCCATTGATTTGGACGAAAACTAAACATGTTGCTGAATTATATTTCAGAACATGACACCAGTCAAAGGACAGACCAGCTATCAATCAGCATCTATACTGGAAACAAAGGAATGCACATTAAACACACTTAATCTATATCATGGAAACATCAGAATTAATTTTTGTGTCATGTTTTACTTTACTTACAGACCTATATCCCTAAAAACAAGAAATAACATTATAACATTTCCATTATAAGGATTATGCACTTAAATTGACAATTCTATTGTTCTTTTGCAATCAATTTACTTGAATGACAACAAAAATCCTTTATTGTTATTTTCACCATATAGGTGTATTTATGGTAGTACACGGTGAAATGAGTTTCTCAAGAACACTGGTGCTACAGAAAACATCATCACACAAGACAACATACAGCTGCAGCTAAAGTAGAATGTCCAAGCTTGAACAAAAAAACAGAATAAATCAGTTCAGAATCAGACCATCACCCTAATAAATCCCTTTTCTCATTTAAAGTCCTAACAGTAACTAAAGAAAAAAATCAGTGGAGGTTGTCATGGCTGAAGCAGCTGCTAGCTTTGCAAATGCAAGTGTTCATATTATATATTATTATTCTGCATTTGAATTATGAATCAAAGACTTCACTTAAGAGATCCATGTTGGAATTATATACATGTATATTATATGCCATATTATAAAAGTCTGAATGAAGATCTGCTTACATTACAGGTGCTTATTAGTAAATCATAGCAATCATAACAATGATTCCAGTGCTGAAAACAGTTTTTGCAAACACATGGTCCCTTACATGTTAATGAACAGGTTTAGTGTGTGTGAGCATCTCTTATGTATTTAATATTAACTGCCAGATCAAATTATGCTGTCATTTCAGTGATATAATATACAGTACAGTGATACAACCAGGACTGGCATTAAAGTGTAGGTATTCAATTTAAAGCACATGCTAATTTTAAATTGTAATTAATTAATAATATTGTAATATATATATATATATATATATATATATATATATATATATATATATATATATATATATATATATATATAATTCAACATACACCCTTGTACACAATTCCATTGATGTTCTTATTATGTTATATATATATATATATATATTATATATAATATAATATAATATATATATCTATATAGATAGATAGATAGATAGATAGATAGATAGATATACGGGGAAAAAACTCTTTTTTGACACACAGACCTGTTTTACAGTGGAATCAAACATTTTTCTAAAGGAAAACAATTTCAAGTGAGAGATCTTTATCAAAGACCTGTAACATGCAAAACAGACATAAGGTGAGAAAAAACGATAAAATCACCTAGTAAAGGTGTAAAAATGTCTCTAGAACAGAACTATGGCAAAAAGTAAATGTATGTGTGAGAAAAAACAACCAGATAGGGCTGTGACGGTCACTGTGACAACCGCGTCAACGCACGATTCAGCCATGGATCTCGTGGGAAAAACAAAGATTACATTCCCTGTCTGAGAACATTTTGGATTTAGGTTGTATTCATAAATAAACACGTTTGTTCGGATTGTTGAGAGGAGAGGAAAAAAAATGAGTGTTGCCACTTTAGCATCATTTCATCATTCATCATCATTTGTCATTTTAATAAAAATTTGATGTTTTCTCTAGTTGAGAGGTAACAGTGAACTCGGAGTTTGAATCCTACGCAGAACACTTGTTGTGAAATCATCTTTTTTCGCGCGCATCAGTAAAGCCCCTTCAGTAAACAGTAACAGCAATTTTTATTTTGGTACGGGTTATTTTAATGCACCAGCACCACTGATTTCTTCTGTCATTATTCATTTAATAATACGTATTTTTGTATTGTATAATTGTATGCAGAAAATATATATTGCTATTGAGCAGAGCTTAAAATGACTGATGAAAAACAAAAAAACACCTACACTAGTTCTGAATATCAATGGCAATTTTATGAAAATACGGCAGGTTTATTTAAACATTTATATGCATGCAAACAAGTTTTATCAACGTCATCACAGCAAGCACCACACTTGAGTTCAGTTTCTCTGCATCATATAATCATGATTATTATTATTAATTACATAAGGAAAAAATGCGTTGATAGACACGGTGAAAAACAACAAATTACTGTGTGTTGTTGCTACTTTGCTTCTTGAATTTTTTTGGCACTTTGCTTTTCTTTAGCCTGATGGGAGAGAAAAAAAATATATCACATTCTGTACACGAAAGACAGGAACGACAGGAAAAATGTTTGCATCCATGAGAAACGACTGTAATAAATATTTAAATATTTTACCATTCAAATTTCAATACAGACAATCTGGCAACACATCAATGTATTTTCATCATATCATCCAACTCTAATGATCGTATGTTTAATAAACTAACCTTTTCCACCAATGGCATTAACTGCTGATATTCAGCGAGTGTCTTCAGTAATTCCATGATGAAAGGTAGGTAGTTGTGCTTTCTTCTAATGTTTTCAATCTATAATGGTGAAAGAAACAATAAGGAATAAACATAGCAAATAATAATAAGCTGTTGGATCCAAACGGACTTGTTCACATTCATTTTACGACAAAGTTTCCATCTAGTGGTAGAACAGGATATTGTACATCACACTGTGCAGTCGTCCTCTGAAAACGCACCAGCGAATTGTGGAAAAACTGCGAATGTAAAAGAATTCGGAAAAAATGCCTATTTTTATCATTTAAAGCCTAAACAAGCACCCAAAACTTTTATTTCAAACTCAGCTTAGCCATATTACCCTTAAAATAAGAACGTAAAGGTACTGGTACACTGTACAGTACTGTTTTGCCATGTCTCCCACAATGCTGGATTGTGTAATAACGCCGTTAACCCTTTATGTGCGGTCATTCATGCAAATACACTTGCTTTGGTACGTGCTGTCGTTTTCTTTCGTACAAGTACAGTAATAATTAAATTTAATACAGGGACACTTTTAGGCACCACTTTAAGTGCGCTTGACTGACCAACTGTCCTGGAGAGACAGGGGGTAACCTTTGTTTACGATGCGGCACACAACTGTCGAGCAGGTAGAATCCTGACTGTAGAGGACATCGTTATCCGGTGCAATCTTTTGGTCGCACATCACGACGCTAACCCGAAAACAGCGTTAGCTGACTGTAATATATGCTGGTAACGATTCCGCCAATAACTAGAGCAGTTCAATTACAAACATTCGTCGAGGTAAATTAATGTGCATTGATTAATCGTTTAAACACTGAGCAATGCTTCCTACTGACCAGTTCCTAAACCTGCAATGCGGACAGGTAAGAGACGAGGCTGCAGTGTTTTGAATCACGAATCAGATCATGTGCTTTCCATTTATAAGAAAAGTTACGGTAAGTAAATGCTCCCATGCACAAGTTATAAATAAGGAGGCATTTTTAAAGTTCTTCTGCTCCTCCGCTAGCCGCTGTTGTTGACCAACACGTTCACGTGATCACGACTGCTCTGTGTAGCTATGAAATTATTTAAAAACAATATCGTTCTCCTGAGCGTCTTTCATTCTGCAATGTCAAAAATTGAACCGTGAGTCTCTACGGTTCAGTGCGTTCTAAAATACCCTTCCGCGGTGGCGTGTAGAGCAGACAGTCGAGCATGTATATTTTAACTGCTGAAAAATACACAGATTTATTTAGTGAAAAATGTATAAATAAATACGAATGAGTTTATAAATGAGAATGAGTTTAATTAAACAAGTTGTTTCCCGTGACATACTCTACACGGACAATGCGGAGGAACTTTTTGAACGCACTGTATTTAATATGTTTATGTAATAGCTTTTGCCAATATACTTGTATGTAATTTCCGCAATAAAATGCAGAATTTTCTAAAAAGAAACTTTATCCAATTACTCGATTCATTGATAGAATAACTGTTAATACTCGATTACTAGAATAATCGATAGCAACAGTCCTAGTGTAATAATCTAATTCAATAAATATTAGAATCAATAAATATTTAATCAATTAAAATATTATATGCATGCTCACCAATAATGAACAATAAGAGTTAAAATGCGGGAAAACTGTTATACTGTCACAAAAAAAAAGGCAAAGAAAATAGCAGAGGATATTTGTGGTTTCTATGAACAATTAGTTAGATTCTAAAGAAATATATACCAATGTCTGAGGCCACAAACTCTGAACCGCGACTTCAGACAAAAACACATGAACTTACTTTATACTTTTTTAATTTCTGCTTCTCCTCCTCAATCAGGAGCTGGTATTTGGCAATCTCTGACTGGATGGAACTGAGGAGATTGGCACTTTGGTCCGTGTCCATTGGTTCTTCCTGTAATCACAATGAAAATGAAGTTTCAAAGTTTTTAATGTTTTGAATAGAAATATTACACACACACACACACTGCTGTCAGTAGATTAAAATATTTAATTGTGATTAATCACACATTAATAGTATGTTTTCAACATACCATAAATTAATCTTTTACAGTTAGATTATTAGAAATTTAAAGATGGAATAATTATACACGTCGCTCAAAATCTCTCCGATTTACAATATGACTGATTATTTTATATTTGTTCTACACTGGAAATGATTCTTATAATATTAATTTCTCGTTAATTTCAATGTTACTTTGTTTATTGGTGGTTTTAAGTGTAGAATATGGGACGTGGCTCCTTTAAGAATTTTGTTCCAGTTGCTTTTCCATATAAACTGGTGATACGTTTAGGTTATACGGAACGCACTGCATTCTCAAAAGAAAAATGCGCTTTATTCCGTAATACAGATTTGGGAATGCGATGCGCAAGATTATATATATATATATATATATATATATATATATATATAATACTCACACGTTAATAACATTAGTGCTGTTAAAGTCAATTTGCATTGACGCATTAACTTTGACAGCCCTATCCTAATGTGTGTGCATGTGTGTTTGTGTACGTATATATAAAATCAGCCAGTTCTTACCTCTGTTAGGTGAGTCTGCAGCTCAGCAATTTTACGCTCATAAATCATCTTGCGATCAGAAACGATAGCCATTAAGTTGAAACGGATTTCTCCCTCACTGTATCTGCGTCACAAAATTAACAAGGAAAAGTAAGCGTACATAAGCCACTTTTATAAGCCATAGACTTGTAAATTGCAAGACTTTACTTTTGTATTCTTTTCTCAATTACTGGCCGAACTGCATTGATCCAGTCATCTTGGCTGCAGGTACCTGAATGAAAATTAACACACACTTTCAAAATTCACTGATATACAATAATAATAAAACATTGCAACGAACATAAATTTAGTAGAATTCTATTTCAATAACAATTTTAATAATGGGACACTGTCCCAATGCTGCTATACAAAAATAAATAGATTATAATAGAAAAATAAAATGTACCCTCTAAGGTGAACATGGGCAAAAAAAAACTTCCCTAAAATGGCATGAGGAAGTAATCTTGAGAGAAGCCAGATTCAAAAGGGAACCCACTCTCATCTCGGTGAGAGAATGTCCATTACTGTTTGATCGTTGTTGAGGTTATTATTGGTTCAGGTAAAATAGTTCATGGCAAGCCCTAAACCACTGGAGCAGGTAGCTTATATTATTTATAGCCGACATCACTTATTGCAGGTGTTGTTTTTCAAGTTTCATTGAAAGTTACTTTTGCCCCTAAAATGGGCAAACAGTAATTATTGTTTAAACTTGGAATTTACATGCATTCCAACCATCTGGTTTCACACTTTGAATATATTGATATAGTGTAGTGTAAACAAAAAAGTGTAGTGTAGGCAAAGTGTAGTGTGGCATAGTGTAGTGTTTGCTGAGAATAGTGTAGGCTTAGTGTAGTGTAGTGTAGACTAAGTGTAGTGTAGTGTAGGCTAAGTGTAGTGTAGGCTAAGAATAGTGTAGTATAGTGTAAGCTAAGTGCAGTGCAGCATCATGTATTGTAGTGTAGGCTAAGCGTATTGTAGTGTAGGCTAGTGTAGTGTCATGTAGTGTAGTGTAGGCTTAGATAGTGTAGCATAGTGTAGGCTAAATGTAGTGTAGTGTAAGCTAAGTATAGTGTAGCATAGTGAAGTGTCATGTATTGTAGTGTAGGCTAAGAATAGTATAGGCTAATTGTAGTGTAGTGTAGGCTAAGTGTAGTGTAGCGTAGGCCACGTGTAGCATAGTTTAGGCTAAATGTAGTGTCATGTATTGTAGTGTAGGCTTAGAATAGTGTAGGCTAAGAGTAGTGTAGCCTAAAGGTAGTGTAGCATAGTGTAGGCTAAGTATAGTATAGTGTAGGCCAAGTGTAATGTAGGCTGAGTGTAGTGTATTGTAGGCAAAGTGTAGTGCAGTGCAGACTGTGTAATATAAGTTAAGTGTAGTGTAGGCCAAGTGTTGTGTAGTGTAGTGTAGTGCACGCTAAGTGTAGTGTAGTGTAGTACGGATTATAGAAAAGAAAAGGAAAAAAAAAGAATAGGGGAAAGAAGAAAGAAAGAAAGAAACGAATGATAGAATGAGGACAGAAGAGAGATATCGATGTGAGGATGGAAACAAGGTTATAAATATGAGACTTTACCAAGGTCAATAGGTCCTTCACGAAGTCCGTCTAGTTCATAGAGTCGACCATTCACAGGGACGTAGCTCACAAAATGAAACGCATCTTCATCTTTTGCTGAAGACTTCGCATCGAATTCAAACATCTGCTGCCTGAAAGGAAATGCAGTAATCTGTTACTATTTTACAAATAAATGGATTCCAAAAAAATGTAAAAAAAAAAAAAAAAAAAAAAGTTATACTGCATCTGCAAGGTCTCGCTCAGGCACAGATTTCAAAGCAGACCAAGGTTTCAAAATTCTACACCTCCAACTTTTGGGGGCTCCAATATTTGGATGTAGCAGGAGACAAACTTTTTTGTCAAAGAGCTGGAGAATGGTGCAGTAATTCTGCAGGTAAAAGTGAAGCATGGTGGAGGTTCCTTGTAAGTTTGAGTCTGTATGTCTGCAAATGGAGTGAGAATAGGGGAGGGGTGAAGACCAGTGGTTAAGGCTCTGGGCTACTGACTGGAAGGTCAGGGTTCAAGCCCCAGTATCGCCTTGGGTCCTTGAGTAAGGCCCTTAACCCTGTGTGCTCCAGGGGCTGTATTATGGCTGACCCTGGGCTCTGACCCCAGCTTCCAGCCAAGCTGGGATATGTGAAGAAAAAGGATTTTCGCCTCACGGGATCAATAAAGTATTTAAAGTATCCGGGATGACGAACGCGGACATGACTTTGGCAGACGAGCTGAACACCTTTTATGCTCACTTCGAGGCTGCAGCGAAAGACGCTAGTGTTGCTAACGCTAATGCTAGCGGCGCTAACGGCTGCAGTCAGGAAGACACTGCCAGCACCGGAAACGCGTTCATCATCTCCGAACATGACGTGAGGAGAGCCTTCAGGAGAGTGAACACCAGGAAAGCAGCAGGACCAGACGGCATCTCAGGACGAGTCCTCAGAGCCTGCGCGGACCAGCTAGCACCTGTGTTCACAGAGATATTCAACATCTCATTATCTCAGTCGGTGATCCCTACATGCTTTAAAGAGTCCATCATTGTTCCTGTCCCGAAAAAAACCCCATCCTGCTTCCCTCAATGATTACAGACCCGTAGCCCTCACATCAGTGGTGATGAAGTGTTTTGAACGGCTGGTCAGAGACTTCATCATCTCCTCACTACCCAACACCCTGGACCCATTACAGTTTGCATACCGCCCGAACCGCTCCACAGATGACGCTATCGCTCATCTCCTCCATACTGCCCTCACACACCTGGACAATAGGAAGGGGAATTATGTTAAAATGCTTTTCGTCGACTACAGCTCAGCATTTAACACCATAATTCCCTCCACACTCTCCACCAAGCTGGAACACCTGGGACTCAGCTCATCCTTGTGTCAGTGGATCTCCAATTTCCTAACTGGGAGACCACAGGCAGTAAGGATGGGTGGACACGTCTCAGGCTCTCTCACTCTCAGCACTGGAGCCCCACAGGGCTGTGTTCTGAGCCCCCTGCTGTACTCCCTGTACACACATGACTGTGTGGCCACCACCAGCTCCACCACCATCAAGTTTGCTGACGACACCGTTGTGGTAGGCCTGATCTCTGACAACGATGAGACAGCCTACCTGAAGGAGATCGGGAATCTGGAGAACTGGTGCCAGAGGAACAACCTCCTTCTAAACGTCAGCAAGACAAAGGAGCTGCTAGTGGACTTTAGTACCAAGCAGGAGAGGATCTACCAGACCCCCGTCATCAACGGGAGCCCAGTGGAGAGAGTGGACAGCTTTAAGTACCTCGGTGTTCACATCACGCAGGACCTGTCATGGTCCTGTCACATCAACACCGTGGTGAAAAAGGCCCGACAGCGTCTCTACCACCTCAGACGCCTGAGAGACTTTAGACTGCCCTCTAAGGTGCTCAGGAACTTTTACTCCTGCACCATAGAGAGCATCCTGACGGGGAATATTGCAACCTGGTTCGGGAACAGCACCGTGCAGGACAGACGAGCCCTACAGAGGGTGGTGCGTTCAGCTGAGCGCATTATCCGAACTGAGCTCCCTGACCTGCACTCCATCTACAGCAAGCGGTGCTGGACCAAGGCCAGGAAGGTCATGAAGGACCTCAGCCACCCCAGCAATGGACTGTTCTCTCTGTTGCGGTCTGGAAAGCGCTTCCGCTCCCTCAAGGCCAACACAGAGAGACTGAGGAGGAGCTTCTACCCGCAGGCAATAAGGTCTCTTAATCAGTACACCAGACAGTACTGATCCACTTACACTCACACTGGACATTCACTATGGCAGTGGTCACTCGTGGTCGCTGCTTACTCACGGACAGAAAACACACAACACACACAATATGCACACACCACTTTAAAAGCCACCCTATTGCACAAACCTGGACTTTGTTACCGCTTTACCGCTTTGCACACACAGACTTCTTCTGGTTTTCTTTCTTTTTTTTTCTCTTTCTCTTTTTTTTTAAAGTCTATTTTATATTTTATATTTTTTATATTTTACTTTATATTTGTATTTATTTTGTAAATAATCTACTCTTTTGTAAACAATCTACTCTTGAGGTCAGGGCAGCTGCCCAAGCATTTCACTGCATATCATACTGTGTATGACTGTGTATGTGACCAATAAAATTTGAATTTGAATAAATAAGCAAATAAATAAATAAATAACTTCATCATTTCAAAACAACAACAATCCAAAACAAAAGAAATGATGAAATAATGTCCTGAACGTGATATTAAGGATCTGTAGAATCAAAATCGAGTCTGCCTGCTACTTCATGGAGAGACAGAAGTATCTGAGGCAGCTTCATCTATTAAAAAAAAAAATGGTATGGTAAGTTCGGTACGGTGTTTGGAACGAGTGTTGCACGATACACCTTTGTTACAAATGCGATACCCTGCTTTTAAAATGAATAAGATTCTTATTTTATTAGTATAAGTACTAAATATTTGGGCTTTAAGAGTCAGTGAATTGTTTTCTCTCCTATCGAATGCACTCCGACTTTGATGCTAATTAAACCAGAAAGTTTTAAATAGTAATAAATTCCCCCCAAAATTATTTTGGTTATATTTATTTCATTTTTAGTTTAAAGAATAGTATCTTGTTTCTGCAGGCATAAAAAATTGGGTGTTTATTAATAAATAAAATCTAACTTTCATTACCCGATTTTTTTTTGCTATAGCATTGATTTGGTATTGGTAGTATTATATTTAATCTATGCATCATATTGAAGTCCAGTTTTTGGTATAATTTGGAAAGAAAATACCTGTAGAGGAGGACATCAAATATAAACTTGGCATTGACTTATTTTTTGTTCATGGATGAAATAAAAAAATTAAAAGTTGGACACTTTTCTTTTTTAAAGTAATTAGTGTTTCTCTTCACCTCCTGCACAGTAAATTACATAATATTTGCAAAGGAATTATCAGTATCAGTGCTAAGGATGAGTCAAGGTTCATCGAGTGAGAGACAAGTTTATACTACATTTCATGAGCATGTCATATTCATGTGTATACACAAATCAGCATAGTGGGTGGATACATGTGGGATTATGATGTTCGTTTAATAAACTGAAGTATTTTACCTGGCAAAGCTGTTGTGAACTTGTCGAATTACTTCCGAGTTACTGAGAGCAAGGCCTTTCATCTTGCAAAGGACACGACAAAAAACAGAAGAGACAAACAATGCATTTAGACAAATTCCATTTTACTATTTAACCCCCCCCTTAAAGAAAACCCACCTTATTCAGTACATATTCCATAATCTTCAAAACTGTCCTTTTAAGTGTGTGTAGATCATGTTTTACTATGTGAAGTTAGCCAGGAAATGCAGCTTAAAACAAGTACATGAAGGAAAATGTAATACAATCTGTGTCTTTCTTTGTCCATGCAAAAGCTGCAGCTAATATCAGTATCAGGTCTCAGTTGTAATTTGCTAAAGATAATATATAATAACTAGATGGGACATTTCCTGAACTAAATGTGAGTGATGCTTGCCGATGCCACCCCTTAGAATCTGGTCCGTTTAATATTTAGCGTTGTTATTTATTTTCTATGGTAAAAATTCCCGGGCCAAAAAAAAAACAGTGTCATATGAGTGCGATGTCCTTCCAAACGTGTGTGGGATTCGGGAGGTATATGATCGTGATCCACTCCAGACGCCCTACGAGTGGATTTGCCATATGTGCATATCGGACACTTACAGGCTTCAATCCCATTCATTTTCTAAGGGAAAAAATTCCCACTTTTTTGCCCCGGGTTCAGTATTCCGTGGGGCGATTACTTATAAAAAAAATGATAGCGCACATCGGGCCGCACGATATGAGGTATGATCTGTGAGGATCGGACAAAAAGTAAGGGACGAGTTACGAAGCTAGAGAGAGATAATAATAGTACTTAATAATAATACTTTTACACGCACCACTAAACTTTGTAGCTGAATATCAGTGAATATATATTCTATATAGATATATATATAGATATATATATATATATATATATATATATATATATATCGATATATATATATATATATATATATATATATATATATATATATACACACACATACACACACACACACACACACACCACACACACACGCACACACACACACACACACATACATACATACATACTCCAGATATACTGAGGATATAGAATACAGGAGTTCACGACACAAAGGTGTTGGAAATAAAGATGATGGTCCACTTACTGCAGCATCGAAGCTCTGAGAGAACTCGCGGAACTCAGTCAGGGTTTCACCGAGGAGCATGTCAGGATGTGAGCAGTTCAGCAGCACACTGACTATCGCTTGGGTCGCACAAGCATTGTTGATTACCTAAAACCTCAAGAATATGAAGCTGCATCATTTCTCTGGCACAATCAGAAAACCATAAGCCAGACATAATTATACATCCATATATATTCAGATAATTATATAATCCACTGAAATATTTATTTACAATTAAACAATTTAATTGTTTAATTTACTAGTTTTTAATACCATGAATGGACAAAATATGGATGTTTTATGCAAATCTATGTTTATTGTTTGTGAAACCAAACACAGTTTTAATGATGTAAATCATCAGCACATCAAATGAAACTTTTGCCACATAAAACAGTTTTATTTGCCGTATGTCTGCATCACATCGGATTTTGGTGCCTGATTTGAGACTTAACTAAATAGAAATAGAAAAACGACTGTTTAGTGTTTAAAACATATTATGGGTGGAATTTGAGTTAATATATGTATGCTTTTTTATGAGATGAACTCAACAATCTGAAACATTTTCTACATTCCCAAAATAACCATCTCTCTCACATATTGCTTCTGCCAACCTGTGATGGTAAGCACTTCCCCTTTGCCGAGATAATCCATCCCACCTCACAGGTGTGCCATATCAAGATGCTGAATACACAGCATGACTATTGCACAGGTGTGCCTTAGACTGGCCACAATAAAAGGCCACTTGTTGGGGTTGAGTTGTATGACACAGCACAATGCCACAGATGGCACAAGTTTTGAGGGAGCATGCAGTTGGCATGCTGGCAGCAGGAATGTTGCTGTTGCTCGTGAACTGAATGTTCATTTCTCTACCATAAACCGTCTCCAAAGACGTCTCAAAGAATTTGGCAGTACATCACAACCGGTCTCGCAACCACAGACCACGTTTTACCACACCAGCCCAGGACCTGCACATCCAGCATGTTCACCACCAAGATCGTCTGAGACCAGCCAATCGGACAGCTGCTGAAACAATCCGATTGCATAACCAAAGAATTTCTGTCTCAGGGAAGCTCATCTGCATGATCGTGGTCCTCATCGGGGTCTCGACCTGACTCCAGTTCTTCAGTGGGCGAATGCTCACATGCTCTGGGGTCTGACACATTGGAGATGTGTTCTCTTCACGGATGAATCCCGGTTTACACTTTTCAGGGCAGACGATGTCGTGTGGGTGAGCGGTTTTCTGATGTCAGTGTTGTGGATGGAGTGGCCCATGGTGGCAGTGGCGTTATGGTATGGGCAGGTGTACGTTATCGACGAAGAACACCGGTTTATTGATGCCATTTGGAATGCACAGAGATACCGTGATGAGATCCTGAGGCCCATTGTTGTGCCCAGCAAGACCACCTCATGTTGCAGAGTGATAATGCACGACCCCATGTTGCAAGGATCCGTACACAACTCTTGTAAGCTGAAAACAACCCAGTACGTGCATGGCCAGCATGCTCACCGGAGATGTCACCCATTGAGCGTGTTTGGGATGCTCTGGATCGGAGTGTACGACAAGCGTGTTCCAGTTCCAGCCAATATTCAGCAACTTCGCACAGCCATTGAAGAGAAGAGGAGCGGACCAACATTCCACAGGCCGCAATCGACAACCTGATCAAGTCTATGTGAAGGAGATGTGTTGCACTGCATGAGGCAAATGGTGATCACACCAGATACTGACTGGTTTTCTGAGTCCCCAAAAGCACCCAACCCCCCCACCCCCACCTGTGCAATAATCATGCTGTCAGCATGCAGTTCAGCATCTTGATATGGCACACCTGTGAGGTGGGATGGATTATCTCGGCAAAGGGGAAGTGCTAACTATCACAGGTTGACAGATTGACAAACAATATTTAAGAGATATGCTTATTTTGGGTATGTAGAAAATGTTTTAGATCTGTTTTTTATTACATATGTACAATGTATTTACCTTCAAGCCAAACAATATTTAAAATAAAGCTTTGACATAAAATGATTTCTGAAAACAGCTTAAGGTTACAAACACATGCAATAAAATACCTGCTTAGCAAAAAAGATCTGATCGAGTCTTGAGTCCTGTACGATGGAGCCAGCTGGTTCCTCACCAGGTTGCCATTTAAAGAGAAATATTAAGCCATGAACTGGTCTAGAATACAAGAAAATACAACATCAACGGGCAATGTTCACTGAAATAAAGTTTTGTGAAACGTACACCTGGCAGCCCTGAATGATGAATAAAAACATTTGGAGTTATGATTTATGGGTCCATAATATTCATGCCTTAAAGGCACGATTTTCTTATCTCGCCATCGTAGCAAAGGATTTCTTAGCACTACTCAAACAGTCTAAAATAGCTGGAAGACCTCCTCATGTTTGAGACTGAAGATTTGCTTCCTCTGGCAGGTGTTCTATGTCCCGCCTAACACACAAGCTGTTGCCTCTTAGCAATCTTCTGATTCTGTTGTGGCTCTGCCAGATCTCTTCTGTCTGAGTGCAGTAAGTCATATCTCTTACTTGATACAAAATAAGTAGTTATGTTTATGCAGTTAGAGATCGCGTGTTCATGTGTGTGTTCCAGTCATGACTGTAAAATGAGTGTAATTCAACATTACAGTACCTGGCACCTCCCAGCCAATCAGAATAATCAGAATCAAGTATTCAGAAAGACCAGTGAATTAATGGAAGTAAACAATATAATAACTTACTTGAGGTTTTGAAAGTTCTCTGGCTCCATGCTCCATATCTCTTCCACTTGTGCTCCTTTGCAACCTGGATTTAATGAATTCATTAGTTTCTAAATTGTCAATGAGTGAATTTTACTGAAGAACTATAATGTAATGACAAAACAGACACACACACAGACAAATGCATTAGCGCAACAGAGTATGCAGTAAAAGATAAGCACATGCATTTTAAGGATAAAATGAACACACACACACACACACACACACACACACACACACCAGGATAGGTATTGTATTGCCAGATGCTTGCTGATACCCAGCCCATGGGTATGGTAAATGAGTACATTGTTAAAAATAGTAATTAAATCAAGAAAAACCACTGAAGGAGGTGCATCTAAAGTGTATTCATTGTACGATTAATGGAGTGTGCATTTATGTTTGCCCAATTAATTAATAAAGCAAATAAATATTAAAGTCAAATTTAAACAGTAACCAAAGCACCTTTATTCACAGCATCCTTCCATCTTTACTCAGATATAAAAATATAAAAACTCCAGCTAATTAGATATATATATATATATAGATATAATATATATATATATATATATATATATATATATATATATATATATATATATATAAATAAATCAATAATTATTATTTGTTCATGTTACCATGAGTAATGCATTAGTAATAAAACACATCAAGGTGGAACCATAGCAGAAGTTTCATTTGGTGTCCTGATGATTTAAAACATCACAATTACTTAAACAAAACACACCTTTATTCACAGCATCCTACCATCTTTACTCAGATATAAAAATATAAAAACTCCAGCTAATTTTATATTTATATATAAATATATGCATCAGGAATGCATATTTATCCTTGCCCCATAGTTCATTAGAGTACATAAAATGTACATTTACGATTACATGTGTATATATTCGACCATTTCTATTCACACAGGCTGCTCAGGTCCTGGTTCAGTATCTCGTCATTTCGAGACTGGACTACTGTAACTCTCTGCTGGCAGGTTCTACCACAGAACGCTATTCATCCACTGCAAATGATTCAAAATGCAGCTGAGCGACTCATTTTCAACCTGCCTAAATTCTCTCGCACCACCCCAATGCTGCGCCACGCCTCCACCCACACCACCCACTGCGCCCCGCTCCACCAAACCGCTCCCGTCCCTCACACCTCCCTACACCACCCGCCACACGCCTGCCCCACACTGCTTCCGCCCTTTGCTCCTCCCCACTGCTGCTGCCCCATCTCCAAAACCACCCACACTGCTGCCCTCACGCTCCCCCACCGCCCGCTGCGCCCGCTCCTCCACCCACCCCTGACGCCCTCCACCCCACTGCTGCCCCCTCGCTCCGCCCCCCACCACCTGCTGCACCCACTGCCACCGCCCACACTCACTGCTGCGCCCGCTCCACACCCCCATCCTCGCCCCCACCCGCCACCATGCCCCGCTACTGCACTGCGCCGCCCCTCTCCACCCACACCGCCCCGCCCCCCACCACGCTGCTCCGGCCACCGCCCTCCGCCCACCCATCCACCAACACACCCCCTCTTGCGCCCCTCCACCCACCCACCCCACTGCTGCGCCCTCTCCACCCACACACACCGCCCCACTGCTGCGCCCTCTCCACCCACACCGCCCCACTGCAGCGCCCTCTCACACATAACCCGCCCCACTGCTGCGCCCTCTCCACCCACACCACACCGCCCCACTGCTGCGCCCTCTCCACCCACACCACACAGCCCCACTGCTGCGCCCTCTCCACCCACACCACACAGCCCCACTGCTGCGCCCTCTCCACCCACACCACACACCCAAAGCCCCACTGCTGCGCCCTCTCCACCCACACCACACAGCCCCACTGCTGCGCCCTCTCCACCCACACCGCCCCACTGCTGCGCCCCCTCCACCCACACCACCCCACTCCACCCACACCACCCTGCTGCGCTCGCTACCCACACCACCCTACCCCACTGCTGCGCCCTCTACACCCACACCACACCACCCCACTGCTGCACCTTCTCCACCCACACCACACCACCCCACTGCTGCGCCCTCTCCACCCACACCCACAGCTGCACTGCTGCGCCCTCTCCACCCCACACCACCCCACTGCTGCGCCCTCTCCACCCACACACACCACCCCACTGCCCCACTGCTGCGCCCTCTCCACCCACACCCCCACCCCACTGCTGCGCCCCCTCCACCCACACAGCCCCACTGCACACCCTCTCACCCACACCACACCCCACTGACTGCGCCCTCCACCCTCCACCCACCCCACCCCACTGCTGCGCTCACTCCACTGGCTTCCTGTAGCTGCTCTCACGCATCAGATTCAAAACACTGACGCTCGCCTATAGCCAAAAATGGATCTGCACCTTCATACCTCCGAGAAACCTCATCATCACCTCCCGTACTGCACCTCGCTGTCTGAGAGCGTCCAGCACTGCTCGCCTGGTTCCACCTTCTCTCAGGGTAGGAGGTAAGACCAGCTCAGGGCTCTTCTCTGTTCTGGCACCGATGTGGTGGAACGAACTTCCACTGGAGGTTCCGAACAACAGAGACACTGTCTACCTTCAAACGCCGACTTGAAGACATTACCTCTTCCAACAACACCTATCCTAACATTCCTTTTTATTCTTTTATATCTCACTGTCCAGAAATCCATTAAAATAATAATAATCAACTGTATATCCTTGTTTCCTTAAGTTTGTATTTACCCTTCATGAATGAATCCTTAGATTGAGACCTAAAGCACTTCTTGTACGTCACCGTGGATAAGGGCGTCTGCTAAATACTACAAATGTAAACGTATATTCCGATTTCAGAGAATGCCTCGGTATGTTGTCTGCGCATGCGCGGAGAATGAACCTGCACACACGTGGACCAGATTTGGAAGCATCATCGGGCCGGGCGAATCGGGTAATCACCAATCCCGCCCAACATGAGTCAACAAGAAGGAATATGCGAATATCTCACACACACACACACACACACACACACACACACACACACACACACACACACACACACACACACACAACCACAAAAACATTAAAGCCAAAACGACAATAACAAGCTAGTAAATAAAAATGGGAAAAGGACGCTCATTCCGCAGCGGCTGTATTTGAATGGGGATTAAGCGCTCATGCTAAAGGAAACTGACTAGCGGAATCTTTCAAACACACAAACTCGCAGTTTAGCTCTATTGTCTGCATTATAATACAGATCACTCACACTCACACACACACACACACACACACACACACACACACACTGTGATAATCAGTATATGGATTGCTTTCTCCCTGATTTAAACCAAAAGCATCTCATTGCTTACCAAAGCCTTTAATCAGCTCTGTGAAGACTCCGGGGTCACTTTCCATGAGACACCACTCTCCTGCACTTCCTGCCATTTTTCAATTTATTGCACGCAAAAGAAAACGAAAAAGTCGTGGCAATAAATAAAAAACACGCAAATCTATTTACAAGATTCCAGCGCTGCTAAACATTCGTTTGGGAACACGTTAGCGTCTTCTACTTCTTCTTTTTTTTGTGTGCCCAAACGTGCATTGCCATCTGGTGGTGTGGAGTGTTTACGGATACACACGCAGGATCAATTAAAATGCATCTATATCTATTTATTTCACATTTTCCATCGGGATGTACACAGTGACAGGAATACACACGGCGTTACTAATGGTATTATATTTTTAGGTAATTGCAATAAAAAGGCATTGGCATCTACTCCAGAAGATTGCAGGTTCAAACCCCACGACCACCAAGATACCACTAGTGGGCCCTTGAGCAAGGCCCTTGACCGTCAATTGCTCAGTTGTAAGTCACCCTGGATAAGGGCATCTGACAAATTCTGCAAATGTATAAACGACAATAAAATGTGAAGCGTTTTCTTGCGAGTAGGGTTATAGTATTGATATTATTCACAATAATATATTGAATTTGACAGACGTCTCTCACATTGTCCCACAGCAACATTAAAATAGTGTACATTGGAGTACAATGTTTTATTATTATTATTATTATTATTATTATTATTATTATTATTATAATAAGTTACCAGTTTCCCCCAGTCCAAAAACATGCACGGTAGGTTGATTGGCACCTTGGAAAATTGACCCTAATGTGTGTGTGAATGTGAGTGTGTGTGTGTGCCTTGCGATGGGTTGGCATTCCATCCAGGGTGTATCCTGCCTTGATGCCGTAGATGCCTGAGATAGGCACAGACTCCCCATGACCCAACGGAAGATCGGATATAGCGGTAGAAGATGAATGAATGAATGAATAATAATAATAATAATAATTTATTCTACTTGGTGTCCATGTCACTCATTTGAAACATGATTAATATTGGGGCATCCAAGCTATTTACCATACAGTGCAGTACAGTATCCATACCCCTTAAATCTTTCCACATTTTGTCACGCTATAACCACAAGCTTAAATGTGTTTTATTGGAGTTTTATGTGATTGACCAACAGTCGGATAATTGTAAAATAGAAGGAAAATGACGGTGTTAAAGATTTTTTACAAATAAAAAAAAGTGTGGCATGTGAAATCCAGTGCAAACCACTGCTTTCAGAAGGCACCTAATTAGTCATTAGTCTACCTTTGTGTGGAAATGGAAAGAGTTTGGCATTCAGAAAGAGTCTGAATTGACTGAAGTAACATGAGCTGACAGACCGGGCAAGGACAACATTGATCCAAGAAGCAGCTGGAAAGCCCATGGAAAATCTGGAGGAGCTTCAGAGATCCACAGCTCTGGTGAGAGAGTCTGTCTACAGGACAACTATTAGTCGTGATTTCCACAAATCTGGCTATTATGGAAGAGTGGCAAGACAAAAGTCATTATTACATCAGCCTGAACACACCATCTCCACCTTGAAACATGGTGGTGGCAGCATCGTGCTATGAGGATGTTTTCTTCAGCAAGGACAGGGAAGCTGGTCAGAGAGGATGGAGCTAAATAAAGGTCAACCTGGAAGAGGCTGCAAGATGACCCTAAACATACAGCCATGTTTTAGACCAATGCATATTCATGTTTCCCAGGCAAAGTCCTAAATCCTATT
This sequence comes from Kryptopterus vitreolus, assembly GCA_030449085.1. Classification (NCBI taxonomy): domain Eukaryota; kingdom Metazoa; phylum Chordata; class Actinopteri; order Siluriformes; family Siluridae; genus Kryptopterus; species Kryptopterus vitreolus. Next base: position 552,792 of record JACRUU010000019.1, on the reverse strand, counting down.
GAGAATCTTTGGCAAGACTTGAAAATTACCGTTCTCCATCCAATCTGATTCATCTGGAGCTGTGTTGCAAAGGAGAATGGGCAAAAGTTATAGTCTGGCAGAGGCGACAGAGACGTGTTTTTCTTGCACATCACAGTTATGTGGTACTTTGGATTGATCACATAAAATCCCAATAAAATACATTAAAGTTTGTTGTTTTAGAATGGAAATATTCAAGAGGTATGAATACATTTGCAATGCACTGTATTTAGTTTTTTGTTTGAAGTAACACAATAGTTATTTTGTTGTAACAGTTATTTACAACGATGTAACTCCGTTATTATTTGAGAAGAGTAAACCTTTTTAAAAGTAACATGCCCAACACTGGTTACACATACACATTAGAATAAAAAATGCTGTGTCATGCACTTTGGGATGCATAATTTTGCAACACCGTTCTTTATAAACACTTCCCTTTCCATAGCAAGACATTATGTATAATCCTTTTGCCACATAAACAGGAACCCATACAGCATACACCAACCAGACTAGAAGATCACAGGTTCAAATCCCACCACCACAAAGCTGTCACTAGTGGGCCCTTGAGCAAGGCCCATAAACTTCTATTGCGCAGTTGTAAGACGCTTTGGAAAAGGTTGTCTGCCAAACGCAATAAATCTAAATACAGTAAATGTAAATCTCTTCATCATGGCACCAGTTAATGTGTGTGTGTTGGGGCGGGGGTAACATTATGCAGCAAGGTGATGTGTTAGAAGCAGGAAAAAACGGTCAAGGATTTGAACGAGTTTGGCGCATTGTGATGAGTAGAAGACTTCTTCAAAACTGTGGGGTGTCTTCAGACTGCAGTGGTCAGGATCTAAAAGCAGTCCAAGAAAGGAACATTAAGTGCGTTTCCATTAACGTGCAAAATGTGCAAATTTAAATAGCAAATTGAAAATACTCCTAATGGAAACACACATGTATCGTAAAAAAGTTTTTATGCTTGCATGAGGTTTTTTTTTTTTTAGACGATGTGAAAAAGGAATCATTCGCAAAACTGTAATGGAAAAGTTTTTTTGCCTTGGGCGTGATGCTGCAGGTACTACAAGAGGATCTATTGCACTGCACAGCTCAAAACAAGTGGGCGCGTTCATCGGGAAATTCCGAATTCACAGGTTCTCTGTGAAATTAAATGTACTAATAAAAACGCCTAATGCGTTGGCTGCAATATAAGTAAACCTGCCGATATCCCTCTCCATTTTTTACTAATTTATCGTGAGAGTTTTAGTCGCATAGTCTTTATTTGTCACATATACATTACAGCACAGTGAAATTCTTTCTTCGCATATCCCAGCTTGTTGTTGGTAGCTGGGGTCAGAGCGCAGGGTCAGCCATGATATCGCGCCCCCTGGAGCACAGAGGGTTAAGGGTCTTGCTCAAGGACCCAATGGCGGCAGCTTGGCCATACCGGGGCTCAAACCCGGATCTTCCGATTAGACCACTGAGCTACCCCCTCCCTGATGATACAGTTCATGGAAACACCGTCATTTCAGTTATTATCGACATTTATAAAATAAAAAAGTTTTTGCGCAAATTTGTAATGGAAATGCGCCAATTGGTGAGCTGGCAAAAAGGGGTCATGGGCGGTCAAGACTCATGTGGGGACCAAAGGCTGAGCAAAAGCTGGTGTGTTTGATCCAGTGATCCAGATGAGCTATGGTACCACGCATCACTGAAGAATTTAATTGTGTTAATGCCTGACATGTCAGGACTGTTTGTCTGATACATAAAAGTGTTTGTACATAGCTAAACGTGATTATCGAATTATATCAATTGGATTAGAGAATGAGTACATTTACACACATTCGTGTCAACTCCATTCAGTGCTCATTAATATTGTAAAAACTGAATACTGGGAAACTGGACTGTAAGAGTAACAATAACAGTGCATAAACAAATGAGCAGCTATGAAGTGTATTGGCCACTCCCGGATCCCTCAGAAGCGTTATTCAAGCAGCATGGGTTACACTTCTCAATAAGTGGCACCAGTTTGCCCTGTTCATGAAGCTGTCGGGTATCGGAGCCACCGCCGATGCATTGTCCATTGATAAAGACTCTTGGGACCTGAAAGAATCCAAGCAATTAAATAGCTTATTTAAAACCAACGTAGATTTAAATGCACTGCACAAATTGCTTTCGTTCTAATGTTACACATTGTCACTGGACTAGGTACGATAAAAAAATGCCAAATTCCTTACCGTTCTGGCGCCGGATATTTGTGCTAAAATGTCTTGGATCTTTTGTCCGTTATTATGTTCGTCCAGTTCAATCACTTTATACGTGGCCCCGATTTGGTTAAACACATTCTTCGCCATTTTGCAATAAGGGCACGTCGTCTTGGAGAATATAACGATGCAGTTACGAGACACCATGTCCTGGATGAGAAAGGGACAGTTTACAATTAAAACCACCAATAAACAAGTAATTAACAAGAAATTTATTAATTAACAAGAAATTAATATATATTAATAAGGATAAGTTCAAGAGTAAAATAAATATTAAACAAGCAATAATTGCATTAAAGGGGGCGAGGCACGGTGGCTTAGTGGTTAGCACGTTCGCCTCACACCACCAGGGGTCCGGTTCGATTCCCGTCTCGGCCATGTGTGTGTGGATTTTACATGTTCTCCCCGTGCCTCAGGGTTTTTTTTTTCTCTGGGTTCTCCAGTTTCCTCCCCGGTCCAAAAACATGCACGGTAGGTTGATTGGCACCTTGGAAAATTGTCCCTAGTGTATGAATGAATGTGTGTGTGTGTGTGTGTGTGTGTGTGTGTGTCCTGAGATGGGTTGGCATTCCATCCAGTGTGTATCCTGCCTTAATGCCCATAGACGCCTGAGATAGACACAGACTCCCCGTGACCCGAGGGAAGATCGGATAAAGCGCTAGAAGATGAATGTATTAAAGGCAGAGATTTTCAATTTTAAAAAATAATTAAAAGTGAACCACGGCATCTTTAGAAATGACGCCATCCCGCCACTAGAGTGCAGCGTATCCCACTTCGGCGCTAAAACAAGGCGATTTTTCCAACAAGCGGAATTGAAAAATCTCTAGCTTAAAATGTCCAGGAAGTGAAAAATGGATGCAGATGGAAGGCACTTCCAAGAAAGATGTGATAGCGATTACATGTTTGTGCTTCATAGAGAAAAAGCGCCGTGTGTTTTGTGTTATGAGGTGACGTCACTCATCAAACACTTCATACGGTCTTCTAGTTACTTAATTCTAATGCCACTCTATTGATTGTAATGAACAATCAATGCAGAGTGCATTTCAATTTGACCAATTTAAAATAAATAAAAGAATAAATGAATGCACATAAAAGAGGCAATATTAAAATCATGGTCGATAAACATGTTTATTTTCCCTGGTGTTCCAACTCTCAGATCAAGGACCATAATCCGCCACATCATCCGCCAAATAAAACCCTCCGTGTGGAAGCACTGCAAACATCACGATTGGTGTTCTGATGATTTTTTCATCGTTTAAAACACTAGAATTACTTTAAAACATCTACAAGTCTAATTTGTCTTCATGCTCTATATTGAGTTTCACTAATAATAAACATTTACATAAAGCATGCGTATTTGTCCATATGCCCATGTTGCTTAGAGTACTTGGAAAAAGTACTAATTTACGCTAAGTTTAGAACAGATAAAAATGTGCGATTCATCACAAGTTGACTCAAATAATCACAATTACATATTTGAATCGACTGGCAACTCTAATAACATTTATGGAATTTATTATTGGTCTTTCCCTAATGAGTGAGTCAGAGATAAGTGTGGAAAGGAAAACGCCACTGAAATACCAAAACCATGAGAAGAACCAACAACCCAGATAGCACAAAAAATTGTGAGCCAAGTCTGGTTTACTATCGGTCCATCATTATGGCCGAGTTTTAATCACAGTCCGTTGTGAAAAAGCATTCGTCTGAACTACAGACATAAAAAGCAAACTGTATCCAAGTAAAGTCTGCAAAAAAAGAACATATCCAGCTGAGATTTGGTTTGGCTTGGATTAGCCAAAGTGTTATCAAATGATCTCACTATAAACCCATTTTTTTGTTTTGTATAATTGTTTAATTTCACTGTCAGCAAACTTTTCATTCTAAATATTGACACGTCTTTGTATGCCTTGCATTCCTATCAAAATAATCTTGTTAACAGAGATCTTCTCTAAAAACACCAGAGTGCTTTGCATTCATTCATTCATTCATCTTCTACTGCTATATCTGATCTGAGGGCACACACACACACACACACACACACACACACACACACACACACACTCTCACACATGTTTGGTTATCCAGGGGAAACCGGAGAACCTGGAGAAAAAAACCCTGAGGCACGGGGAGAACATGCAAACTCCACACACACACACATGGCCGAGACGGGAATCGAACCCGGACCCTGGAGGTGTGAGGCAAACACTAAACCACCGTGTCCCCTCTTCCTCATCCACAATTCACCAGCATTATCAGAAATGATCAGAGAAATCGATAAGGAAATCACACCTTACCTGAATAAACTCAGCAGACGCCTGTTCTGAAAACCTTCCAGCACTAGTGGACGTGAAATTTCCCATCCCGGTCCTGCAGCACAGATTAGACTGGGATTAATTCACCGTGGCTACACAAATCATCTTAATGAACCTGAGATATAGGAACTGAACCTTTCAGGAATAAGGAGGAAACATGCAGGAAAGGAAAAGGATAGAAATAAAAGCAACAACAGCCTGTTTATTTGGTCCATGCTTGCATGTATCTGAACCAGATGCATTAGTGTGACTAGGATTCTCTAATTCCAGCTCATCTGATTATAAAGAGGGATTAAGGGCGTTATAAGATCCCTGAGATCCTCACTGGCCATCTCTTAGTCTTTCATTGGTTTAGTATAAACACATAAACAATACTGTAAAACAACAACTGTAATAATCATACACTATATAACACCGTTTATGATGAATCCTGTTACCAGATCGATATATGAATTAAGATGTCAATTTTCCCAGAGCGGTACACGCCACTTTCAATATCATTATATAAATATTTATAAATATTTATCTCTCTTTTCTTTCCCGATTGTTTATTTGACAGATGACAGGAAGCATGTGGACATCGCCATTGTCATTTCGGCTCAACGGAAGCGGACGTTTTCGCCCCACCATAATAAAGGTCTTTAACCACGTGAAAAGATGACGTTTGTTTTGTTTTTGTTTTGTTTTTTTAAAACAATTTTAACTAAAATTCCAGCTTGGTTAAATGATATGTAAAATAATATTTTATAATAGTATAGAAAAAATTGAATGAATCAAATTATTTCAATACACTTTTTTTGTTATATTGATCAAAATGAATATCGATTGTCACAAATTAATCGATTAAATGAAATTAAAAAAAATTAGCTTGTTTTGTTACTTAATTCCATCCTTCATTCACTTACTTCTTTGAGATGTGTAATTGTCAGAATTTTCCGATTTAATGAGAAATTTGTGGGGCTGGAGATAAAATGCAAAATCCACAGGATGCACGACTTACTGCACTAACTCGTGTTTCTTTTTTTATATTTTGTTGTGTAAGTTTCTGTTTTTATTATTATTATTATTATTACCATAATTACTATTATTATTATTAATATTATTATTGGGGGTTCAAGCACGCACTGCGTGAAACCCTATTGTTATTGTCATTATTATTATTATTATTATTATTATTATTATTATTATTATTATTATTATTATTATTATTATTATAACACGTGCACTGAACTGTAAGTACTGTAACCAAAAAGTTAGATTGCGTAAACAACGGGGCGACAAAAAATGTAATTTAGAACATTAAATGTTTACCTGAAGTACTGCATCCACATATACCATATTTTCATATTTTTCAGTCAGACTGCATTTAAGCAGTGAAAACGTTCCTGTTTGGATTGTTGCTATGGTAACCAGGGAGGTTATGTGCAATGCACTAGCACGGCTGGGTAAGTGTGAATGTCTATGCTAATAATAATCAAAACATTGTTATCTAATAAGGATGGCTCATAAGTCAGAGGTCCCCAGGGCTGTAGGTCAATTGGTTCCGGGGGCCACACAAAAAGAATAAATAACTTACATTATTTTATTTATTTATTTATTTATTATATGATTCTGAACATTTTATTTTGTAAAAAGTCCGGATTTTCTCCACCACATCTGTCTACAGACGTGTTTCCATTACAAATTTGTGCAAAACGTTTGCAATATTTTCCAAATGTTTTTATTAGTAATGGGAGACGTAGGTGCGTTATACACGCATTAATAACGAGGCGATCCCCCTATACTTGAGCGCTGCCATGTGCGCTTGTTCTGGGAGTTAATAGTGCGCGATTTCACGGAGGACCTGTGGATTCCGGATGAACACGTCCACTTGTTTTGAGCTGTGCAGTGCAATAGCGCCTCTTGTAGAATCTGCAGCATCACGCCCAAGGCAAGGCAAGATAGATCATGTGACATTACAGTTTAGCAAATTATTCCTTTTTCCCATCGTCTAAAAACGTGAGCGTAAAAACTTTTTTGCGATATATGTGTTTTTCAGAATTTGACTCATTTCCATTAGGTGTATTTTCCACTCATATTTTTCATGGAAATGGCTTTATGAAATGGCTTCTTTTTTGTGGCTTTATGACACACTCTTGCCTCGGTCACATGACTGACCTCCATCCGCTACCGCTACAACTGTAAAGTTGCTACTCCGGCCGCTAACACATAATACATTACTTCTAAACTGAAACCCACGAGCTAGCAACATAAACAACAACAAACGTCTTTGTAAAGTTTCTGTGTGCAGGAAAAAAGATCCAGTGAGGAGACAGAAGAAGATCCTACGACTTCAAAGCGCTGCATTTAACACAAAACCCCTACATGTAATATGGATTTATTGCGACAGGCCGCACATTAAACCCCAGCTCTGTATAATATTACATCGTGCATCTCTCTAATAGAATGAAATAAAGAATTCAGCAAAATGATATTGTACTGTTTAAAATTCTACAAATGCCTAATTGAATTCTATGAAATTGTAGGGAGTCAAATTTAAGATTGTAAATAATGTGATCAGGAAACGTGTGCAAGAGTCTGCAATGCGAGTTGTGTGTTAATATGAGAGTGTAGAAAGAGAGATCAAATGCAATGTTTATAAAACCGGTGTGATCTCCCAAGCTCCTCGTCCAAACTGCAGTCGATAAACCGATCAGCAGAACAAAGCCAAGAATCCACATCCTTTCAATTTTACAGTGTCATATCATCCCAGGGATAAACAAATGTATGCATTAATATTTGTAAATCTATATATCGTGCATGCATACATGGTCTGATTTCTTGGGGAGGTGGTAGCTCAGTAGTTAAGGCTCTGGGTTGCTATTTGAAAGGTTTTGGGGTTTCAAGCCCAGGCCCATAAACCCTCAGTGTCTCCTGAGGCACTGTATCACTCGTTTTTCTTGTCTCAATGATCAACACGATCTTAATCAACTTTAAACTGAAACTTGAGTTAATGCAAAGGGCTGACGGTGACAAATGTGGAATAAATGGACTGTGTACATCCTTACTTCTCTCTCTTCTGTTCGATCTATTTCTTATGCTTTGCGTTTGTTTTTCTCTCACTAGAACATCGTCTGTTTTTCTGTGACTGCCCAACCCCCCCTTCACACACACACACACACACACACACACACACACACGGAAATTGTACACACTTGTACAGATCAATAGCCAGTTGCCATGGCAATGCAACAACCAGTCATTTCACTGCCTGGCGCTTCTCAGTAAATTAAATCTCCCTGGAGAAGAGACAGCACTAGAGGGCCGATCAAATTCTTCTTTGAAGTACACTTTAGCTGCAAATTAGAACAAAACAAACATTGTCTTTGAAATTAATTGGTAATTAATATTCCCTAAAGGTGAAAAGAAATAGGATCACTACACAGTGTGATGATAATTTGCTACCCATATTATGTCAAAATGATTGACCCTAAAAACATTTCCTGAAGGGAGCATATTTGGAAGTGGGGTCGTGGTCAAGTGCCAGTTTCCCTGAACTGTGAAAAATTAGCTCAATTTTGTCAATGAATGCGCTGTGTTTCAGTAAGCGACAGTAGGCGGCAACAAGGATAAAAAGGGTAGAGATGAGAGGCATGGGAGAGAACACTGAGCAGTATAAAGCAGAGTGCTTGTGTACAATAAAAATGCAAAGAAGTATCTAAATAAAAGCAGAAGCATCTGTTTAAGCCTGCATTCTCAGTTCAAAATTAACCCAGGAAAGTGGAAAAGCCTAATGAAAGTGTGCAGAATTAACACACGATTTAGATGAAGTGTAAAGATGATATCAATTCCTCTGAAAACGGTTGACCTGCTGTAATTATGTTGTAAAACTAATGAGAAATAAAAGTTGCTGCCATTGTTATTATATATTGTGCTTTGAATGTAATTGAAATGTGGAAGGTCCATTTTAAGTCTCAAAGCAAAACCTTGTGGCAAGTAGAAATGGTTTGGAGACCAAGACATAAAAAAACAAATGTGAATTCATTGCTGTTTTATTTACAGTGCATTAACAATATTCATTGTTACAAACTGGTTTATAAAGACCTATGGAGCAGCAGGGTGTTTCCACTGTGGTGAGCACTAACATTACAAGGTTCCTACAAAATGTATAATTGTAACAAATGCCGCCTCTGTGAACCCCTCCGATCATCACCAACGCGAGCCGTCACCGGAGTACTAGCAGCACTACATTTCCCATCATGCCTCACTCACCGCCATCTTGCACACACCTGATTACAATCACTCATCTGCCTCTCCATATAAGCCAGATCCAGACCTTAGCTCTTTATGAAGTATTGCCTGTTTCCTATCGAACTCTGAACGTTTACTCCTGTGTGTTATTCCGTGTATGACCTCTGCCTGTTCCCACGTTTGCGATTCTCTGCTGCCTGCCTCTGGACTGTTTGCTACTGCTCACTGGACTATTGACGCTAACTGCCTGCCTTCTGACCTTCTCGCCTGTTACCTGTTGTGTTTTTGCTCATCTCTAATAAAAGTGCGCACATGAATCCTGAATCTCCTGAGTCTCTGTCAATATATTTTCCTGGAAAATTGGATAAAAATTCTTTGTTTTATAATTTTAGAAAAATAACAGAGTATGCATATAATTGTGTATATGTATATATATATATTGTATATATATATATATTGGGCTGTATATAGTTTAAAACATTAATTGCACATTTGCCATGGGTTAACGCATGATAACTCGCACATTTTTCTGTTCTCATTGTACTATAAATGAATACTTTTCATGTTTTCAATCCTCTACTAATTGTGACAGATGTTATAATTATATACATTTCATTCAAAATCTCTCTCTTTAATAAAATAATGAATTACATTTTTTTTTCACTGTGTAAACATGAATTAATTAATTTCTTTGATTGAATTTTGTCTGCCTTCCATATAAACTGGTGATACGTTTAGGTTCCAGGTACGGTAATATACCGTAATATAGTGAGGAGCTCATACCTGTTTTGAATGCATAATTCGGGGAAATGTAGGAAGCGTGAGTGGAGGCATGGTGCAGGGTTTTTTATTTGGTGATAAAACAAATCTATAAGGAAGTGTGGCTAAAGAAAGGTCAAGGAAAGTAGAGGTTGAAATTGTCTGGGAAGGACACGGACTGAAATTTCTTTATTTATTTGTTCTTTTTATTGTTCAGCATGAAAAGTCCGCAGAGTACGCAAAGTAAAGTAGCAGATCACTAACAATTATTAAATTTTATATATATATATATATATATATATATATAGCTATATATGTATATATATATATATTCATATACATGTATATATATATATATATATATATATATATACATATATATATAGCCAAATGATCAAAATTATATTGCAATTCTCTCTCTCTCTCTCTCTCTCTCTCTCTCTCTCTCTCATCTCTATCTCTATATATATATATATATATATATATATATATATATATATATATATATAAGCAATAAAAAGAATAAAAAAAGTCAGGAAGGGGGCAAATAGTTTTTCACACCACTGTGTATATATATATACTATAATATATATATATATATATATATATATATATATATATATATATATATATATATATATATATATATATATATATAGCAATAATTATAATCAAATATATTATAAAAAATATTATTAAGCTAAAATAAATTTACTTCTTTATCTGGGTAAATAAATGAGTTGAAAGATTTAAAAGGAATTGGTTATGGAATCAATCAAGAAATGAGATCAACAAAATGCGGTTTCTAGCATGATTGGTCATGGTTTCATGAGTCTGAAGCACATGGGTGGTTTATGTGGAAAAGATTAATAAAACCGAAATGCAAAGAAAGCTAAGAAGTTTCAAATCATTGTATTTTTTGGTTGCCTTTTTATTTTTTTTTTATTTTTATTATTGTGCCATGTACACCAGTCTACAATAAATACTCACCAGTGATATCATCTTTTTTCTTTTGGTCTTTTTGTCCCTAAGTATCGAACCATCGAAATTGTCACGTCTGCAAAGCCTGTTTTATTTCCATACGTTTATTTACATTTATTTAGGAAAGCTTTGTAAACCTGTGTTTGCTTGAGATCCTAAGACATGATATACATCAAAGACAAATAATAGACTGTGGATTAGTAACACATCAGTAGCGTTTCGGTTGAAGGTCCTTCATTTAAAAAAAAATTATTTTAATTTCCAAAGACAACATGCTGTGAATGTAAGTAGCAAACACATAAACGAGACCAAGGAGAAGGAAAAACATTTAATAAATACTTTTCTTTAGTCTCCAGGAAGGTAAACATATGCAAAGCTCTTAAAAAGTACAATCTCTGTTTCTTTGTCTTAATATGGAAACATTTGTACACCCACACATTCGTTCAATTATCTAATCAGCCAATCATCTAGCAGCAGCACAGTGGGTAGGATGATGCAAGTAGAGGTCAAGAGCTTCAATCAACGTTAACGTCAAAAACATCTGTGACTACATGATTGCCTGATTGAAAAATTGCCTAAACAAGCAGGGGTACAGCTGTTCCTGTGGCAGGCCGGTGATATAGACAAAATCCATCACTATAACTCATTTTTTTCTTGTCAAATAAATATTGGAAAATATTCGGGAAGAAATTGTTGCATTGTAATTCTTCTTGGCACCTGAATCAGTTGATCTCACCTCTGCTTTTGTTTTTTTGTTGTTGTTTTTTTCCTTGTGTGTGTGCATGCTATATATTGCACATAACATTGACCTCACATCCTTTTTGAAAAATAGCTAAACGGATTTACAATACGTAACATCTATCAAATTTTAAAAATAGTTTCGTTGACTTTACATAATGACAGAAACTGTGCTCTTTCCTAGATTACTGTACTGAGTGATTTCCCACATGCGTTAAAATATATCGTCATGCTTGTGGTCATCGCCGAATCCGTTCCCATTCCAGCTTCCTGTGGCGCAGTTTGCTACTCTTCTCCTTTGCCATGTTGAGGCAAGCGTTGTGCTTGTTGTTCTGCAAGTGGTTCCAGTACTTGAGAAGTTCACTGGGCTGAAACTGGTGGGATGTGATAAGGTGGCTGTATTTGCAGCTTGAGTACGAAACTCTCCAGTGGTTGAAGAGAAACTCGTTCGGCGGCGGTACGGGATCAATGTGCAGCTTTGCTAAACAGATCCCCACATAGACATCCTCGAGGTGTAGACGGCGTATGCTTAAAGATGCCTGATAGATCTTGCCTGCCATGTCTCCGGAGAACACGTAGCCTGTGCCGGAACAGAAGATGGGGTACCTCTCGCTGGAATAGAGCTCTGGCGGCATGTACCACTTGCTGTCTTTGTTGCGATTAGGTGCATAACCTCGCATTAGGTAGCCGGTGAAGTAGTTGTGCTGGGGTGGTAACTCTGGCTTTAGCAGCTTCCGGATTAAATACTCTGTATTGACAAACATGTCACTGTCAGTCTTCATGACATATCTGGCGTGAGGACAGTACTCGGACACCCAATTCATGCCCATCAGTGTCTTTATGGTAAGATTGTAGTAGGTGTCCATGAAGTCCTGCTGTATAATATCATGATGCTGGAAGCTTTCTTCCAGGATCATGCTCTGAAGGTGGCCATGAGGACTGCTTATCATGCCCATGAGAAACAGACGCACAAACTCGACACCCACGAACATGCTCTCATTTCCCCATGTCTGTCTGATGGCATTCCTGGCCTCCACATGCCCTGGCTCTACTGCAATGAGGAGAATGAGAAAAGGGCTGCTGTCTTGACATTTGTAGGGCTCATTGAGCAAATACCGGTATGGATTAGGTGCTAGCTGCTCTCCCACACCCATTTCTCTGTGCAAGGTATTGCCGTTCGTTTTGTTGGTACTGAGAGATGCTTCTATTCCTGAGATACTTTGGACAGCAAATTCTGATTGGTGAGAGCTGAAGTTCATAGGTAGCTTTGACGGAACGAACAGAGACTCCCTCCAGATGCTTTGCAGTGAGCTTTGGTTGCCCTCAGCACGTTCCCGCACTGGATGCAAGCCGTGCATTATGTAAACCACAGCGTTTTCTCGTTCTTCTGGTTGACTGGGTAACCAGTCTTTGCAGCTGAGAAAGATTGTGAAAAGTAAGCCCAGCACAAGCAGTCCCATCATGTGTATGCGGAAGAGTGAGCGCTTGATATTCCATGTCATCTTCATTGGACAGCAGTGTCGCCGTCGCCAAGGCATGTTAAAGATATGTGAAAGTGTGGTGGTGTAGTTTAGTGAGGTCAAACATATGTTATTAGAAGCCTGAGAGTTATCCGAGGGAAGAAGGTTTACGGATGAGTATTTTTGGACCCAAGGTGGGACTAGTGAAAGGGTGACATGTTGCCAGTGATGATTCCTCTGACTCCAAGGCTTTTCAACAACAGCAATGCTTCATTACAGTGCAATTCTTCCTTTTACACCAATTCTTGTGTGTTCTAAGAAGACAAGGAAAGAACAACAAAATGAATTATAAGCAATTCAACTTATATAACTGATCTCTTACAACGTGACAAGGTAAACTTTTTGTCGACCAATGGTACCCTTTTAGTCATATTGTTTGCAGTACAACAGGCCTCCAGGGGTTTTCGACATTTCTACCTACTGTAACAGTGGGATTTTGGTGTTGCTTGAGCCTTTAATCTTCTGAGCAGAACCCACAGCCTTCAAAGTACATTGTGGACTTGAGAGAAAAAAATTCCACACCTTCATGTAATTTAAAGTGAAGCATGGACAGCGATTTAAAATTTTTACGCTTTTAAAAATTAGTGCTGGAAAAGGTACGAGACTGTATCATTCTTTTTGCTTTCTAGTAATATATGGTGTATTTATAAGATATGTCTATCTTGCGAAATATTTGCTCTTGCATTCCTGTTTGGAGTGTGCATGGTATCGGACCGGCAGGAAGTGCCAGGGTGGTCAAAATCCATTCAGAGAGAGACTTTTACCTTTCATGGAAATTTCTCGGTGGCATTTCTCTTTGGCTTTTTTCCCTTTATCACAAGATATTAAGGATAGGAGGGTGTTTTTCAATCCCACATATATTCCACAGTAGAAGAGCCAGTTGGCAGTACGGAGGAACCACAATAAAAGAGACATCATTTTCAGCTAATTATTACATGAATGACAATAGAGTAAGCCATGATGCAGTGTCTCTGAAGCAGAAAAGCTTGCTCAAGAACATGACACTGGTAACTTGTGCTGGGGTGGTAGTGACATGATCAGTAACCCAGAGCCAACATTTTTGGACCACCACAACATCTAACAGTCAATACAAAAATGAATCAGTTTTTTTTTACATGTATTTGTGTCAGACCCAAGGACAACAATCCTTACATATACTGATGTGTTAGGGAGCATCCAGAGGGCTGCTAAATCATCATTATTATGAAAACTCTTGGACTGTAGTGGTTGTATGACTGCTTTATTTCAGAGACATTAGTTGGTGCAAGAGAAGCTGTAATAGAGATGAACATAGTCTTATTAGCTCTGACGCTTTAAGAGTTTCTTCAACTTAATTTTAAACATTCTGTACCTGATTTAGCATCAAAACCACTGGGATTGAGAAGTGATTATGTTCCCACACCAGTTGTGATTGTGTTTTGCTTCCTTCAACAATAATTTAATTAGCAAGATTGCATGGTCCCCAACATCATAAATATTCATCACAGGAGAGAGTTGATGTAAAAATTTGGGAACCATTGGGAGGCATCAGTGAGGCACGGTGGCTTAGTGGTTAGCACGTTCGCCTCACACCGCCAGGGTCCGGGTTCGATTCCCGTCTCGGCCATGTGTGTGTGGAGTTTGCATGTTCTCCTCGTGCCTCAGGGGGTTTTTCTCCGGGTTCTCCGGTTTCCCCCCGGTCCAAAAACATGCACGGTAGGTTGATTGGCACCTTGGAAAATTGTCCCTAGTGTATGAATGTGCGTGTAAATGTGAGTGTGTGTGTGTCCTGCGATGGGTTGGCATTCCATCCAGGGTGTATCCTGCCTTAATGCCCATAGACGCCTGAGATAGGCACAGGCTCCCCGTGACCTGAGGGAAGATCGGATAAAGCGGTAGAAGATGAATGAATGAATGAATGGGAGGCATCAACCTCTACCGCAAAGTGGAGCTTGGGGTCAGGATCATTTGGTTTTTCTCAAATGTATTCTGGATTTCTATCTTCCATTGAATAATAGTTAATAGTTAGCTGTATGAAGTACAGCATGGTTTTCTGACTGAAGTCTGCACTACAGTCAATAACATACTACAGGTATACCGCAGATAATAGAAGCGTTTTTGGGTTTTAGATCCTAGAACTCATTGGGAATCAAAGGCATTTCCTGAATGGAGGGGCAAATTAGCCTTATCATGGGTGTTGTGAGCATTAGACTGGTACTCTGAACCTTGAGTTTCATAAGATTTGCTGATGCCCTGAATTTATGAATACTTTTAAACATTCAACATTCAGTTGTGGATGTCCTTTGTTGTGTTTTTTGTTTCATGTTGCTCCCAACATTTTCGAATGCCGAAAGGTTTAGAATGCAGGAAGATCAATTCATCACCCAGACTCTTCTACTACGAAGTCATTGAGCATGTAATAGATGGAGTATGCAGTTGGCATTGTCTGACTCAAATGTGCAAGGGATTCCCTGAAAAGATGTTTTCTGGATGGAAACATTTGTTGCACTTAAGCCTGTATATACCTAAACCATTCAGCATTGATGGAGACTTTAAGAAATTTAACCACGTGTAAACATTTTGCTTGGTGTTCCACATGTTAATATAAAAGTAATACTATTGCTTAATATTATCAAAAATCCATTGAAATATCTGAGAAATACCTTGTATACATACTTTATACACCTAGTATATAAATACTTATATCTTGAGACATGTGACGCTTGAAAACATAAAACATTCTAATATAGTATTTTTTTACAACAATACAACAATTCAATAAATATAACAGCAAAGTAAAGTCAGCTACTTAATGCAGTCAACCCACACATAGTCATGGAAATATCCTCCTTAATTCTTGAAGTACAGTACTATACAGTATAGGGGTTTACCTTTCCATTCTTGTTTTAAGGGTAATAAATTGAGCTGAGGTTGAAATGAAATGAAAGTGCATATTTTGGTGCATATTTAGGGTTTAAACAATAATAATTGTTATTTATTTGACCAAGTTTTCCCACAATTCACTGGAGCTCTAGAAACATAACCTCGAATTTTTGGGGGTCGACCACAGTAAATGGGATCAGCATGGTTGGACCTCTGAGTGACCACATTTTCATGCTTCCACCTATGAAAAGACTGAAATACCATGTAAATATTCACAGCCGTATAATGTGTATAGTTTCATATACCACTTTGATGTGACTTTTCACCACGGAGAAAATACATATTTAATGTATTTATATTTCATTTATGCATTTATGTATTTTTATTAGGTATTTATATAGGTACTATTTAAGGACATCAGAGAAATTGAGATTCTGCTGGATTATCTCTCTGGTGTTCTCACATCCATGAGATACTTCTTGCCACCATGTCCGCTCTGGTTTCCTGATCCTGTATCTGTTCTGTGTCCTGCCTGATTCCCTGGATAGCGGTTTGTTAATGTTTTCGCTCTGCCCTGTAGTTTCAGTGCCTGTGTTTGGATTATTGCTGCTGTTGGTTTATGGCTTTGTCTCTGCCTACATTGCCCTGTTTGCCTGTTCTACAACCCTGGGCTGCTTCTTGGACTGTGTTTTGCTCATGCCATGTTTTTGCCTGCCATTGTTTGAAGGACCAAATTATTTTGAGTCTTGGATCGCTGTGCTTTTCTCATTAAAGGCTATTATTTGAACTTCTGGTTGCATTATATTTTGGGTCCTTCCAATCTCTCCATTGTTGACAGAATAATCCAAACATGGACTCCATGGGTGCACCAAAGCGTTGGGTTGGTATCACCCTGAATTGGCAGGCAAATCATTATCCACTGCGCAGCACCAAGGGCAGGGAGGAGCTCAGCGCCCTCTTTGAACACTTATGGATCCTCCTAGTCTTCCAAGCACAAAAACCTGCCGAGGGCGCCGCTGAGCCCCAGTCTCCTGCCAAGCACCAATCTCCTGCCGGGGGCGTCGCCCCGCCTCTGACCTCAGCCCCCGGGAGGTTCATCTGGCCTTTCATAGAAAATGTATGAATACTTCTTTTTTTTAGTTTATAAATAAATAAAATTGATACAATAAATGCACTACAAAAGGTTTTGGTCACTTTAAATACAAATTCATTGGTGGAAATCTCTTTTTGGTTGGTTGGAAAGCGTTTTTAAAAATGCATCCAAGGGGAGCGCAAATCAACATATTTCACGGCAGAAAAAATAGGTGGAGGCACGAAAAATAAACTTTCTATTGAAATACTGAGTGACACGAAAAAAAGGCTGAACTATGTGTCCTGTTCATGAAAGAATCGACAATATCAAAAAATGCTGCAAAATGGCATTTTGTCTTTTTTAGGACACCTACTGCTAAAATAGTTTTTAAAAAATTGTAAAAATGTTACAAATTTAATGTTAATTACTGGTCAAATTTTTTTGTATACAAATGATTGGTTAAACGTGTGATGTCCATGTTTATCTGAGGTTCAGATTTGTTTACATTTAGTAGCAATAGCTAGTTCTAAATAAACCAGTTCTAAGAAAGCATCATCACTTTAAGCTAACTAAAAAATAAACTCTGTGTTGTCCGCTATTGAGTTTTAACAGCAAATATGAGGGAAAAAAATCTAAACTGGTTAGACACAACTGTGTATGTGTAAGAAGACATGTGTATGGAAGCCCGTATCTGCACACTAAATTAAAAAACAATGTTATTGCAACTTTTTAAACCCGTAAATTTATTTTCTCAAAATGAGAAAGTCTAATAGTTTATATCTCACAATTCTGACTTTTTTCTTCCTCACAAGTCAAGTCACCTTTATTTATATAGCGTCAGATTGTGTCAAAGCAGCTGTATAGCAATATATGACACACAGAAACATTCATTGAATGCCAACCCATCGCAGGGCACACACAAATATTAAGGACAATTTTCCAAGGGTGCCAATCAACGTACCGTGCATGTTTTTGAACTAGTGGGGAAACCGGAGAACCCAAAGAAAAACCCCCTGAGGCACGGGGAGAACATGCAAACTCCACACACACATGGCCAAGACGGGAATCGAACCCGGACCCGGACGTGCTAACTACTAAACCAAGGTGCCCCCACACTGACACAAACTTAACAAAAGTCTAAACAATTAAGTGTCCCCAAGTGAGCAAGCCATAAGTGACAGACGACAACGGCAAGTGTGAGTAAAGGATTATTATGCCAAAGGTAAGGTGTTCTGTAAGAATTAGAACCAGAAAGAGGTTGAAACTAATGAGTGAAACTCACAACTGCGAAGAAATTATTAGTCTGAATTCTGGCTTAATAACCTGCAATTGCGACATTATATCTCATAATTTCAAAAGTTCAAATAGGCTTCCATACATAAATGTTCAAGAGGAACCTTCTCCATTGAAAAGGTTTTTAATCAAATCAATCCAAATTTTGTTTTCATAGAAAAAAATTGACCTTTTTAATTAATTTAATTTAATTAATTGACCATATTATTTAAATTTAATTATTTTACTTTTAAATAATAAAACCTAGATCTCGCCATTAACATTGTGAAGAAACCAAAACCAAATCAAGAGGAACTTGTAAACTCCTTTATAAATTCACCTCCATATTATTGGATCTTCTGCCATATGGAGTTGTCCGTCTGTTATGTTCGGTGGAAATATTGGTGGCTTGCTTCAGAAAATCAAATTTTGGTATGTTTTATGCATTTGAATCTCTGAATTTCAATCTGCCAACACGATCCTGACGAGCACTGATTCTAACCAGGTCCATTGCACCCATATAAGTAAACTAAGCAAATGCAATAGTAGCAAAATGCACGGAAAATCTTTTTTTTAAATAACAAACAGCAGAATCTTTTCCCCCAACTTACTTATTGTGTTAATAGTGTTATTAATAGTATGTGTAAATGGTGTTACTCACTGGCCAAACATCTCAGCTCCAGTAACAGGAGCAAACTGTTTATAAGGTAAATCATCCCTAAAATTAGCATCTACACTCTCACTAACATTTCAAGGTGACAAAATTAACGATTTTGGTATATGGCCAACAACAAGAGAGAGTAAAGCATATGGGACAGCAGTCTGAGAAAAGTCTGGTTGTAAAAAATTACCCAGGAAGATAAATTTTTTTTGTTTCCAATATTTTTAAGCCAAAATAAGATATCACATATATACACGATAAAATCATACAAAAACAGCCGACATGCAGCAGGTGAGGAGTGTGGGGAAATGACACAAGCACACCTGTCTCTCATTTGTAAATGCTTATTTAACATGATGTTTTCTTTCACTTTTCCTCTCCGTCAGTGAGTGGGACTGTGTGTATAATTGTATCCAAGTGATCGTGAAGCTGCACTTGAATTGAGTTTCAAAAATTGTTTTTTTTTTTACTTGAATTCCCAAAAAATACTTAATAATCCTTTACACTCTACATAAACAAAGTAAATAACATTATAGAGGAGGGGAGGGTTGTAGCTCAGTGGTTAAGATTTGATGGTTGAACGCCGGTGCGGCCAGGAATATAATCATGTGAATATATATATATATATATATATATATATATATATATATATATATATATATATATATATATATATATATATATATAATCTTTTAACACTATATCCGATCTTCCCTAGGGTCACAGGGAGCCTGTCTCAGACGTCTATGGGATACAACTGGATGGAATGCCAAACCATCACAGGGCACACATACACTAGGGACAATTTTCTAAGGTGCCAATAACCTACCGTACATGTTTTTGGACTGGGGGACCTGTTCTCCTGGAGTTTTGTCCTTGCCACCATTGCTTCGGCTCGCTTAACAAAAAACTATTAGGGCCAAACTGATTTAAATTTTTCATACATAAGTATTATGTAAAGCTGCTTTGAGACAATGACAAGTGGTAAAAAGCGCCCTACAAATAAATTGAATTGAATTAATTAAAAGATATACAAAAGATTGTGTGAGGGGGAAAATGCATACTTTCTCAGCTTGATAGTTAAGACTCTGGGCAGATACAGCACTTCATCTGAGATCACAGGCTTACGGTAAAACCCCAAAGGGACAGGGCCCATTAATGTATGACCCCATATCACTAGCAAATGTGGATCTAATGTGGATCGAATGTGGTTAAAAGCGTATGTGAAGCAAAAAGTCAATGCAGCTAAAATCAAATCTATGTTTGTAGTCTGACCTTATGGCGGAGTCTTTCAGCTCTAGAGGTATGAGCAGGTTTGACACCAGCCCTATATTTTTTATATTATGTCTGCAGAACTGTGCAAAAAAAAAAAAACCCTTTCTCTGCAATTTTTCACTGATGCAGTGATTGACTAAACTGAAGTCACTTTATGGATCAGGAAGCAATGCATTCAGACCATAACTTTAAAGCCTCTAAACAGCATTTCAATCATAGTTTAACCACAATACGCAATACGGGTTGTGCTTTTGCTCACTTCTATCCAAAACGTTGTCTCCACGTTCTGTGAATGGCTGTCATTAAGATGCATCTCCAAATCTGTTCTATTTGCTGGTTCTCTAATCTTTCAGTATCTGTCAGTATTTTAGTACCAATTACTTTAATTTTGCTATACACTGAATACATTTCGGTTTGAGATCAAAATATGAATATAACTGGGCTACTCAGCATTTGTATTTGTATCTAGATGTGTAGATCTTTCTGGAGTACTAAATGTGGTATGATGAGGTGTCCACTTGTCCCTGTAGATTGTCCGTTAAGTATAGGTGCATTATAAGAATTTCAGCAAAATCATAACGTTGTTTTGTTTACAATGAATGTTGCACACACTTAGTTTGAGTTGAAATTCTGGACCATTTTCTTGATTGCAGTATTTAATTCAGCTTCCATTGTAATCTCACTTCATTTCATGAAGTGTAATCTGTTGATTCGTGTTGAAGGACATGAATCTCCCTCTTTTTTTCTTCATGTCACTGAGGACGAATTTCTGTCATGTATTTCAGTAGGAATTATTTTTGGTATTTTTGGAGTATTACAGAAGCTGTACTATTTTTTTCTCATTTGTTATTACTCTTGTTTGCTTTTAATCAACATTTGAACATGAGATTGTATTCTAGTTTTTATGGCTTTTTATTCAGCAAAATGCTCGCTATAATAAACCGTCGTCAGTATTCGTGTTTCCATTGCAAATTTGCGTAAAACATTTGAAATATTTCAGAAATGTCGATATAAAAACTGTTGCAAAATGACGGTGTTTCCATTAACCAGATCATGCAACTAAAACACTTCCTCTCACGATTTCACTCAAAAGAATGGCCATGCTTACTTGTATCGCAGCTAATCACACGTAGTTTTCCGTACTATTCCTTTTTGCATCGTCTAAAAAAAACACCTCATGTGAGCATAAAAACCTTTTTGCAATACGTATGAGTTTTTGCGAATTTGGTGTATTTTCAATTCGCTATTTAAATTTGAGCATTTTGAGGGGTCATGGAAAAGCACCTAGTGGTTCCTTCAGTCAAAATACAGTAACTCTGTTTAATTAAGGAGAGTTAATTAGAGATACACATTTATTACACTATAACTCTAACAGTATATCTGTTTCTTATGTTGCTAACGAGATGAAACTAGATGGAGGCAGTCATGCTGAGTGACATGAAAAAGAGAGAAGTCTATGTCCATGAACATTAATTTATAGATTCCAGTTTGGTTATATGCACAGAATGCTATGAGACCGTGTTATTCTGTGCCCTGTGCACTGTTCATTCTGAAGGCAGATTCCTTTGACCCTGGCAACACATGAGGTGAGGGCTGAAATCTGATTGGATAGAAACTTCAACATAAATGGACACACCTAGGAGAAGCAACTGAGAGGAAATCTATGGAATGAACACAATAGCCAATTGGAAGTAATTGAACATATTCTTATGGATAAAATGTATTTATATATTAAAATATTAAAAGTCATGATAGCCACTGTTTAAGTCAAACCATTTAACAATAGTAGCGTATCTTAGTCTACAGCATGCCCAGTTACTTTGCTGGCATGGGGAAAAAATTGCATCAATCTCTTGGCGGGAAGGGGGAGGGAGCGAGGGAGGGGACTTATTTACCCCACCTCACCCCACCCGCTAGTGAGGGTTGTGGATTGACTTCAATGGACAGGGCGCACAGCGAGTCTCTTAATAAGGAGGCAGAAGGTGAAAGCAGCACGAGTGAAAAAACACTTGTGATAAGCATGGTTTGTCGCTCTCTATTTTTCTACCCTAAAAGACACTTAGGTATAAGGTGTTGTTGCAGTCTTACTTAAATAATAATAAAAAAGTTAAACTATTTCCTTATGGGTGCCGGTATTTAAGGCTTTCCAATTAAACAAGAAAAGGTTGGGAACCAATATTCATCAAGCTATATTTAGCTAATAAGCAGGTTTTTCATAGTCTTAGCAGGTTAATTTATTCATCAAGATAATAAGCAGGTCTAAGCAGGTTGATGCATATCATGGGGCTCTGTATTAGGATTAGTGTTCTTGGGCCACCATTTGCTTTAAAACAGTGCCAATGGTCTATTCATTGTCAATGGATTCCATCCCGGATACTGCATATTGCAAATTTGTTATCATCGTCAAAAAGTTTACACATGATTACCGTTTGACTTAGTGCTGTTATACAGTAGCTGCTGGAGATAAAGTGTAATTTGAACTCTAAATGCAGGGCGGTGCGGCATATTTAGTGTTGCTTGCAAAAGCATCACTATTATAATCTCTCTCTAGCTTCGGTCAAATTTTCGGCGCGTAACTCATCCCGCAGTTTTTGTCCGATCCTCGCGAATCATATCCTCATATCGTGCGGCCCGATGGTCTGAGGTCCACTATTACTTTTATAAGGAATCGGCCTGCGGAATTCCGAACCCGGGGCCAAAAAGCGGGAATTTTTCCCAAAAAATGAATGGGGTTGAAATTTCAAAAGTTCGGGTCTGTGACGTCCGACATGCACATGGCATATCCACTCGTAGGGGGTCCGGAGTACACGATCATATACCTCCTGAACCCCAAACATAGGAATTTTGGGAACAATTTGACATCTGTAGGTGAGATGGAGTACTATGTCTCGGACCCCAGACCCACTCAGAATGAATTTTGTCCACCTTACAGATAAGGGGAACATGCTGATATGACTGACCCCGAAAAAAAAAACAACAAGGAATATAATCGGGGCAAATACGCTTTTTTTGGCCCAACTAATGAAAATGTTCTAAAATATTAAATGGACAGGCTCTAAGGGGGTCGTGCCCGGACCCGCGGTCATCGGCAAGCATCACCACATGGAAATTCATCTAGTTTTAGTTTGCAATTTCAACTTTTGTTTCTTGGGGGAAAAAATCAAAAACACTGTATAGTCTACTCCAATAGCAAACATCTGCTATGTCTTTGAGTCCACCTTTAAGTGCTCTGAACTATGGGATAACTAATGAGTTCTAAACAACTCATTTGTTCATCTAAACAACTAATAAATAATGTAACCTACATAGAGGATTAATGAGATAAAACTAATTTCTTTTTCTTTCGGCTGTTCCTGTTAGGGGCGCCACATTGCATCATCCTTCTCCGTACTACCCTGTCCTCTACATCTGCACCCTCACCACATCCATAAACCTCCTCCTCCTCAGCCAAGAACTGCTAGACATAATTATATTCACATATTTATTAAAAATGCTCAAATAGGCTGTGGCATTCAAGCAAGGATTCCATTCAAGTACCAAGCAAGTACCATTCACTAAAAGTTCACTTTTACCAGCCAGAACATTTGTCAGTCTTTGGCTTTATTCTATGAGTTTCAAATTCTAAGCCTACCATTTGGGTGACTCAGTATAAATTAATATTCATTAGATAAGGCATGTTTTTGTGTTTAACTGTGCAATTGTGGTGTGCCTTGGTTATCTTTAATGGACCTTCTATGGCTGTTGGAGTCCAACTGCCTCCAGATTTGATGTGTTGTCCACTGATGCTCTTCTGCTCACAACAATTGTATAGAATGGTTATCTAAATTACTGTAGCCTTTCTGTCAGCTTGATCAACTCTGACCCTTTTCACCTGTGGAACTGTCACTAGCTACGATATTTTCTTTATTGAACCAGAGCCCAATTAAAAAGTACTAAAAAAGGTTGTGTATTCGTTCCTATTGTAGCAGTTGATGTGAACCTAGATTAATACAATGTACTGCTGCCACGTGATTGGGCAATTCGATAATTGTATAATTATCTAGACATGCAGGCCTTATCTTATCTTATGTTTAGACATAAGATACAGACCTGATATATATAGATATATACATTTACATTTGCAGCATTTGCAGCATTTTGCAGACGCCCTTATCCAGAGCGACAACTGAGCAATTGAGGGTTAAGGGCCTTGCTCAATGGCCCACTAGTGGAAGCTTGATGGTGGTGGGGTTTAAACCCATGATCTTCCGGTCCAGAGGCCAACACCTTAACCACTGGGCTACCACCTCCCTATATATCTATATATATAGCAGCCTATTTGATATATATCTATATATATAGAGAGAGAGAGTTGGAGTTTTACATGGATTTTAATCATATTAATCATATTAGTCAATTCTCCAAAATAAACAACAACCAATCAACAATAACAGCAGTACCACTAACCCCAACAATAAGATTCAATAAAATCTTGTTTCATTTTAAACCTCTAAAGTCAAAGCAAGATTCTCCCAGACAATATAATATAATATGATAATAGAAAAATATGACGCATATGACTTAACCATTTTGATCTATACAGTGTATTATTGGAAATTTAAGATTCCATTTTTCTATCTTGCTAATCAAATAAAGTAAATAAATAAAATTTAAATGTTTGGCTATGTAAATGTAAATGTAATGGCTATGTAAAAATAATAGAAAAAACTGTCTCTGCATCTATTCATGTGTGTGTAGTGTGTGTGCATATTACACACAACACACACACACACACACACACACACACACACACACACACACATATACATTTCACACACACACACACACACACACCATACACACCACACACACAACACACACACACACACACACACACACATATATACAGATGCCTACAAAAAAAAAAGCTAAGATTAATCTGATTATTTTTTTTCCCTTCTTCTCCACATTATTGTCTTCTACCGGGGAAGCTGTGAGTACTGGGTGGTGGCCAGAGTTATGTATCAGTCCTTTGAGGAATAGCTGAGAATTTTTCACACTTCAATGCACAAACAATTACAAATTCCTCATATTGTGTAGCACATTATTTTTTTTAAACTAAATTCTCAGCAATCATTTTTTCTTTTTCTGGTGAAGGTGTATATGAAGATTTAAACAGGGTTACTCTCTTAAGCTATGTCTAAAGGATAAGGCTAAGATTTGCTATTCGGTGCTAGAGGACTACTAAGCTACAATGCAGTGGTTAATGCATGTAAATATATGTCAACATGATGAATATCTTTAAAGAAAAATAGCATTAAAACTGTCACTGTCAGGCACTATAATGCTGTAAAGACACTATCAAAAATAGACATGGGAGGGACATACCAGATAACAGATGTTGATGTTGTGCTGTAATCCTCTTTAAATGTCACTGTTTCATGTAAAACACACTAAAAAAATTAAAATCAACGATGAAATTCCCTGACGTCCCCTTAAATAGTTCTTTGTTTTCCATATTGCGTACATGATGCAAATCCGTACTTCCATCTGTCACGTTCTATTTCTCATTTCTCCCAGGCTGCTCAACTGCATTCTCTGTCTCCCACATTGATTTATTAGTGCAGTATTTCCATGCTAGAGATTTTCTGCAAGATAAAATGGACATGTTAGAGGAACGGTCCGAACAATGGCTTCAATTTCCCGTTACACCTACCTGCAAAGGATTGGAGGTGAGTCCAGCTGATGCATGTGTGGAAGGCGGTAGCTAGTTCATCACACTAAAAGCCAAGCAAACAGCAACAAAAGACCCACTCTGTGCCTTTCCTCAGAGCGCCTCCCATGGAGCATCATTATATACAGGAGTGGTGAAAAGAGGGCAAGACTGTTCTCTTTCTTCCATTCCTCTGCTAGCTCTATGTGATGGCAAAATGCACCCGCATGTGTATGTGTGGGAGGGTGGATGGGGTGTATGTGTGGGGAGGGGAGGGGGTGCTGCTCCTCCAGTCTGCTGTGAATGCATTGATGGTGTCCCTCTGACATAATCACATACTTAGAGGAGGATCCCACGTGACCATTTTAGAGTTGCAACCCCCCACCTACGTCTGTCTCCCTTCCCCTCTCTTTCTCTCTCACTCTCTCTCTCCTCCTCATGCCAAGACAGAAAAAGGGAGGGACTGAATGGTGGTAAACAGAGAGAATGGTGGACCTTTTTCGATATAGGACAAGATGTCTGACCCTGTTCTCCACACTGCTCAGCCTGCTGTGTGTCTACTGGAGCATAAATGATGTTAAAACACTGCTAAACCCTGATCTCTTATATGTCTCTTATATGCCAAACCACCAGTGATTTTGTCTTTATTTAAAAGTGTATGTTTGGTTTTGAGCACATATGCAAGAACAAGGTGCCAGATTGGCATACTCTGTCAATATATAAAAAAAAGGAAATAAAACAAAAATAATGATATACTGAATATTAGCATCTGGTTAAACATCCAATAAATTGCATATGTTATCAATTAAAATTAAAAGTGAGTGTCATAAAGCTATTATAAAATGTAAAATACATTCTGTCTGAGTAGAGTTTCTGTGCTTGGTCTGCCCCAGTGGTTTTAAGTTGGTCAGTTTTTACCCACATCCATGAAAATAGTATGTAGATTGAATAGAAATGGCTAAGATAGTTTGAGGTTCACCTCTAAAAAACACCTCAAATTCACACAAAATCTTCTGAACTGTGTGACTTGGACTGTGGCATGGAAATTGCTACCAGATGTCTTAAATTTAATATTTAATTGATTGTTAATCTCCTATAGAATAGAGCCTTTATTTTGAAATTGAAATTCTTTCTTCCCATATCCCAGCTTGTTGTTTGGTAGCTGGAGTCAGAATGCAGGCTCAGCCATGATACGGCGCCCCTGGAGCACAGAGGGTTAAGGGTCTTGCTCAAGGACCCAAGGGCGGCAGCTTGGCGATACCAGGGCTCAAACCCAGATCTTCCAATCAGCAGGTCAGCGCCTTAGACCACTGATCTACACCCCATTCCGTTTAAACAGAGTGTGCAAAAAAATACTATGTAAGACAAAGTGGCTGGATAAACATTGTCAGAGGTTAGAGAAGAAAATGCCCAAATTGGTTTGAGCTGCAATACAGAGAATGGGCAGCATTTATAATGACTGTATTTAATATAATATAAAATAAATCATATAAATTAATTATTAATTAAATTAGGGCTGTTAACACAGTGTGCATTACTATGTGAGTGATCTGCTCCTTCACTCTGCTTTGAGTCGGCGAATGAACGAAACCCGAACACAAAAAAGAACAAACGAATAAACAAACATCAGTGCCTACTAGCTGAGCATTCACAACAGGTATGATCTCACTATATTAGCGTATATTGCCATATGGAACCTTACGCAAGCGCATGGCATTCCCAAATCCGTATTTATATAGAAAGCAACCAGAACATAATTCTTAAAGGAGCCACGTCCCATATTTTAACAACCAATTAAAACAACCACTAAAAAGTAACATTGAAATTAACAAGCAATTAATATTAAAAGAATAATTTCCAGAGTAAAATAAATATTAAATAATCAATAATTTTATTAAAAGGAGAGATTTTGAATAAAATGTATATAATTATAAAATATGTTACAGTTAGTGTATTCGAATGGCAATCATGTGATTAAATATCGATTGACAGCCCTAAATAAAATTAATATAATATGGGCTTTTGTCATTTGTTATTGACCTTCTGGTTAGGCAGTCATCTTTTCCCACACAGCATGATATCTAAGGACTTTAAGAACACTGACTCAGGGTCAGATTATCTCATTGGATTTCCATGTCCCTGAGAGATTCTCTTCTCACTTTTCTTACTATGT
The DNA here is from genome assembly GCA_030449085.1 of Kryptopterus vitreolus. Lineage (NCBI taxonomy): Eukaryota > Metazoa > Chordata > Actinopteri > Siluriformes > Siluridae > Kryptopterus > Kryptopterus vitreolus. The sequence continues at coordinate 524,981 of JACRUU010000019.1, read as the reverse complement.
TTCCTTGTTCCTGTCTCAGGCCCTAGTTGGCCCTGACTTTATGATTTACCAGTTTGGATTTTGGACTGTTTTTGATCTTCCTGTGATACCCTGTTTGACTGTTCTCAAAGTTTGATAGATCTGTGCCCTCGAGTCAGCCAAAAACAGGAATCTGTCATAGGAAGAATCTTAGTAGGTACCAACAATTACATAGCATGTTCGGACATGGACTCACATACAGTAAACCAGACATGATTAAGAGGCATGACTGATGCCAAGAATCACTAAAGAGACCAATTATAAGAGATCTACTTGTCTACTTGGAGGAAGAAAGACAGATGACAGTTCTCCAAGCAGAACAGTCTTTTCACTTTTGTGCCCGGTGCTTTGCTTCCATCGTCCTCATGGCAGGACTCACCCACAGTCTTCGGGGCGCCCTCTCCTCTGACGGCCGCCTTCACCCATTCTCAGGTCGGCATGCTTTCACCCTCACATCACCTTTTGGCGACCTTTTTGCTGACCTCTCTGTTCAGTGCCTCTTTCCTCAAGGCTGATGTCTCTCACCTCTTTATTGGCCTCAGGGAGAAGAGGTGGTAAAAGTTGATGAGTTTATGTACCTGCAACAGTGCAAAGTAATGGAGAGTGTTTTAGAGAAGTGAAGAAAAGAGTGCAGGCACAGTGGAGTGAGGGAAGGACTGTTACAGGAGTGATTTGCGATGGAAGGGTATGTGCAAAAGTGAAAGGGGAAGTTTAAAGGACTCTGGTGAGACCTGTGATCTTGTACAGTTTAGAGACTGTGGCATTGTGTAAAGACAGGAGGTGGAGTTGGAGATGGCAGAGATGTTGAGATTTTTATCGTGAGGGATGAGGATGGACAAGATTAGAAATTAGTCTATTAAAAGGGACATGTAGGAGATGAGGTGAGGGAGATTGAGATACTTTGAACATATACAGAGGAGGTACATGGGGTATAGAGGGAGAAGAATACTAAGGATGGAAGTACCAAGCAGGAGGAAAAGTGGAAGGCCAACAAAGAGGTTTATGGATGTGATGGAATAAGACATGCATATAGTTGGGGTGAAAGAGACAGATGAAGAGAACAGGGTAGTGAGGAGATGGATGATCCACTGTGGTGACCACTAATGGGAGCAGCTGAAAGATTAATATTCTTATCATAAGCCAAATTAGAAAAACCTCTCCACAAAACTTTCATCCAACAATAGGGCGTGAGATCAGGCTGGTCATAAGACAAGATAGAGACAGAAACACTGGCCACTGTCCAGTGCCAGCACCCTCTTAGGAGCATGTTTAGGACTGGAAATAAAAGAGAGAGAGCTAAGACTATGAGGGGTGATATTGAGAGAGAAATAAGAAATGCTATGTAGTCAAACATTTAAATGAACTGTGATCTCTGTGAATGAAAAAGAAAGAACTTCAATAACAATTATTTCGCAGAATAATAATGTAAGAGATTGTGAGAGTCTGTGCCCATCGTAGCTTTCAGTTCCTATTTTTAGGTGATATTACTGTAACTCAGTGTGGAGTTCTGCCATTTTTTTCTAAATCCACCTCAAGAACTCAAAAATGCAGGCAACTTACAGGGACTAGAAACTAGGAACTCAAAATGGTTAGAAAAGGAGAAGCAAAAACAAAAGTGCTCTGGAGCAGAGCAGCACCCCCTGTGGAATGGCAAGACCTTTGTGAGGTTTTGGAGCAGAGCAGTGCTCCTTGTGGCACCCCCTTTGAATCTTGGGAACAGAAACTATAGACTAGGGAGAACAGACTGGAGAGGTCAAACTCAAAGACTAGAAACTGGGGACAAGGGGGAACTAGAGAGTATCGTGCTTGAGGAAAGAACAAGAGTTGAAGAATTACATTTGAAAAGCAAGACAAAGACTAATAGAAAACCCAGCACGAACAGAATGGAAGGAGAGTAAAAAACAGAGTGGTGAGCACAGAAAGCAAGACAAGACTGTAAAACTAGGGAAAAAGATAAAACCGGAACTAAAAAAGGTACTTGGAACTACAGATAACTCAAGAGTACTGGGGAAAGGGCACAGTATGTCCACAGACTCAAGAAAACTAAGAGGAGGAAAACAAAATAATGTTTTAAACAAAGAAATAGACAGACAATAGATCAATAGACCAAGCAGAGAACCATCTTTATTTCCTTCAATGTGTGTCCTTGCAACAATCCTCTCGCATCGCTGGGGTCTTTTGGGATCCGCATGCCGTGTCTGCCCGAGTGCACCTGCCGACCACCACGTTCGCATTCCAGCTCCTGCCAAGGAGCTTGCGTCAACCATGTTGCTCTGCTTCCTGCCTGGTGACTCTCCCTGAGGCTGATATCTCTTGCCTCTTTATTGGCCTTCTGTCCAGCTCCCCCTGTGATGCTGACACACTCCTCCAACATCCGACTCAGGCTCAGGCCAGGGTACAGTCCGGCCTGAGCAAACTCCTCCCCGGCATCAGAGGCTTATGGTCTAGAAGCTTCCAACTCCGCAGGCAGGCTGGTGGGAGCGTGGGTGAGGTAGCCTGGTGGAGAACGCAGGAGAGAGGTAGTTGGCACTTGGCCTCGCTGGTGTGGTCATGTCCATCCAGAGTCGTCCCGCTCTTCCAGCCTGCCATTTTGACATCACTGTAATGGTACATGCGTCTGAGCTGGAAGAAATAAAGACAAACAGCATCTGCATGTTTCTTGCCCGCAGATCAGCTCACGTCCACTCACGTCGTTTTGGTCCGGCGCGCTGTTTCCCCTGTGTCCGCCAATCGGCGCTTTTGCATTCCGGGTCCTGCCGTGCTTGTCAGCTTGGCTGACCTTGTTGCTCTGCTCCCTGCCCGGTGACGGTCTCCCTGGGGCTGATGTCTCTCGCCTCTTTATTGGCCTCGCTAGACAGATGTTCAGTCCGGCTCCCCCTCTCGTGCTGGCACACTCCTCCAACATCCGACTCAGGCCAAGGAACAGTCCGGCCTGAGCAAACTCCCCGGTGTCGGAGGCTGATGGTCTGGAAGCTTCCAACTCCGTAGACAGGCGGGTGGGTGCGTAGGTGAGGTAGACTGGTGGAGAACGCAGGAGAGAGGGAGTTGGCACTTGGCCTCACTGGTGTGGTACCACTTTTCCAGCCTACGATTTCTCTTTATTGGCCTTGCCGGACAGAAACGAGCGCTCTAATTATTGGTCAGGTTCTGGTGTTTCTTAGCACTTGTTCCATCCGGCTCCGCTCTCCACTCCCAACGTGCACAAACGGCAAATTCAAGCTCACACAAATAGGTAAACTTAGGAAGAGAGGCAAAAGGCACACAGCAACAAACACAAACACAAAATGGTTAGCAAAGGGGAAGCAAAAACAAAAGCACATGCATGAGCTAAATAGATAAATATGAGCAATAGCTAAACAAAACAAAAACAACACAGCAACATAAATAACAAGAAATAGCACCACCAACAAAACAAGACACAATTATCTAAAAAAGAAGAAAAGCAAAAGAAAGGAAAGTTAAGCTATAACCTAACAAATGAGGAGCAGGTGGTACAAATTAGGGGTTTAGGGGACAGGGCGAGGACATAGGGAGCAGCGGCCCAGTGGCGACATCTGGTGGCCAAAGCTCTGACAATTTTGTTCATTATATGTACAGACTCTCTGGCAGCTTGTAAATGTCCTCTGATCAATCTTGCCATCTAGATATTTAATCTGTTTGTTTGTCTTTTACAATTAATTAAGGTTAAAGTCTAGAGAGTGTTGCCTGTGGAAATTCCAAGAGATATATAATGTGAACTATTCAAATCATTTCATCTGGCACTGATATCATTGTCATGGTAAAAATATGAAAAAATAAATTAAAATTTTCTTCAATTCACCATAAATGAGTGGACATTTTTTTTACCATATATATATATATATATATATATATATATATATATATATATATATATATATATATATATATATGCAGGTATTGTTATTACTATTACTATTATCTGATCTTAAAAAGAAAATGCAAGTTGGTGTATCCATTGCATTTTTTCTCTTGCAGTTCTGATAGAAAGACTATCTAAGTCTAATTACCTACATGTAAAGTAAAAAAAAAAGTCAGTTAAAGTCATTGAATTATTACCATTACTGGATGTTATGTTGTACCTTGTCTATATAATATAAACTATATAACCTGTTGGTATATGTAGCAATAGTAGATAACAGGCAGCTTTTCCATGTTTATTTGATATTCTTGAGATGGTATGCCTTCATAATAATCCGTCTTGTTTATCTGAAGAGGTCAGTCACATGTCTTCATGTCATTCGATCAAAGTTCACCTAATCACTTTTGAAATGCAAAGAAATGTGAAACACTGAGCATGCATTTTCAGTCTCCAGCATTCGCATGTGTTTGAACGGAGTGTGTAGTGTGACCGTGGCTTTACAGCCCAGGGAAAGGTTGATGTCTTTTTTTAAACCATGAATAATTATCTACCTTTTATTTATTTTTTTTTAGATCATCGACTGGCAGCTTCAGGCACGCCACATGCTCAAAGTCATGAGAAATTGCAGCTAGAGGCAAGGGTTGACTTTTAGCTACATAATTCCTCGATCATGCCACAGGATAATTCCCTGCTAATATCCTACAGAGTGAATGCACCATTCACCTCTCTTCCATTAGTGATCACCCACCTATCACTGGACAGCCATAAAACTCCATCCAGGTGGCTAATGCAGAGTGAAATGGCTCTGAAATGTCACATTTTTTCTTTACCAGGAAAATCTTGAGCTCTCCTTATAAAATTAAAGGAAGTTATACCACAAGACAATAGACAGTATTAACTACACTGTTTTCATTTGCAATGATAACCTCAACACTGAAGGAATTATAATGAACAATAGACATTCGGTATCACATAGATGAAGACGAGTTCCCTTCTGATTCTGGTTCCTCTTAAGGTTTCTTAACCTTCTGCCCATGGCTGTACATTTGCTATGGATAAATGTACAGAGACTTCATTCTAATAATGAAATGTATATCTGTAATCTATTTATTTTTGTGAAGCTGCTTTAGGACAGTGTCCATCGTTACATTAGGACTGAACCGATATTTATTAGCTAATAACACTTTACATGAATGGCCACTTCCATTTCCACTTTATGCTTGTGCATAACCCTAACCCTCATGCTGCTTTAAACCGTAGAAATTGACCATAAAGGTCATGCTTTTGATATTTTAACAAGACATACATTGATGTTCAAGTATTAGTAGTTAATACTTGAGTTTAACTATTGGTTTTTCATATTAAACTATTATTAAAAATCTAATTCTATTTCACTCATTTATTATAATCATGCACAGTGCAATGAATGCATTGAAATGCTATTTTTATAAAATTTTCCATTCTATAATACAAACCGGATTCCAAAAAAGTTGGGACACTATACAAATCGTGAATAAAAACTGAATGCAATGATGTGTAGGTGCCAACTTCTAATATTTTATTCAGAATAGAACATAACACACGAAACAAAAGTTTAAACTGAGAAAATGTACCATTTTAAGGGAAAAATATGTTGATTCAGAATTTCATGGTGTCAACAAATCCCAAAAAAGTTGGGACAAGTAGCAGTAAGAGGCTGGAAAAAGTAAATTTAAGCATAACGAGGAGCTGGAAGACCAGTTAACACAAATTAGTTCAATTGGCAACATGATTGGGTATAAAAAGAGCTTCTCAGAGTGGCAGTGTCTCTCAGAAGCCAAGATGGGTAGAGGATCACCAATTCCCACAATGTTGCACAGAAAGATAGTGGAGCAATATCAGAAAGGTGTTACCCAGCGAAAAATTGCAAAGACTTTGCATCTATCATCATCAACTGTGCATAACATCATCCAAAGATTCAGAGAATCTGGAGCAATCTCTGTGAGAAAGGGTCAAGGCCGTAAAACCATACTGGATGCCCGTGATCTCCGGGCCCTTAAATGACACTGCACCACAAACAGGAATGCTACTGTAAAGGAAATCACAGAATGGGCTCAGGAATACTTCCAGAAACCATTGTCAGTGAACACAATCCACCGTGCCATCCGCCGTTGCCAGCTGAAACTCTACAGTGCAAAGAAGAAGCCATTTCTAAGCAAGATCCACAAGCTCAGGCGTTTACACTGGGCCAGGGATCATTTCAAATGGAGTGTGGCGAAATGGAAGACTGTTCTGTGGTCAGACGAGTCACGATTCGAAGTTCTTTTTGGAAATCTGGGACGCCATGTCATCCGGACCAAAGAGGACAAGGACAACCCAAGTTGTTATCAACGCTCGGTTCAGAAGCCTGCATCTCTGATGGTATGGGGTTGCATGAGTGCGTGTGGCATGGGCAGCTTGCATGTCTGGAAAGGCACCATCAATGCAGAAAAATATATTCAGGTTCTAGAACAACATATGCTCCCATCCAGACGTCATCTTTTTCAGGGAAGACCCTGCATTTTCCAACAAGATAATGCCAGACCACATTCTGCATCAATCACAGCATCATGGCTGCGTAGGAGAAGGATCCGGGTACTGAAATGGCCAGTCTGCAGTCCAGATCTTTCACCTATAGAGAACATTTGGCGCATCATAAAGAGGAAGGTGCGACAAAGAAGGCCCAAGACGATTGAACAGTTAGAGGCCTGTATTAGACAAGAATGGGAGAGCATTCCTATTTCTAAACTGGAGAAACTGGTCTCCTCTGTCCCCAGACGTCTGTTGAGTGTTGTAAAAAGAAGGGGAGATGCCACACAGTGGTGAAAATGTCCTTGTCCCAACTTTTTTGGGATTTGTTGACACCATGAAATTCTGAATCAACATATTTTTCCCTTAAAATGGTACATTTTCTCAGTTTAAACTTTTGTTTCGTGTGTTATGTTCTATTCTGAATAAAATAAAATATTAGAAGTTGGCACCTACACATCATTGCATTCAGTTTTTATTCACGATTTGTATAGTGTCCCATAGTTTTTTTTGGAATCCGGTTTGTATATATAGTTTGGGTTGAAAGGGCACGGTGGCTTAGTGGTTAGCATGTTTGCCTCACACCTCCAGTGTCGGTGGTTCGATTCCCATCTCGGCCATGTGTGTGGAGTGTGTGGGAGCATGTTCTCCCCGTGCCTTAGGGGTTTTTTCTCTGGGTTCTACGGTTTCCCCTGGTCCAAAAACATGCACTGTATGTTGAATAGCACCTTGGAAAAATTGTCCTTAGTGTTTGAATGTGTGTGCGCCCTGCGATGGGCCTCCTTGATGCCCATAGACGCCTGAGATAGGCACAGGCTCCCCGTGACCAGAGGGAAGATCGGATAAAGCGGTAGAAGATGAATAAATGATTGAATATATAGTGAGGTGAGAATTTGCAAAAAAAAAAAAAATTATAAAGGTACAAAATTAATTAATTCATTCATTCATTCATCTTCTACCGTTATATCTGATCTTCTTGGGTCACGGGGAGCCTGTGCCTCTCAGGCGTCTGTGGGCATTAAGGCAGGATACACCCTGGATGGAATGCCAACCCATCACAGGGCAACAACACACACACATTCACACACACACACACCACATTCATACACTATGGGACAATTTTCCAAGGTGCCAATCAACCTACCGTGCATGTTTTTGGACCAGGGGGAGGAGGGAGGAAACCGGAGAACCCGGAGAAAAAACCCCCTGAGGCACAGGGAGAGAACATGCACAAACTCCACACACACATGGCCGAGACGGGACTCGAACCCGGACCCTGGCGGTGTGAGGCGAACGTGCTAACCACTAAGCCACTGTGCCCCTGGTACAAAATTCAATTGTATAATTTTACAAAACACCCTAAAACACCTTATATCAGTGTTCATGAATGTCTCATATAATCACCTAATATTTTCACCTATAAATTATAATAAAAATAAATGACATTAGACAATAAGTGTTACTGTACTTGCCAGATAATTCTTGAAGTTGAACTTGAACTGTAAACATCTTACTTTTTCTAAATATCGCGAGGGGGCGCTGTTGTCTTAAATTCTCCAAGCAGTAGCCCATAAGCCCATGAATCGGGCAGATCAAAAAGACAAGAGGAGGCTAATATGTAGGGTTTCGTTTAATAAAAATGAAGCAATGAACAGTGTGAACATTGTACTCCTTATACATTATACAAGTTATACATTATACAAGTCCCTATACATATTTTCTTCGCTGTAATTTGCAAAACATTTTGTGCCATATGTCTTAACATTCCTCTTGCATTACACTTATTGATAATATAATAATAATAATAATAATAATAATAATAATAATAATAATAATAACTAATAATAATAATAATAATAATAATAATAATAATAATACCCTAATTATTAGAATAGAATTATTTTTGTTGAGATTAATGCTGGTGATTTAATGGTAATCTAACATTTACATTTACATTTACATTTACATTACATATACATTTGCTGTATTTAGCAGACGCCCTTATCCAGGGCGACGTACAGGAAGTTCTTTAGGTCTCGCTCCAAGGATAAGATTTAGTCAAGAAAGGTAAATACAAACTTAAGTACACGAGTATAGACAGTTGCCATTTTTGGACAGAGGGAGATAAAAGAGAATAAAAAGGAATGTTAGGATAGGTGTTGTTGGAAGAGGTATAGACATAGACAACATAGTATAGTTTGTCCCAAATCACTACTAAACCTTCAAAATGTCTATCGAGATTTCCTAGCCTATGCTTATCTCTACCTAAATAAACATTTTTTAAATGTAAATCATGTGACCATTTACTGGATTTTGCTGATCCACTGGCCATGGGGTCAGTAGAAAGGATATTGACCCTTTATGTACACATTAGTTTTTGTCACACGCTGTGCTCCATTTAAAATTTATTTTATATTTACAATGTGATTTGCTTGTAATTTCAAACAAATAATTTAACAAACAAATCAATAAATATATTTTGCTATTCATTTTTCTGTTTCAGTGTGTGTGTGTGTGTGTGTGTGTGTGTGTGTGTGCGCACAGTTTGCAGCTTCTTCAAATGATGCAATGAGATCATTGATCATTAGACACTATTTGCAGTTAATCTATTCTTTATTTCTAAATCTTCAGGATACCTGGCAGTTAAATTATTATTGTTGTAACTTTCCAAACAGTCTAAAATAGTACATTATATTTACTAATTATTTATCAAATCTATAATATAGGAATCTATAAGAATTTGCTTGATCTATAATAACTCTCTACTCTAATTAAGAATGTGAATTTATCTCTTTAGACTGCAAGATGCCAGACCATCTGTGTATACCAAGCTAAAATGAAAGTTGATCAACTAGATTTAAGAATTATGTAGAAATAAGAATTAAGGAAAAAATCTAATAAAGTTTAGTGTCATTTGGAAAAACTTAAAGAGTGTTTTATAAGTCCAGTTATATATGTATGTATGGAAGTACTTTAGTATAGCAAACCAAAAATGCAAATATTTTTATATTTTTATACATTTTTTAAACAATACACTAAATGTGTACAAAGAGCTGTGCCAAATCTGGTAAATGATTAACAGTGGACCTTTAGAGATCCTCTGTCAAACAGGCATAGCACAGTAAATCCTTTGCTACACCAATGTGCAAGACATGGGATCCAATATGCAAGATGTTTCTAAAATCTTCTTTGTCGCTTTATGGATCTTTTCATTTACCCTTGTCGTAAGTCAAGGTAAGGCTGCAAATACATTCATAAATTATATATTATTTCTTACGTTACTTACAATTCTTTCATGTAATGGTAATTATAGTTAAAAATTACGAATAATGCAATAGGCATAATGCAAATACATCATTAAGTAGGTCTAACCAAAATACATTCTATTTTTTTATAGTCTGCAGTCCAGAAACAATTCAACTAAATAATGTGCATAAAATCGATCTTGATAACAGCTACCCAATTGGAAAGACGTTGAAAGTAAACTGTGCTACTGGATATGTTGGATTTCATATACTAAAATGTGAAAGTGGCGGTTGGACAAGAAATTAGTGAGACAGAATGTAAAAGTAAGCATACCTGGAGCAAGAGCAAATATATATGAAATTTACCATGTTTCACCCAGTATGAGGACTTTTTTCCATTGCATGAAATTGTGAAAACTTTCTGGTTCTTGTAGAAAAACCTTGTGGTCATCCAGGAAGCACACGAAATGCAGACTTCAAGCTAGTACATGGTTCAGAGTTTGTGTTTGGAGCAAGAGTGAAATATACATGCAAGACAGGGTAAGAGCTGCAACGGAAAAGGTTCCTTTTTCTCTGAATTCTCCCATAATACAATCAAATGTCATAATAAAATTTTAGTCCCTCTTTTCATTGTAAATCACAAAGAGATTTTGAATTGTAGCAAACACTTTTGTGACTTATTTGTAACCATTGTTCTCAAAGCTCAAACGGAGGTTGCCTTTTAACATTCCAATATATCTTAAAGGTATGTAATGGCCAGCAGAGTGAATTATCGTGACTGTCGTATCCAAGGGTGGGATAATGCTGTACCTGTTTGTGAAGGTAAAAAGAAAACTGGAAAAAAGAAAGACGTGTGTGTGTGTGTTTGTGTATATAAAATCATGATTGCATTATAAAATTATATTATATTAATTATATATTCTTAAATATGTTTATATTTAAATTATGTTTATATACCGTAAATTCCGGACTATAAAGCGCACCTGGATATAAGCCGCATCCGCTCTATTTAAAAAAAAAAAACCCAAAAAAATTCATAAATAAGCCGCACCTGCATACAAGCCGCATCCGCTTTTGAATTGTAAATGTACATGTATGTACCTAAATAGTACCTTTCCTAAATAGATCCTTTCCTAACCTGTATTTTAACACGGTGTAACGGTGGACGCTGCAC
>JACRUU010000019.1:429117-511617 GCA_030449085.1 Kryptopterus vitreolus | reverse complement strand
ACGCCCTTGAGCAAGGCTCTTAACCTGTATCATTGTGCTGTGCTTGTGCCGTGACCCAAAGAATCAAAGCGTAGGTATGTATGTTACTATATACATATACATGTGACTAAAGAAGTCTCTTCCTCTTCATCTGCATTATGTCTGTGGACCTTTAGCATAAAAAATCATTGACATTTACAAAACTGTTCATAAATAAAAGTATGCAACTTCTAAAGAATCGTTAATGAGTTTTGTCTTTTTGTTTTTTTTTTAATTCTCCGCAGTGGTGAAATGCAGTCCAATTACCACGACAGATGATGTGATTGCTTCAGGCAACACTGAAGAAGCCAGCTATAGAGATGTCATCCAATTTGAGTGCGCATCTGATGACAAGATGTTGGACGCACCAGAAGAAATAAGCTGCATGGAGAATGGAACCTGGAGTGGCAGAACCCCGAAGTGTAAAGGTAATTTCAGTGCTTTATCAAATAGAATATGATATTTATTTTTCTCAATCAAACCATAAAACACCTTATAACAGTTGAAATATTTGATTGATAAGCGAATTCTATGTCTTGGAGTTTTGATTCAGTTTTATCTTCCTGGACGTTGGCTTAGTACATTTTACTGGCTAGAATTTTTTGTTGTCTTGGGGAATAAAGGTTCTTTAAAAATTCATTGTTTGTTTTCTTGTCTGTTTGTAGTACTGTACCTTTTTGTGAAGGTAAAAACAAAACTGTAAATAAAGAGTGTTTGAATATACGTGTGTGTGTGTGTGTGTGTGTGTGTGTGTGTGTGTGTGTGTGTGTGTGCGTGCGTGTGCGTGCGTGCGTGCGTGCGTGTGTGTGTGTACTGTACATCATGATTGTATTATATATTATATTCTATAAATTATATATATATATATATAATATTAATAATCTCAAACAATGCTGATTTGATTTGATTTATTCTTTGTTTTTATTTAATGCCAAATGGAAAAGAAGCATACTTTCTTATATATCTATTACGATATGCTGGAATATAACTTTTTTTTGTTTGTTTTTTCAGATATACAATGCAAAGCACCTCCAATTGAAAATGGATGGGCAGATTATGATAAGGTGTACGGTAAAAACGAGATATTAGTATATTCATGTTTACCAGGATTCAAACCCATACATGGACGCCCGAGGTGCACCAAATTCAGTTGGAATATGAAACCTGAATGTGAACGCAAGTGTTCTCCTTTGTTAACCTTTAGTCAAGATGCATATACGAGGGTTAGTCAAAAGGTTCTCAGACAAAAAGCAAGTGATTTCATGGTGCCAGAGGCAGCCCCCACAATTCTATCAGGAAGGCATTTACAGGTGGAAAAATAGATTACAAAAGTGTATAGATAACAATGGAGCCTATGTAGAAAAATAAAAGTAATGAGTTGTTAAATAAAGAAATTATGGTTTTTCATTTGTCTGAGAACTTTTTGACAACCCCTAGATATATATATATATATATCTATATATATATATATATATATATATATATATATATATATATATATATATATATATATATATATATATATATATATATATATATTCAGATTGATACTGTGGAAGTTCTCATTGTTGTATCTCATTTTTACACCAACAGAAATTACATGTTATCTCAATTATCCCACAACTGGTGTTCTATACACAGAACCAAAAGGGAAAAGCGTATTTCGTGTTGGTGAATATGTGTCCTTTACGTGCATGACAACACACTGGGTTTACAGAACAAAGCAAAATTCAAAAAATATTGAATGCAAAAAGGATGGAAAATGGGAAATCAGACTAGAGTGTCAGGGTAAACATATTAAAAACAAACAATATTGTTGGCATCATAGTTCTAGGATACTGTAATAAAACTATTCATTTTGCAGAAAAGACCTGTGACAAACCGTCAGAGTTACACCTGTCTATTATTTCATATGGAAAGCCATTCTATAACTTAAGGGACCAAATAAAGTATAAATGTAAGGATGGTTACTCTGGTGGTTCAAGATCTGATTGTACTGAAAATGGCTGGGACCCAGAAGTAAAGTGTGTTGGTGTGTATACATTTGAAAGAAGTAATTCATTTCTTAACTTGTGTATAACGAGTGAGTAATTATCGACAATTAGCTTGCCTGTATTTCAGAGATAACTTGTTCAAAGCCAGTGGTTGAACATGGAACAGTGTTTGGTGAGCAACGGGATACTTATAATAGATATGAACCTGTAAAGATCAAGTGTGATGATGGATATGAACCGCAATTTTTGGACATCAGTTGTGGACAAAATGGAGAATGGACAAATTTGCATCTTAAGTGTAAACGTAAGAATCATTTAATAAATTAAAGTACTACAACTATATATAGAACTATAAATATAATATGCATTTAAGTATCTGTTGTCTCTATACACTGCAAAGGTTTGCAACTGATATCCTGATATTTATTCTTATTGAAACGTATTTTAAAGTATGGATGTGTGTACTTTTTTTTATATTATTGTTGTTATAATTATTATTTTATTTATTTTTTACAGAAATCCTATCAGCTTGTGCAACATTCTCTTTGAATAATGGGCTCATACACAAACTTCAAAGTAAATATTTGTACTCATGTAACCCAGGCTTTAAAACATTTGATGGGAAATGGTGGGGAGAGGTAATCTGCCTGAAAGGTACCTGGAGTGATAAGCCACAGTGTATACGTAAGTGGTTTTCATTTTCAGCTGACATGTTAGAAAGTTAATGTGAGACTGGTCTTACTGGTATTGTTGTTTTTGTCACCTATTTACAGCTAACAATCATTGTGGTCAAGTACCCACAGCTTTTCATGCAATCAATCAACAAAAGAATGTCTATCAGCATAGGGAAGTGCAAGAGTTCGAATGTGAATTAGGACCGTGTTGTTTTAAATGCTCTTCTGGTCAGTGGGAGCCCAAGAATTGTACATGTAAGACATTTTTGTTGACCTCACCAATTTAAATGAGTACAAATCATGTAAAAAAAATGAGAAATTCTAATTCATGTCAATCTCTAGCAAAACTGAATCATAATATACTTGAATATTATGGCACGTGCTGTATAATGCAGGATAAAAGAAAACCAAGCAGCTCAGCTTGATTATGATTTGAGAGTAAATGAACTGTATGAACTGCAATGACTCCGTCTTCGCTTTCCTTTCATGTCATAGTGAAATGGTCAAAAATAAAAAAGGACTCACTACTTTTCTTTTTATGCATCTAGATCAGCAGTGCGATAATCCTCCCTATGTCAAAAATGCCGTTATTACTTCAACCAACCACCAAACAGTGACATACAAGTGCACTGAAAATTACAAAATATCTGGGGAAGAGAAAATATCCTGCACTAATTCAGTGTGGGAGCGAAAACCAACATGTGTATGTAAGTAGATTCAGACGTAAAATGTCCTGTATATATATATATATATATATATATATATATATATATATATATATATATATATATATATATATATATATATATATATATATATATATATATATATATATATATATATATATATATTAACAGTCGACATTGTCCCAAAGCAGCTTTACACAGGTGTTCGTCCCTTATGTGCGAGCCGGTGGTGAATGTGACGAGGAAAAAGTCACTGAGATGTAAAGGATGAAAACTTGAGAGGAACCAGACTCAAGAGGGAACCTCATCCTCATCTGGGTGACACCAAATGTCTCATGCAAACTCTCGAGTGGCTCCGTAGTTTCTCTGTAGAGAGAGAGAGAGAGAGAGGGGGGGAGAGAGAGAGGAGGAGAGAGGGAGAGTGAGAGGAGAGAGAGGGAGTGAGAGAAAGAGGGGGAGAGGGGGGAGTGAGAGAGAGGGGGGGGAGGGAGGAGAGAGGGGGGAGTGAGATAGATGGAGGTGGAAGGAGTGAGATAGAGAGAGAGAGATGGGGGAGAGAGAGAGAGAGGGGGGGGGAGAGAGAGGGGGGTGTGAAAGTGTGAGAGAGGGGGGTGAGAGAGAGAGAGATGGATTATTGAGTGTCTCTGCTAAAAAAAAAAGACTAACCGACAGAAGCATTCACATTAAAAATGTATAAATTGAGTGAAATCTCTGACATGTTTGTTTGTTCCAGATCTGTCGGTTTGAACATGTTTATATACTGCTTATGTATTAAAATATTCACATACATCCAACAAACTAAGTAATTTATCAAATGAGTGGCAGGAAATTGGCTGTAATAAACAGATGATGAGGATGGGTTTCCGGTTGAGTCTGGCTGCTCTCAGGACTCTCAGGGATTTTTCCCTCGTCACAGTCGCCACCGGCTTCCTCATTATGGACGAACTGACAATTATAAAGAACTTATACAGTCTTTAATACCACATTATCTGTGTAAACCTGTTCAGAGCGAGAGAGAGAGAGGGAGAGAGAGAGAGAGAGAATTGTACAAAGAAAAATTAATTGAATTGACAGTGGGCAGCAAAAGTCAACAGAGGAAGCTTGGAAAGATGTTGCCTATAGCTGCAACATGTTGCCACTTATATCAGAATTTAGCATCAATAGCATTAATTTGTGGAGCGATCCTATCTCTTGTCAACAATTCAGGCTAGGAGCTTTTGTGTAATGATGTGGGGAATATATATTTCCACACACAAGTTTAGATAAATATTATATTGTTAGATATTATTATTATTGTTATTGTTGTTGTTTTTATTATTGTTGTTACCATATATAATTGTAATTATTTCTGATGCTGACTTCTTTTTAACATAGTGGCAGAAACACTTACATGCGAGAAACCTGTTCAAAAAACACAGGATGCCATTCTGGATGAAACAATTCTTAAGGAAGAATATACTGAAGGCACCCGACTAGTATACAAGTGTAAAAATGACTCTGAAACTCAGCACTATGCCACATGTTCTGCTGGGAAATGGCATTACCCAAAATGCAATTCATGTAAGTAGCCAACCATGATTACCATTTACCAAACAACAACATCAAAAATCAGACATAGATTTATGAGTAATCACACCAACACTTGAGTTCTTTTACTGCCTAAATATAAAATTTTTTGATCATCATTCATCCCCAGTTATATATTTTATACATTTATACATTAAAAGTTCTGGTTTAGATGAAATTGTGTTCTACTCAAAGAACCGACACTAATGAAATGAGGAATTGTATAATTTTTAAGAGCACAGTATTGCAATACTTTTCTAGTACCAGTTTACTGTGCAACACTAATCTATACTATATGTAATTGCACAATTAGCTGACCCAAGAGCAAATGAGGAAAATACTATTACCACACTATCTCACTTACAAGTAAGTAGATAAAGGCCTAGATTGCAATAGTCTGTGCAGTGATCAGCAATATAGCGAAGCGCATGTAGAGCTTGAACCAGAACCCCCACTCCCCTGGCAACACACGCCCACTGACCGCCCGACAACCGACTTTTGATTTACAGATGATTGTTCTGCTTTGGTTTACTTTTTTCACAGTGTCACAACTTTTTATGGAAATACAATTGGACAAATCTTACTAATCAAATGAAAAAATTTCCATAAACATTCCATATAGGCCAGGGGTCGTCAACCCTTACATTTATGGCATTTGGCAGACACCCTTATCCAGAGCAACTTACAACTGAGCAATTGAAAGTTAAGGGTCTTGCTTAAGGGCCCACACGTGGCAGCCTGGTGGAGGTGGGGTTTGAACCCGTGGTTCTCCAGTCCAGAGACCAACACCTTAACCACTGGGCTACCCACGTCCCTTACCACTCGTAGATTCATTTGGATGCATTTCCCACAGTAAAGACAATACCCGGGAGCCACAAAATCCTTTTGACATTTAAAATGAAATAACACTGTATATAACATTATTTTTATTGCATTTATGCTATTTATAAACTAAACTATGATGTACTGCTTTAAAAACATTTTGAACTCTGAGATTTCACTGTCATTACTCACTGTCTCAGTAGGAGTTCAGCCACTGATGATTAAAAATTATTAGCTAATGTTATTATTTTTATATGTTATTATTATTATTATTATTATTATTATTATTATTATATATTTTTGGTATGAACACATTTCTGACTATACACTTGTTGTTAACATATTGACGGAAGCCCTTAGATGCACAAGCCCTAAAAAAGAAATATCTGATGGAATTCTGGATTCAGAAAATCCTACTGCACAATATCTGCATGGCGACCAAGTGAAATACAAGTGTAAAGATGAATCTGTGCCTGAAAATGAGACCTATGCCACTTGTTCTGAAGGAAATTGGAATTACCCATCATGCATTCAATGTAAGTAGCAAACTATCCTTCATCATTTATAAACAAATCAACAAATACAACAAAAAGCAAAAACATAGTATTATCAGTAATAGCCAAGCACTAGACTTCATTCATTCATTCATCTTCTACCACTATATTCGATCTTCCCTCGGGTCACCGGGAGCCTGTGCCTATCTCAGGCATCTATAGGCAGGATACACCCTGGATGAAATGCCAACCCATCGCAGAACACACACACACACACACACACACACACACACACACACCACACACACACACACACACACACACATTCATACACTAGGAACAATTTTTCCAAGGTGCCAATCAACCTACCGTTCATGTTTTTGAACCGGGGGAAACTAGAGAACCCGGAGAAAAAACCCTGAGGCATGGGAAGAACATGCAAACTCCACACCCACATGGCAGAGATGGGAAGCGAACCCAGACCCTGGCAGTGTGAGACGAACATGCTAACCAATAAGCCACCTTGCCTCCTAGCACTAGACTTTACAATAAAATCACATCCATCAAACTCAGCACCTCAGCACCACGGTTGTAGTGCCAACTGTGTTCTACAATCAACAGTATTTTTACAGCAGATTTTTTTATGGTGTATATGAAGTGCTTCCCATGGGTTTTGCCATGATGTTATTGTTAAATAGAAGGATTATTGGAAATGAAATGGTTAGGTCCAGCAATGGACCTAATAATAATTAGGACACATGTGGCTGAGCATCCAAGACATCACCAAATTCAAGGCACCTGCTTGCGGTAGTGATGACATATTTTTCCATGGATGCTGTGAGGAAAACTCTAGAGTTAAGCATTCCTGGCAGAATGCTCAGAAGATTTGGAGTCCAGTTGGTGGACATTCTCATTGATGACATCGGTGAGCACTGCGTTCGTACCACCATCATTGTTCCACACTCAACCTAGTCCTCACTCTTCTGGAAAATATGGACACACATGTACAAATGTTGTTCATAGATTTGAACTCAGCATTCATCACTGATATTTCTCAGTATTTAATCAGGAAGCCGAGCATGTTGGGCCTGAACAAATTTCTCTGTAATTGGATCCCGGACTTTTCCCACTGTGTACAGAGCATTGTCCTACACCATCACACTAAGATGCCAATCCCGACCTCTCTCAGGGGTGTTCATACTGCGGGCTCATGAGTGTGTTGCACTACACAGGATGAATCACATCACATAATCATCAAGTATCGTAATGATGTGACTTTGGTGAGTTTCAACGGCAAGAATGATGATGTATGGAGGTGGACCATCAAAATCTCATCTTGAGGATGGATCATCCCGGGTGCTCTTCCCTTTATCATGGTCATCTAAGCCAGCAGGTCCTCAACATTTTTGATAAATACAACAAAAGCGACATACAAACTGGTATTTTAATGCAGATTTTTTTTGTCTCTAAGTGGCGAAGCAGTTTTGTGTCATTGGAGAGACGCTCGCTGTAATATTATATATAGTGAAAGACCTGTGGCAATAAATCCATATTTCATGTAGGGACTCATGGTAGCCGTAGGGTCTTCTGTCTACTCACTGGATCTTTTACTCTGCGCAGACATTTTCTTTTTGTTTTTTGTTCATGTTGCTAGCTCAGCGGGTTTCAATTTATTATGTGTTAGCAGCTGAAGCAGCCCTTTAAAAGGTAGCCAGATGAGGTGGAGAAAATCTGGACATTTTACAAAATAAAACATCGTTCAGAATCAGATCATAAATAAAACGGTTTTGTGTTTTTTTTTTAAGTTTAGTATTATAACTTATAATTAAGTTATGTAAACTACACACTGCATCCATACAGCCAAAAACAATGAGACTGACTACACGGACAGATACACAATCTTCACTTTCCTGCCATAATAGTGTAAAAAAATCTGTTTGCTGGTTAAGCTTCATATTTACATGTGTAGTATTTATTTAGAATTTTATATAAACAATTGTTCTGACCAGTGTTTTACAATATCTGCTGCATCTGCTGCATATATATTCATTAATGGTGGTGTGAAAGCTGGCACAGCATTTTCTACAGTGCCTGCTTGGCACTTCACAGGTTTTGCCATGATTTTCTTCAAAGGCTACGGTAAATAGAATATGTAGGTCAGCAGTGGAAACTGTGTGCTGTGGAAATTCCGAAATGGGTGTGGGATTTGGAAAGTATTTGATTGTAATACACTCCAGACCCCCTATGAGTGGATTTGCCATATGTGCATGTCGGAGGCTCACAATCTGAGCTGTGAGGCATGAAAAATAATTTACTATGGGAAAAAATTCCTGCTTTTTGGCCCCAGGTTCGGAATTCCGCAGGCCGATTCCTTATAAAGCAAGTTCTGGTTAATAGCCAACAGCTGTTCATTCACCACTTTACCCAGTGCGTCTCTGGGCTACTATATGGCCTAAATACCTGGTACATTTCATGAATGGTATGTTATGTAGGTATGAGCATACCTGCTCTGCCTCTAGGATCCTGGACTAATGGAAGGCTGTTTTATTTTTTGGACGGGTTCATTCATTTATTCATCTTCTACCGCTATATCCGATCTTCCCTCGGGTCACGGGGAGCCTGTGCCTATCTCAGGCGTCTATGGGCATTAAGGCAGGATACACCCTGGATGGAATGCCAACCCATCGCAGGGCACAAACACACATTCACACACACACACACACACACACGTTCATACACTAGGGACAATTTTCCAAGGTGCCAATTAAACCTACCATGCATGTTTTTGGACCGGGAGGAAACCGGAGAACCCGGAGAAAAACCCCCTGAGGCACGGGGAGAACATGCAAACTCCACACACACATGGCCGAGACGGGAATCGAACCCGGACCCTGGGGGAACGTGCTAACCACTAAGCCAGTGGACGGGTTCAATTCAATTAAATTTTTTTTGTAGAACTCTTTTTACAATTCTTATTTTAACAAAGCAGCTTTACATAATTTACTTAATCATAATGTGTGGAAAATTAAAATCAGTTTGTTCCCGATTGTTCCTTGTTGAGGAAGCCGAGGTGACGGCAGCGAGGAAAAACTCCCTAAAAAGGTAAAAGGAAGAAAGAGAGAGAGAGAGAAAGAAAGAACGGTTACACATGATCATGGTTGCGGGGTGTGGAGTGAGTGTATATTTAGTTATATGTTATGTTATATGTTATTTATATTTATATTTAGAGAATCAGAAGGAAACACAGACATGATATCTTCCTAATATGTAAACAGTCACTCTCACTGTCACAAACCTGAGTCATTAATGAGAGTGAGGCAGACAGCAACTAAACACACCAGATCACTATAATACTCCACACACACACACACACACACACACACACACACACACACACACACTCACACACAATTGCAACTTTTTAATCTCACAATTCTGACTTTACACATACTTAACATCTTGTTAAACATCTCTTCATTTCTCAAATTGAAAAAGTTTTACAACTATTTTTTCTTATTCTGTTGAAAATACAACACTGCTTCTCCTTGATGAAATCAGGTTTCATCAATATATTTAGAAACCATTCAACATTCATTCAATATATTCCAAAAAATGTTGATTATTTATTGTTGTTTTTTGTTGCAGTGGCTCGAAAACTGATCTGCTCAAACCCTGAGCGACAAATAATGAATGCAATTTTAAAGAGAGTAAATCTGAAGGCCTACTATCATGAAGGCGACACAGTACAATACAAGTGTGAAGAAGGATTTTACTTTGAAATTGGACCCCAAGCCACATGCTCTGGAGGCAAATGGATTTACCCACGATGCCTTCAATGTGAGTAGAATATTGTCATTGTAAAAAAATATTTTGTGTAGCAAATCCTATGTTAATTAAAAAAAAAACCCAAAAGGAAATAGATTGTGGAAAAATATTTTGTTGAAATTAAATGTTTTCTTTATTGACAGTGATACAAGTATTTGTAACAACAACAAACTGAACATTTATCCAATATGTTTCATTTCAGAATCCATTGGAGTTGAAACAACTGTCAGTGAACAATTATTGCTGGAGGTAGACAAACGTGCATAAATCATGGTATATCTGTAATATCTGTATCAATCAAGGGTTTTAATGAAATTGTACACCTGCTTTCAAAAACTGTTCATTTAACTGCTATTAAAATTGATTCAGGTTAAAAAGAAAAAATATAATTATAGTCTCTATGACATTTTTCAAGCTTTTCAATGATTATTAATTACATTATTACATTATTAATTTTCTTTTTTAACTTGTATTAATTTTTCATAGACAATGCAGCAAGCCATTAATATCATGTCAAATGTTTTTTTTTTTTTGCTATATATCATTCTTTTCATAACACTATTTGCAGAAAATCTTACACCGTGGGTGCCATATGTAGTTTTGTCTTTATTCATATTGGTATTTAGGATCAAAATATTTCTGGCCTTTTGTTGTGCAATATTAATTAAAAGACAATATAACCTTTACCATCAATGTCTAACAGTGTTATCTGTAATCACACTATTCCATCATTTATAGACAGTACATTGAATTATCTAGAAATTCTGTCCATATTAAATACAGAAATCTGAATCACCTGCAGAATCCTGTTTTTTTTAAAGAGAAAAATGGTTAATAAATCAGAAAGTGTTTATCATCATCATGAATTTTTCTTTTTTGAAAATATATAAATGTTAACTTTAAGTGATATATTGCTTACTATAAAAAATGGAATGAAACCATGCAAAGCCAGAAAAAGTCAGAATTCTACCTTACCAGTAGAAACTATCCAATATAGAGTTAAAGCTCGCCTTAGTCCTAGGGGTGGGGAGGCAGACTTTTTACTCAAGGGCCACATTGACTTTTAAAATTTGACAGACAGGGCACCTTACACATAGGCACAGGCACAGGGCATCTTAAACATAAATATATAAAAGGCATTAATATTAATATTCAATGCATTACTCCGCTTAATGCGCCACCTGGTGGAAAGTCAGGAAAAAGATTGCAGACATAATTATGATTTGATTTGGACAATTCTGTACCGATCTTCGGCGCCGGATTAAAAGGGCCAAGGGAGCAGATGAAGCCCTAGTCCTTCATTCATTCTTCTTCTACCGCTTTATCTGATCTTCCCTCGGGTCACGGGGAGTCTGTGCCTATCTCAGGCGTCTATGTGCATTAAGGCAGGATACACCCTGGATGAAATGCCAACCCATCGCAGGGCACACACACAATCACACACTCATTCACACACTATGTACAATTTTCCAAGGTGCCAATCAACCTACCGTGCATTGATCTTAACCGTTACAATGTAGGTCCGGCTGTATTTTATTTGTCTTAAAATAATATAACATTTGTAATATGATTGGTTTCTGTAAATATAAGTAGCTTTGTTTAATCGAGGGGTCCCTGCCCCATATCAAAGGGATCCTTGACATGAAACACATTGATGGCCACTGCTATAGAGTTAAAGTTTACAACAAAACATTTGTTTTTGAATGAGCGTTCTGCGTGTTTGAATCCAAATCAGTTGAAAATCATGCCGTCGTCTAAATCACTGATTTTACCCCTAAATGTAACCCTATTTGTAATCTTTAACATTTTCATACGTAACCTTTTTTTTCAGTAAATGTAAGAAATTACTATTTGCTTGCTTTTTGAATAGGCACAGACTAAAATGGTTACAAAACTGTTTAAACCAATATCAGTAGTGGACTGATATCACAACATTTCCATGGGACATCGATCTCTTGAGTTTTCTGTTTGGCTAGATTGTTGGGAGAAGGGTTCCTTTTTTAATTATTTTCAAAACTTTCTCTTTCTGCTCATTATTGCTAAAAGAAATTGCTTCATTGTGTATTATAATACAGATGGTCTCCTTTTTGTATTAGCATTATTGCAGTGTGCACAAAAAGCATTGTAAATCTACTCAGAAGCCTCAAAATACTACTATCTGATGAACTACAAGGGGTGTACAGCAAAATCATTTCTTGTCTGTCAGTTCTCTAATGATAGGGTATATAAATGTTGTACTGCTTTAATGATCTTGTAGGGGTTTTTTTCTCTTTATTTTTCTCTTTTACATAGTTTAAATAACACTTTGTACTTTTTACTCCAACACAGGCCAGGAGATGGGGGTCATAGATAATTGTGTACACAATATTTAATCTTTAACTAAATATAACCACAACATCCTGACAAAATGATTCAATGAAGACATGTAAATGAATGGGTGGATTTATCCCGTGAAATATTAACCCTTCCCATTTTTCTTTTCTTTTTTTTCGTACTTTTTTTAGTCTTATCGTAATTCTGGGTGCGTAAGTCTACTGAACAGCAACAATGGAGTCATGTCTTGTTGTCTTGTTTGTGTTTTACTTAGCTAGTGTTTCTACTTCAGTGATCAAAGGTAAGACTTTATTTCTTTTGTTCTTATTTATTGTTCAGTGTTATTGTTGTGTTGTATGTAGGACAAATACAATTGCACACATGACCTCCTCCTTTCATAGAATGCATGTTACATTTAAAACGCTAATAAAATATTCAAATGTATTTGCAGGTACTGTGACAGATGATGTGGTGAACAGTGGCCCTTTATCTGAATTGTCAGGCTGCTCAAAGATCCCCATCGTAGAAAATGCAGATGTTTCACCTACATTTTTGCAAAGCAATTATGCGCAGGGAGATTCCTTAATCTATAACTGCCAAAGAGGATATGTAGGACGAGTAAGTTTCACCTGTAACGGACACAAATGGGAAAGTATTCGAAAAGCCGAATGCACACGTAAGTCAATGGTTTTGTTTTATATTTATTGTATATTTCTGTGCATATAGTAATTTCATGGCTCATGGGATACTTTGACTTTTAAAATTTGACAGATGGGGCCAGGCCAGCACCAGACGCATACATATTAAACATAAACATATAAAAGGCATTAATATTAATACTCAATGTATCACCAGGTCTAATGCGCCACCTGATGGAATGTTAGGCAATTACAGGACATGGTCAAACAAAAGCAATCATAATTACGATATTATTTCAATCTTTGGGTGGTAGTTTGCCAACTCCTTAGAGTTTTAGTGTTGGGATACAAGGAATATAATGTTTTTTATTTATAAATCAATGTATTTGCAATCACTAATATTATTTGATTAATATTCTGGCAGATGTGGTGGAGAAAATCTGGACATTTTACAAAATAAAACATCGTTCAGAATCAGATCATAAATAAAACGGTTTTGTGTTTTTTTTTTAAGCTTAGTATTATAACTTATAATTAAGTTATGTAAACTACACACTACATCCATACAGCCAAAAACAATGAGACTGACTACACGGACAGATACACAATCTTCACTTTCCTGCCATAATAGTGTAAAAAAAATCTGTTTGCTGGTTAAGCTTCATATTTGCATGTGTAGTATTTATTTAGAATTTTATATAAACAATTGTTCTGACCAGTGTTTTACAATATCTGCTGCATTGACCGTCACTGTGTTTGCTCCCCTTTTCCTATGTTGTATTATTTCGTTTAGGCTAAAGGTTGCACTTTACATCGTTAGGTTTCATTTTTGTGCAATTCCATGTTCCTTTTTGTTAATTAACATTGTCCATTGTAGCACCTTAGTCCCGGGAGAATAGTGTTATATCACTGTGTACTGCATTTTAAATGCCTGAACTGAGATTGACTTGATTCAATTGCATAAGATTGAGTTAACTTGTTCATTTGTGTGTGTGTGTGTGTGTGTGTGTGTGTGTGTGTGTGTGTGTGTGTGTGTGTGTGTGTGTGTGTGTGTGTGTGTGTGTGTGTGTGTTTATTTTTGGTGTTTGTTATAGTGAATAAAAGTGAGAAATGCATCAACCCATTGAGAGAAATAAATAACGCGACTATGACTAGAAAAAATTTGAAAGCATACTATAAAGAAGGCGGTACAATAGAATACCAGTGTATTTCAGGCTTTGTGCCTAAAACTGACTCTGTTGCCAAATGCTCTGGAGGAATTTGGATCTACCCAGAATGCATTGAAGTGAGTAGCAAACTTTCATTGTACAACGAATCATTGTGAAGTAAAGGCATGGCTCAAGGTGTTTAAATTAATTTAGTTCTCACCTCAAAATGTCATGAATGCTGCTTTTGTCATATAATATACAAGGCAACAAGACAATTAAAGATTTTGTGGAAAGGCTCTTTATGGATAGCACCATTTACAATTATTAGTAGCAACAAACTGAACATTTGTCCTGTCTGTTTCATTTTAGAATCCATAGAAGATTGAAACATCAATTGTCATGGAGTGAAGAAATGTAAATGAATCATCGTTGATCTTAAATATAACGTGTCAATCAAGAAGGGATGAAAATATGTTTTTAGTTGAAATGTTTAAATTGAAGTTGAAACCTGCCTTCAAGCCCATTTTTTGTAGACTCATATATTTGGAACGAGAGATGAATGTACCCCTTTTTAAGCTTTTCTTCAAAGATATGCAGATTCTATAATGGGATTTGTTGTGATCTTTAATTTTTACATATCTTAGGTTTGTTTAGTCTTTTCATAAATAATAAATCGAGTCAATAAAACAATTCAAATAATCTTTTTTGATCTGTATATCTGTCACGGCTCTCTCTCTCTCTCTCTCCCTCTCCTCGCTCTTCCTTGCTCTTTACACACACACACACACACACACACACACACACACACACACACACACACACACACACACACACACACACACACACTCTCAATCACACTACTCGGGTGTTCCTAATCCTAGCTCCCTCTCCATCTCCCCTTTAAATAGCCCGGCTCTCCCTTCATTCCCTGTCCGGGCTCGTAAACACATAGGTTGTGTCGCGGACCCGGTCGATATCGATATATGTATGCCTAACCTTTGTCTGTTCCTGTTTCCAGTTCCCGTTTCCTTCCGCTCCAGATTCCGGACTTCCAAGTCCGCTCGAGAACTCCGGTCCTCCAGAGACCACGGCGCGCAGCGCGCAAGGCTCCCAAGCCTACCTGGCCGCTCCGTTTGAGCGGCGTCTCTTTTGTTGTTTCTCTTTTGAAATAAATCCTTTGTTTTGGGATTTCCCGTTTCCCCGTGTGTCTGTGCAGCGCGACACCCCCGTTACAGAAGCCCGGACCGAAACAGCGCAACCCGGAAGTCGCGCCTCCGCCGCGGTACGGAAGCCGCGGCCGCGACTGCCGAACCCGGAAGTCGCGGCTCCGCCGCGGTACGGTTAGCGGAGTAAGCCGAACCCGGAAATAGCTGCTCCGCCGCGACCCAGGTTATTTTTTCCCATTTTTTTTTTTCCATTTTTTTCTTTTTGTTTTTTTTTGATCACAGACACACGGACTCCACCATGTTCCTCCATCCCGTGATTCGGGACACGCCCCCCTCGAAGCCCGCGAGTGCCGCCGTCGCTCCCCCCTCGCGCTACGCCGGCTCGGAGAAGGATTGCCACGCCTTCCTAGTTCGCTGTATGGCAACATTCAGCCAATATCCTGACCAATTTCCATCTGAGCGTGCCAAAGTCGCCCACATTGTCATGCAGCTAACAGGTCCCGCTCTCCGTTGGGTGGCTGATGTCTGGGACCACGGAGGACCCCTCACGCGGTCGGCGGGCTGCCTTATGGACGTGATCTGGGAGGTTTTCGGGGGGAACTCTCCCAAGAATTTTTTGGGGGGGGGCGACCTACCGCGTTCCAGTGCGGCGGCTGCCCAGCCCAAGATGGCCGCCGAACCCGCGGCCCCGCGCAAAATGGCCGCCGAACCCGCGGCCCCGTCCGAGAGGGCCTCCGAACCCGCATCCCCGTGCGGTAGGGCCTCCGAGCCCGAGGAGGATGCCGTGGGGGCCTCCGAGCCCGAGGAGGATGCCGTGGGGGCCTCCGAGCCCGAAGAGGATGCCGTGGGGGACCTCCGAGCCCGAGGACACGCCCCGTAGGGTCCTCCGAGCCCGAAGAAGGATGCCGTGGGGGCCTCCGAGCCCGAGGACACCGCCCCGTAGGGCCTCCGAGCCCGAGGACACGCCCCGTAGGGCCTCCGAGCCCGAGGACACGCCCCGTAGGGCCCCGTAGGGCCTCCGAGCCCGAGGACCCTCCTGTTCAGCCTGTTCCGCCCAGGTCCCCTGTCCAGCCTGTTCCGCCCAGGTCCCCTGTCCCGTCAGTCCCTGACCCACCGGCTCCGCCCAGGCCCACTGTCCCATTATCCAGTCCCGCCGGCTCCGCCCAGGCCCACTCTCCCGTCAGTCCCTGACCCGCCGGCTCCGCCCAGGCCCACTGTCCCATTAGTCCCGCCGGCTCCGCCCTGGCCCACTGTCCCTGTCCCGTCCCGTGTCCCAGTCCCGCCGGCTCCGCCC
Source organism: Kryptopterus vitreolus (assembly GCA_030449085.1). Taxonomy (NCBI): domain Eukaryota; kingdom Metazoa; phylum Chordata; class Actinopteri; order Siluriformes; family Siluridae; genus Kryptopterus; species Kryptopterus vitreolus. The sequence goes on along the minus strand of JACRUU010000019.1, from coordinate 494,979 downwards.
TGGCCCACTGTCCCGTCTGTCCCAGTCCCGCCGGCTCCGCCCTGGCCCACTGTCCCGTCTGTCCCAGTCCCGCCGGCTCCGCCCTTGGCCCACTCTCCCGCCAGTCCCTGACCCGCCGGCTCCACCCTGGTTCCCAGGGAAGCCGGAACCTCCTGGCCCCCCTGACCCGGCCGACTTCCCTGGCCCGCCCTCCCTCCCTTATTTAGTTGCGGAGCGTCTGGCATCCGCTCCTGGGAGGGGGGGTAATGTCACGGCTCTCTCTCTCTCTCTCTCTCTCTCTCCCCCTCTCCTCTCTCTTCTCTGCTGCTCTTTACACACACACACACACACACTCTCAATCACACTACTCGGGTGTTCCTAATCCTAGCTCCCTCTCCATCTCCCCTTTAAATAGCCCGGCTCTCCCTTCATTCCCTGTCCGGGCTCGTAAACACATAGGTTGTGTCGCGGACCCGGTCGATATCGATATATGTATGCCTAACCTTTGTCTGTTCCTGTTTCCAGTTCCCGTTTCCTTCCGCTCCAGATTCCGGACTTCCAAGTCCGCTCGAGAACTCCGGTCCTCCAGAGACCACGGCGCGCAGCGCGCAAGGCTCCCAAGCCTACCTGGCCGCTCCGTTTGAGCGGCGTCTCTTTTGTTGTTTCTCTTTTGAAATAAATCCTTTGTTTTGGAATTTCCCGTTTCCCCGTGTGTCTGTGCAGCGCGACACCCCCGTTACCATATCATTCCTTTTCTAGAAAATCTTGCAAGCCACCTCACACAGAAGATACCATATTCAGTGTTGCATTGTGTGTCTTTAGTATGGACACATTGTGCAGTTACCTATTCAGATGACTCTAGCCAGTTGTTGGTGTAATACTGAGTGAAAGGCAATATCAGCAATTTCATTAATTTTTATTCGTATAGGGCTTTTAACAATGAACATTGTCTCAATGTAACTTTACACAGATAATGTGATAATAAAAATAAAAAGACCCTAATGAGCAAGCCAGTGGTGGCTGTGGCAACAAAAACATCCTCTGAGATTGCATAAGGAAGAAATCATAAGCGGAACCAAGTACAAGATGAAACCTATTCTCATCTGGGTGACACCCAATATTCACATATTACAGTAAAATGATACTGAGATGTAAGATAAATATAAGCTTTTATATAAAAATTCAGTCTGAAGCCATATTATATACAGAAATCTGACAGAATTAATGATATAACAGTATCATATCCATGAACGCATTTTTTTATGTGTGTGATAATTGCATACTCATCTAGAGCTATATATAGATAATATGATCAGTTTTTATTATTATTATTATTATTATTATTATTATTATTCACGATTTAACATATCATTTGGTGATTTTGTTCCCTCTCCAAGACACAAAAGGAGGTCATGGTTAATTGTGTACAATGGTGTATAAGACAACATAAACAGTCTTTCAAAATCATTTATTTTCCAGCATAGCAACTCTATTTACAGTAAGCCCTCCAACGACGTGTGCAGAAATGGGTGTATTCAAGGTGGTAAATATTAACCCTGACTAATGTTTTTTTTGTATTATAATGCTTGAGTTAACCTACTAAACAAGAACAATGGATTCAAGCCTTGTTGTTCTGTATATCTTTTTCTGGGCCAGTGTTTACATCTCAGCATACAATGGTAAGAATGTTATTTCTTTTTATATATATATATATATATATATATATATATATATATATATATAAAAACACACACACACACACACACACACACACACACACACACACGTATATAGTCAAAGTCGTAGTATACATAAGCGCACTATACCATTACCATGAAAAATTTCATTCTAATTTGAAATTTAAAAGTTAAAGTTAATTTCATTTTCCACTTAAAAGATACCACACACACACACACACACACTTTTCAAGCAAAAAATACTAATAAAAACAAATAGATTATCAATAAAATATGAAAAAAATTATGGCTACCACACAAATATATCTTTTAAAAATTGCCTGTTTGTAAATATATGTTAACCGGATAATGATTTACTGCATTTTATTTTATTTTATTTTTTAGTGGGTGAAAATCTTAGATGCCAATACCCTAAGAGGTTAATAAATAATGCAATTCGGTTAAGAATGAATCTGAACGGGAACTATCAGGAAGGCAGCGTAGTAAGATACAGGTGTAAAGATGGATATTACTTGGAAAATGTGAACTATGCCACATGCTCTGCAGGAAAATGGATTTACCCGCAATGCAAAGCAGGTGAGTAGGAACATTTGGGAAGAAAAAACAAAAACACTTTGGTTTCCTTCACCTCATACCCTGCTGGCCCATTACTTTATCATAAATCATGAATCCAAATAACTTTAAATTTATAGGTCTGGGGTTTTGTTATTTGAATGCCTTGTTATGTGGGTTTATGTGATGTGTGTTATTGTTATGTGTTGCTATTAGTAGTAGTAGTAGATAGATAGATGCATTTTTATCTTTTTTATATTATAAATTGCTACTAATTAATTGCTACTTTAGGGGGCACGGTGGCACGGTGGCTTTAGTGGTTAGTACATTTTCGCCTCACACAGCCTCACACCGCCTCTGGGTTCGATTTTTTTCCTGTCTCGGCCATGTGTGTGTGGTTCTCCAGTGTGCATGTTCTCCCTGTGCCTCATTCTCCCCGTGCCTCAGGAGGTTTTCCAAAAACATGCACGGTAGGTTGATTGGCACCTTGGAAAATTGTTCCTAGGGTATGAATGTGTGTGTGAGTGTGTGTGTACCCTGCGATGGGTTGGCATTCCATCCAGAGTGTATCCTGCCTTAATGCCCATAGATCCCTGAGATAGGCACAGACTCCCCGTGACCCCAGGGAAGATCGGATAAAGCGGTAGAAGATGAATGAATGAATGAATTGCTACTTACACTTGAGTTTATGATAATGGAATATCTGACAAATTTTTGGTATGTTAAACTGTCATAATAATAATAATATAATTATATTGTACTAATAATATCTCATATTTCTCTTTTATCCATGACAATTTCCTGACTTTGTATTTTAATCAGTTGATGATTTGATGTTTATTATAGTAGTTCAAGCGTTAAGATGCCCAAACCCGGAGCAAAATATAAATAATGCAATTGCTAAGATAACCAATCTGAAAGCCATCTATCTGGAAGGTGCTATAGTAAAATACAAGTGTAAACCAGGCTATTACTTTGAAAATGAGCCCCAAGCCACATGTTTGGCAGGAAAATGGAGTTACCCAAGATGCATAATATGTGAGTATCAGACTGTCTTTGTTGGAAATATATACAATACATAGATTGCAATTAACAAATAATGTTCAATGTATAAGGCTTTAATTTACATCAAGGTCCTAATTTTGGTGTGATTGTGTCCTACATTCACAATTCACATTTTACAGCAGAAGATTGAGATTCTTTTCTAATCATAATATTATAGAATTATGATGACTGTTTAACTTTTTTTACATGACTGTATATGTTAACTCTTGTTTAATGTTGATTATAGTTGTTGAAAATATTAAATGCCCAAACCCTGAGCGACAAATAAATAACGCAATTCTGAAAAGAGCAAATCAAAAGGCCCATCTGGAAGGCAGTACTGTTCAATACAAGTGTAAAATGGGCTATGACTTTGTAAATGGACCACAAGCTACATGCTCTGCTGGAAAATGGAATTACCCACAATGTATACCAAGTGAGTAACATTATTATATATATATATATATATATATATATATATATATATATATATATATATATATATATATATATATATATATATATATATATATATATATATATATATATATATATATATATATATATACTGTATATATATTCATTAATGGTGGTGTGAAAGCTGGCACAGCATTTTCTACAGTGCCTGCTTGGCACTTCACAGGTTTTGCCATGATTTTCTTCAAAGGCTACGGTAAATAGAATATGTAGGTCAGCAGTGGAAACTGTGTGCTGTGGAAATTCCGAAATGGGTGTGGGATTTGGAAAGTATTTGATTGTAATACACTCCAGACCCTCTATGAGTGGATTTGCCATATGTGTATGTCGGAGGCTCACAATCTGAGCTGTGAGGCATGAAAAATTATTTTCTATGGGAAAAAATTCCTGCTTTTTGGCCCCAGGTTCGGAATTCCGCAGGCCGATTCCTTATAAAGCAAGTTCTGGTTAATAGCCAACAGCTGTTCATTCACCACTTTACCCAGTGCCGTCTCTGGTCTACTATATGGCCTAAATACCTGGTACATTTCATGAATGGTATGTTATGTAGGTATGAGCATATCTGCTCTGCCTCTAGGATCCTGGACTAATGGAAGGCTGTTTTATTTTTTGGACGGGTTCATTCATTCATTCATCTTCTACCGCTATATCCGATCTTCCCTCGGGTCACGGGGAGCCTGTGCCTATCTCAGGCATCTATGGGCATTAAGGCAGGATACACCCTGGATGGAATGCCAACCCATCGCAGGGCACACACACACACACATTCACATTCACACATTCATACACATACACTAGGGACAATTTTCCAAGGTGCCAATCAACCTACCATGCATGTTTTTGGACCGGGAGGAAACCGGAGAACCCGGAGAAAAACCCCCTGAGGCTCAGGGAGAACATGCAAACTCCACACACACATGGCCGAGACGGGAATCGAACCCGGACCCTGGGGGAACGTGCTAACCACTAAGCCAGTGGACGGGTTCAATTCAATTAAATTTTTTTTGTAGAACTCTTTTTACAATTCTTATTTTCTCAAAGCAGCTTTACATAATTTACTTAATTATAATGTATGGAAAATTAAAATCAGTTTGTTCCCGATTGTTCCTTGTTGAGGAAGCCGAGGTGACGGCAGCGAGGAAAAACTCCCTGAGAAGGTAACAGGAAGAAAGAGAGAGAAAGAAAGAACGGTTACACATGATCATGGTTGCGGGGTGTGGAGTGAGTGTATATTTAGTTATATGTTATGTGTATATGTTATTTATATTTATATTTAGAGAATCAGAAGGAAACACAGACATGATATCTTCCTAATATGTAAACAGTCACTCTCACTGTCACAAACCTGAGTCATTAATGAGAGTGAGGCAGACAGCAACTAAACACACCAGATCACTATAATACTCCACACACACACACACACACACACACACACACACACACACACACACACTCACACACAATTGCAACTTTTTAATCTCACAATTCTGACTTTACACATACTTAACATCTTGTTAAACATCTCTTCATTTCTCAAATTGAAAAAGTTTTACAACTATTTTTTCTTATTCTGTTGAAAATACAACACTGCTTCTCCTTGATGAAATCAGGTTTCATCAATATATTTAGAAACTATTCAACATTCATTCAATATATTCCAAAAAATGTTGATTATTTATTGTTGTTTTTTGTTGTAGTGGCTCTAAACCTGATCTGCTCAAACCCTGAGCGACAAATAATGAATGCAATTTTAAAGAGAGTAAATCTGAAGGCCTACTATCATGAAGGCGACACAGTACAATACAAGTGTAAAGAAGGATTTTACTTTGAAATTGGACCCCAAGCCACATGCTCTGGAGGCAAATGGATTTACCCACGATGCCTTCAATGTGAGTAGAATATTGTCATCGTAAAAAAAAAAATATTGTGTGTAGCAAATCCTATGTTAATAAAAAAAAACCCAAAAGGAAATAGATTGTGGAAAAATATTTTGTGGAAATTAAATGTTTTCTTTATTGACAGTGATACAAGTATTTGTAACAACAACAAACTGAACATTTATCCAATATGTTTCATTTCAGAATCCATTGGAGTGTCAGTGGAGTGTCAGTGAACAATTATTGCTGGAGGTAGACAAACGTGCATAAATCATGGTATATCTGTAATATCTGTATCAATCAAGGGTTTTAATGAAATTGTACACCTGCTTTCAAAAACTGTTCATTTAACTGCTATTAAAAGTTGATTCAGGTTAAAAAGAAAAAATATAATTATAGTCTCTATGACATTTTTCAAGCTTTTCAATGATTATTAATTACATTATTACATTATTAATTTTCTTTTTTAACTTGTATTAATTTTTCATAGACAATGCAGCAAGCCATTAATATCATGTCAAATGTTTTTTTTTGCTATATATCATTTTTTCATAACACTATTTGCAGAAAATCTTACACAGTGGGTGCCATATGTAGTTTTGAATTAAGTGTCTTTATTCATATTGGTATTTAGGATCAAGATATTTCTGGCCTTTTGTTGTGCAATATTAATTAAAAGACAATATAACCTTTACCATCAATGTCTAACAGTGTTATCTGTAATCACACTATGCCATCATTTATAGACAGTACATTGAATTATCTAGAAATTCTGTCCATATTAAATACAGAAATCTGAATCACCTGGAGAATCCTGTTTTTTTTAAAGAGAAAAATGGTTAATAAATCAGAAAGTGTTTATCATCATCATGAATTTTTCTTTTTTTTAAATATATAAATGTTAACTTTAAGTGATATATTGCTTACTATAAAAAATGGAATGAAACCATGCAAAGCCAGAAAAAGTCAGAATTCTACCTTACCAGTAGAAACTATCCAATATAGAGTTAAAGCTCACCTTAGTCCTAGGGGTGGGGAGGCAGACTTTTTACTCAAGGGCCACATTGACTTTTAAAATTTGACAGACAGGGCACCTTACACATAGGCACAGGCACAGGGCATCTTAAACATAAATATATAAAAGGCATTAATATTAATATTCAATGCATTACTGCGCTTAATGCGCCACCTGGTGGAAAGTCAGGAAAAAGATTGCAGACATAATTATGATTTGATTTGGACAATTCTGCACCGATCTTCGGCGCCGGGATTAAAAGGGCCAAGGGAGCGGATGAAGCCCTAGTCCTTCATTCATTCTTCTGCTTTATCTGATCTTCCCTCGGGTCACGGGGAGTCTGTGCCTATCTCAGGCGTCTAAGTGCATTAAGGCAGGATACACCCTGGATGAAATGCCAACCCATTGCAGGGCACACACACAATCACACACTCATTCACACACTATGGACAATTTTCAAAGGTGCCAAACAACCTACCGTGCATGTTTTTGGACCGGAGAGGAAACCGGAGAACCCGGAGAAAAAAACCCTGAGATTGGCACAGATAATTAGCACAGAAGGTAAAATACAATCAGCTAAAGATCCTTAAATATAAACTAACACAATAATCATTTCCATGGTTTTGACAGCTCAAAAGTTTGACTTTATATATGTATACAGAATGGACATCGTCAATTTTATTTGCTGTTTACCAGGCAAGCGTTGTGTATGAACATGCCATCATTAATAATATTAACCCTGATTGTTCGGATCAATTCAGTCCTGCAAACATCCAACCACATGTTTTTAACTTATCACACTAGCAAGAATCCCGTATAGATAGATGGAAAAGTCAAATATATATATACTTACACATGTAAGTGACTTACACATTTTAAGTGACTTACAATAATTTGTTGCCCACCTTGCACTGCAATTACAGCTACACGTCTTTTTGGGTATGTCTCTACCAGAATTGTACATCTAGAGACTATAGTTTTTTCCCATTCAACTTTGCAAAACAGCTCCGGTTGAATTAGATTGGATGGAGAATGCCTGTGATCAGATATTTTTCCAAAGAAAGTCTTGCCAAAGATTCTCAATTGGATTTAGGTCTGGACTTTGGATTTAGTTTGGGACATTCCAACACATGAATGTGCCTTGATCTTAACCGTTACAATGTAGGTCCGGCTGTATTTTATTTGTCTTAAAATAATATAACATTTGTAATATGATTGGTTTCTGTAAATATAAGTAGCTTTGTTTAATCGAGGGGTCCCTGCCCCATATCAAAGGGATCCTTGACATGAAACACATTGATGGCCACTGCTATAGAGTTAAAGTTTACAAAGATCTGAAAACATTTGTTTTTGAATGAGCGTTCTGCGTGTTTGAATCCAAATCAGTTGAAAATCATGCCGTCGTCTAAATCACTGATTTTACCCCTAAATGTAACCCTATTTGTAATCTTTAACATTTTCATACGTAACCTTTTTTTTCAGTAAATGTAAGAAATTACTATTTGCTTGCTTTTTGAATAGGCACAGACTAAAATGGTTACAAAACTGTTTAAACCAATATCAGTAGTGGACTGATATCACAACATTTCCATGGGACATCGATCTCTTGAGTTTTCTGTTTGGCTAGATTGTTGGGAGAAGGGTTCCTTTTTTAATTATTTTCAAAACTTTCTCTTTCTGCTCATTATTGCTAAAAGAAATTGCATCATTGTGTATTATAATACAGATGGTCTCCTTTTTTTATTAGCATTATTGCATTGTGCACAAAAAGCATTGTAAATCTACTCAGAAGCATCAAAATACTACTATCTGATGAACTACAAGGGGTGCACAGCAAAATCATTTCTTGTCTGTCAGTTCTCTAATGATAGGGTATATAAATGTTGTACTGCTTTAATGATCTTGTAGGGGTTTTTTTCTCTTTATTTTTATCTTTTACATAGTTTAAATAACACTTTGTACTTTTTACTCCAACACAGGCCAGGAGATGGGGGTCATAGATAATTGTGTACACAATATTTAATCTTTAACTAAATATAACCACAACATCCTGACAAAATGATTCAATGAAGACATGTAAATGAATGGGTGGATTTATCCCGGGAAATATTAACCCTTCCCATTTTTCTTTTCTTTTTTTTCGTACTTTTTTTAGTCTTATCGTAATTCTGGGTGCGTAAGTCTACTGAACAGCAACAATGGAGTCATGTCTTGTTGTCTTGTTTGTGTTTTACTTAGCTAGTGTTTCTACTTCAGTGATTAAAGGTAAGACTTTATTTCTTTTGTTCTTATTTATTGTTCAGTGTTATTGTTGTGTTGTATGTAGGACAAATACAATTGCACACATGACCTCCTCCTTTCATAGAATGCATGTTACATTTAAAACGCTAATAAAATATTCAAATGTATTTGCAGGTACTGTGACAGATGATGTGGTGAACAGTGGCCCTTCATCTGAATTGTCAGGCTGCTCAAAGATCCCCATCGTAGAAAATGCAGATGTTTCACCTACATTTTTGCAAAGCAATTATGCGCAGGGAGATTCCTTAATCTATAACTGCCAAAGAGGATATGTAGGACGAGTAAGTTTCACCTGTAACGGACACAAATGGGAAAGTATTCGAAAAGCCGAATGCACACGTAAGTCAATGGTTTTGTTTTATATTTATTGTATATTTCTGTGCATATAGTAATTTCATGGCTCATGGGATACTTTGACTTTTAAAATTTGACAGACGGGGCCAGGCCAGCACCAGACGGCATACATATCAAACATAAACATATAAAAGGCATTAATATTAATACTCAATGTATCACCAGGTCTAATGCGCCACCTGATGGAATGTTAGGCAATTACAGGACATGGTCAAACAAAAGCAATCATAATTACGATATTATTTCAATCTTTGGGTGGTAGTTTGCCAACCCCTTAGAGTTTTAGTGTTGGGATACAAGGAATATAATGTTTTTATTTATAAATCAATGTATTTGCAATCACTGCTATTATTTGATTAATATTCTGGCATTCATTGATGCTTACACATAGTTATGTTGTACCATTTTCTGTTCATTTGATCATAATAAAGAATTCCATCTTTTAATATCTCCAGGTAAACGATGTATGCTTCCTCAAGATATACCAAACGGCCGATTTACACTTATAAATGGCACTGAATTTGTTTATGAAGCCATTATTAAATACACATGCAAAACAGGGTAGGTGCATGTTTAGTCAGTATCATCACAATTCACCACAAACCTGTCTCCTATGTATTGCATATAATGTTTCTTTTAGTTATCGTATGGCGACTATGACAGACACCAGAACATGTATGCCTGAGGGCTGGAGCAACCACTTGCCTCAGTGTGAAGGTATGTCTAAAATTGTGGTTTAGTACATGCTTTACATGTTTAGAATTGTACAATGGCCTTACAAATATTAATAACACATTATTTTCATTATTATCCCCCCCCCCCCCCCCCCCCCCCCCCCCCCGCCCCCCCCCCCGCAACTATAAATAGTATCATTGGTCTATAAAATTGTTATAAGTACACCTCTGCATAACACGGAATCCTTATTAACGTATAAGAGAATAAAAAAAGAAAGAAATATGGACCAACTTACAACAAATAATAGCTTTATTAACTGTAACAGAAAATATTTAAAGTGCATCTGAAATTAAAAAGAAAATTAAATCCTTAATTAATCTATATACATTTTTGACTGACCATGTCAAACCATATAATACTGGAATTTTTTTTTTTTTACATAAAATCAATCAATAACAATGCATTCAAACTGATCACCAACATTAACTCAGGAGCACAATATTAAAAAAACCTGCAAAACAAAAATATATAAAATGATTTGAGCTGTTTTTTTTTTAATCAAAGATGATGTCTGGATTAGTTTGTCTCTTTATCTCCATCTTTCTCTCCACCTGTCTTCTTATCCCTGTTAAATATTTTTTCATGATGTCACTTGAGGGTCCACACTTCATACTCATACCCTGTACTGTGTGCAAAGCGCGCATGAGAGCGCCACTGCCCCCTAATAATTGGGGTCCATAGACCAATGCATTATTTTTTCGCCTGTCTCTTTAGCAGTTAGATTGTGCAAAAACAAATAATTAAATAATTGATTAAATAATACTAAAATAATTTCTCTCTCTCTCTCTTTTATTTTTTAGATATAGAATGCCCTCTACCAGAAACTAAAAATAATGTTATTGTAAATGGACTTCCGGATTATGATAATCCACTAAAATATGGACATCACTTAGAATTTACTTGTGATTCTCCTGGTTATAAAATAATAGGGACAAATGAAATCACATGTCAAGAAAATGGAGAATGGAGTGCTTCAGGTCCTAGCTGTGAAGGTAAAGTTATTCTTTTATTCCAGGTTTGAGTATTTCAGAAAGTTCACAAAACAGTCTTTCATTTTGTAAAGTAAATAAAGAAATAAACATCATTTTGGTTAGAAATGCCTTGATAATAATTCCTGCAGTGAATAATCTAAGAATGCACACAACTGAGATGGGTGAGCTACAACAGCACAAGACAAAATTGTATTAAACTCCAGTCAGCCAAAAACAAGGACTTGAGGATACCATTAGCACAGATTCATCCAAACTGGACAGGCTTTCCCCTCTCCTCCAATCCCTGATTCCCCCCCAAAAATAATAAAAAAGAACACCTTGTTATTTTAAGTCTTCATCTGTCCAGGTTTGGAGGGTTACACCAAGTATTTATTAACAACCATTAACAACTCATATAGTGCATCCATGATTTGGATTTCCTGACCTAAGCTTAGATCTAAAGACGTTGGGTCAGGACTTACTCAGGTACCCAAAAAAAATACCTGAATCCGCTCATTTTCTCTACAGTTTGCCTTTATCCATTGTTTCTCCATCTCTTCAAACGCTACTGCCTTATAGTAGGAAACAAGGCTACAGGATCAGTGTGATATTAACCAGAGTTATCTTTTTAAGTTTTTCATTCATTGTTATAGCTACCATGGAAAAGTTGAATTTTTCATATTAAAATAAATTACAATGTTTCATTTTTCTATTCTATAGTGAATGCAACATATAGTACTGTGCAACTTGGGCATGTAAAGGCTATAATTTATAGATGGTTTTAAAATGAATAACAAATGAAAGAAAAAACTACTATAAAGATAGTACCTTTACATATACATATAAAAATACATATACAAATATTTACACCATGGATTAAGATTAATGATAAATGTAGAAAATTGGATAGAAATAATATTTGAATAATAATAATGACAGTAATATAGTAAGATATATATAGTCTGCATGTGGTGCCACAGGTAACATTATGGCTTCAGAGCTCCAGGTTTATTGGTTAGATCCTGAGCAGTAACATTTTTTTTTAGTGTGGACTTTGTCTCCATTGTTTACACTGGTGTCCTCAGACAGACTAAAAACATGACAGTATGTAATATAGGTCATGTATACTGGCCATAAAAAACAAGAAGTGCTTTCCAAAGGACATATCTAATGATGTTGGGCTTGCAAAATGTTTATTATTTTGTATTATGTATCTATTATTTTGTGTTGTATTAAGCCAAGTCAAATGATGGTAAACATTATGCTTGAGGTACTAAGCTTTTATTTGGAAACAAAGGGTATTTAAAGATATAGGAAACATATTGTTCTGTTTGTGAACTAAATTACCTTTTGGAAAATGAATGATACATGATTCTTGTTTTTTTTTTCTCCAATATCTTTCTTTTCTGCCAAGTACAGAAGTCTTTTGTGAGTTTAAGCCGATCCATGGCTTGTCCGTGTTTGGGCTTCCAGCGGATAATGCAACTATCAAATATGGACACAAGTTACATTTCCAATGTGAGCAGGAAAGCATGACTCTAAGAGGAAACAATGAAATCTCCTGTTCAAATGATGGAAACTGGAGCCACCCTTTTCCCAGATGTGAAGGTACTCTTAATGTATAGTTGACACAGTTGACAGGTTTTGGGATTTCACTGCAGGTTTCACTGCAGACACAAATGCAAATAGAAAATATGGTAATGTATGCTATTACCAAATCACCGATGCATGAATTAGAAACATAAAGCATGTGTTGATGAATATTTGCATTAGTGCCTGTGTTTTCCTTTCTAGTAAAACCAGAGGTCTAGATAAATATATCAGTTTATTTGTTAGTATATTTAGCCATCTTTGTGATTAATTGGATTTCAGGTCACAACATTCTCATAAACCAGTATATGTAAGTGTATCAAATTTGTGTATCAAAGTTTGGACCACACCCTGACACCCCACTCAGCATGTCCTGTGTGCATATTTAATACTATATTGCCCTACATAGCCATTTAGGATGTATGATGATGACATTTATCTCTTTATTTAGGCAGTGCTCAAAAGTGGCCAACTTTTTTCTGTTAATTGGAATTTCTATGGCTCTCTCTGAGAGAAAGAAACCTCCCTGTCTTTGGTATTTGGGGCTGATTCCACCTAACTATTATTGATATGGGTTAGGAGGCTTGATGCACCCCACATTGCTGCTAAACTCAAAAAGCCATGCAGCTGTATTGATAGTTTTGTTCCTGGATTGATGCATACACCATTTGGGGCGTAGTATAACTAACTTATTGGTGTGTCTTTTTCCAGATAGCATTGTGAATTGACCTTGTATTTTGGCTTCATTTACAAACCTTTCCACAGGTTCATCAGCTTTTTATCTTCTAGTTGAGATCCTATGAAAGCTAATAAGGTCATGGTATGCTTGCCATTAATAATATCCTTTAAATGTAATTAACCAGACTTGAGGAACGACATGAACAAGAATGATATCTCTGGATGTATAGGATTTTAAATGTTGCTCTTTGTAGATATTCTAGTTGCTATCTCCAATTATCCAATCATTGTTAGTTATCATTGGAGAATTCTAGTGGCTATTTTCTAGGATTACATGAAGAGACCAAGGATGTGAGAACACTTACATCAACAGAAGATCTGTGGTTAGCTCTTCAAGGTGGAACGACCTACCAGACCCTTAACAGTTCCTTCAAAAACTGTGTGCAAGTGTACCTAGAATAATTGCTGCTGTTTTGAAGGCAAAGGGTGCTCACACCAAATATTGATTTGATTTACAGTTCTCTTTTGTTCATTCACTGCATTTCATTCATCGATGAACGTAAATAATTAATGTTTCCAATTGTGAAAGTAATCTGGTAATGTTACTAACATTATTACTAACAATATTATATTTAGAATCTGGTAATGCTACTAATAAAAAGAGTCCAGACTGTTGAATGAAGTCAAAATTAGATCCTTTTTTCTTTCTTAATTTGCATATGATTTTCTAAAACATGTGGATATTATGCATATTATACATATGCATATGATTTTCATTATAGTTTTATTCTCTTTCTTTTTTCACAGAGATTACTTGCAAAGTAGAAGTCCCTAATTATTTAACTATTTTTACTGGATATCCAGGACTTCATCCACCGTATAAACCGAATCATTCTTTAACCTTTCAATGTATTGTTCCTTATATGAGCATGGCAGGACACCATACAATTACATGCAAACAAGATGGAACATGGAGTCATCCATACCCCAGTTGTTTAGGTGAAAACTTACTATAATTATACAAAAAACACTGATTTAAAAATGAAATATAATGTACTTAATAGATATTTACTTTTGTGTTTTCAGTGACAGGTTGTGGCCCTCCACCACAGATTGAATTTGCAGATACAGTTGCTTTACGTAAAAGCTACTATAGTAATGGAGAACAGGTTAAATACCAGTGCACAACCCTTTACACTTTATATGGTTCGGACATTGCAACCTGTATACAAGGACGATGGCATGGAGGTTTTCAATGTTTCAGTAAGTACAAGAACACTGTATATGTGCTTTTTAACCCATGTGTAAAACCAAGAATGACTGTGAATCAGGGCAAACTTGAAAACTAAACTATTTACATAAATATGGATATCCATTTTATGCATACTGGATGCAAAAAAATTATTTATAATACAAATAGTGAGTTAAAAGCAAAATTAACAGAATAACAATGTATTTCTTAGTAAACAATGATAAACAAGCATGCACTAAGTTTAATATATTAAGTCAATATACTGGTAAGTTGTTTTTTAACAAAAGTGGATAAGGTTGTGTTTTATATATATATATATATATATATATATATATATATATATATATATATATATATATATATATATATATATATATATATACAATTAAAACAACCACTAAAAAAGTAAATCTACAAAGTCAAAGAATCTACAAATCAAACAAAAGAATGTTATTCATTGTCATCCGGGTTTCGTTCATTTGCGCACCGGCATTTGTGTCGTTAAACTGAATTTGTGTTAACACATCGGAAACGTGCAAACTCTGACAGCCCTAATTTAACCCTAATATATATCTAAATACAGTAGCATGTGCAGGTACTCTCCATCAATAAATGAAATGTAAAAATGAATTAATTTTTTAAATGAATGCTTTTGCGTCAAAACTTTTTACATTGCCATGGTTTTTAGTTAGGGTCTAAAAAAATTCTCTGAACTTCATCGACGACGACTGTATTTTGGATCTGCTGTCATAACTTGCAATACCAAATCTTAAACCAGAAAAATTCTCTATTTAAAATATTAATCAAGTAGTCTTCTAGATTACATATGATGTCAAATAATTACAAATAAGGAACAGGCACACTTCTTACCATTAAATTAGTTATGCTAAACATGCATTTGTCAATTAACAATGCTGGTTTATTTTCTTGTATTATACAAAAATGTTTACACGTTGCTGTATTGAGGTCAAGCCCAGATAAAACCACACTGGGTTTCCTGAAGCTTAGATTTCTACTTTGAGATGCCGACTGTTGCACATATAATAAAGATACTTTTTTTAATGCCACAGCATAGATGAGAATTGTTGAAAATATGTAGACCTTTTGCAGTCACAGTATTCTGGCTCCATGATAATGACAAACAAGTTCAGTACTATTCCAAATGAACTTTCTGACTGAGCAAATCTGATGCTAATTGAGCAACTCCAGGATGTGACTGTGTCTGGTTTTCACAAACCTGAAAAGATCATACAATGCAATATTTTAGCTCAATGTTTCTAACATCATGCTGATTCAGCCAAATGCTTGAAGTTTATCACAGAACAAAAGGGAAGCCCCAATAGTGTTATTACATGCTTAATAAAGTGGCTGGGGGGTTTATAATTATATATTTTTTGTGGATTGCAATAATATTAGGAAAAATTGGGTGACTATGTATGTGAGGTACCACATCATTGTATTGTTTATAATAAGTTTATTTTGTAACTCTTTTTCAGAGCCCTGCATTGTGACCATCGAAGAAATGGATGCACGAAAAATACAGCAATATCATGGAGAAAAAATGTTGATGTACGCAAAACATGCAGACTTCATTTCCTTCACATGCCAATACAGAAGTCGAGCAAAACCAAACAGCGCAGCCTTCCGTCAGCAGTGCAATAATGGAGTAATGAACTTGCCATATTGCCAGTAACGTAGATCAGATTACTTCTAAACTATGGTGATTGTTGTATGATTGTTTTTATTGTTTTTAGAAAATGGGTGTCATTTAGAAAATGGTATCATAGTGTCACTCATAAATTAAACATTGAATAAACCAGGTGTAGTATTATAATAATGTAGCATTAAGTTATTGTTAAATCCTTGTTAAATTGGTGTGAAGTTGTAATCATATGACTTTATGAACCCCTAAAATCACCTGTCAAGTGATTGGCACCTGTCTAATTCAATAAACGTTATTTCTTAACAAATGCACATTGTGTACTGTATGCATATCATTTTAGTGTTGATATACAGAACAACAAGGACCATCATCATACATTTGTGCTTGATTAACAGCCAATGTATAAACTCTAGAAAGTGTTTAAGAAAATTGGTCAGCAATTTCGGAAACGGTTAAACCAGCCCACATCGCAGATAAAAACACAGCAAAGGACAAACACTTCCTGTTAAAGAACACCCATGAGCATGATTGCATATGCTATTTTTTTTAAAATAACATGTATATTAAATGAATATGCAAACCTTTAGAAGACGCCATATAAATTAAAGGATTTCAGGCTAAAATGTCCTACTGTAGCCATAATGGATGTCCGCCTATGTATAGACATTTTCAGTGAAAAAAATTCAATGTCAGTTATTTGTTGCGTGTTCAACACAAGCAATGTCTGGTTTATACTAAAAGCATATGGAGAAGTTACAAAACATTGCACACTCCCAAAAGGAGGCTGTTTTTTGCTTCTCTTACAAAAACAAATCGAAGATCAACATATATGGTTCCAGCTAATAATGTCCTCCAAACACAAGCACATTCCAATAGACTAATACATTTTATTTTTGACATTTAAATGTGTGCATACAAAAAAAAAGCCCAAGCCCATTGCATTTATAAGCATTGAAAAAGCCACTTATCCATTTAACACAACCATAAGAAACTCACATGATACATTCAAGAATTATTCTTGTTTATTTAAGACTGTTCAGGAATGGCAAAAAGGTTTCATACCTTCCATTCGTTCATTCTAATACAGAACAAAGCACATCACTTTAAAACAGCACTTGTTTACATTTTTTCCATATAAAAGAGCAAGCACTGTTATGACTATGGCCTATGGCATTGCAAAGAATAGCAGGGATTACAAAAAGTAATTTAAAAAAAAGATTATTGCTAAAAAAGCTAAAAAAAAAACTGTAGAGAAATAAAAACATTGATTAACAAGATCAGGTTTGAAGGAGGAAAGCAAATATTTTCACTATGTACAGTAAAATCTTGCTGTATACTCAGGATACAATGGCAAGAGATTTAACCAATGCTTGAATTGCACTGAGAGGGTCTACAATATTTTTCATCTTCTTTTTCCCAAGAACCCAGTCTGGGACAAATCTAGGAAAGATAAAAAAAATTAACAAAATGAGATCTAAATCACAATAACAGACAAATGAAGTACAATAGTAATATAGAAATGCAATTCAGTTAGTATCTATTTTGCATCTCTGTAGTTTACGCAAGGATTTATGTTTGGGGAGTCTTCACTCTATTTCACAATCAAATTACTTAATTTTTACTCAACTGCATTTTGGAAAAAAGAAGAAAGAAACATCCACGCATAACACTAACTTATGAGTGGATAAAATGTTTATTTAAAAAAAAAAAAAAAAAAAGCAACAATTTGAGGAAGTTTATTGGCTCCAAATACCGGAGAACACTGCCAAGGTGCCAATCAACCTACAATCAATGTTTTGGACTGGGGTAAAC
Organism: Kryptopterus vitreolus; assembly: GCA_030449085.1. Taxonomy (NCBI): domain Eukaryota; kingdom Metazoa; phylum Chordata; class Actinopteri; order Siluriformes; family Siluridae; genus Kryptopterus; species Kryptopterus vitreolus. Next base: position 476,982 of record JACRUU010000019.1, on the reverse strand, counting down.
TGAAGAACCGGGAGAAAACCTGAGGCACGGGGAGAACATGCAAACTCCACACACAGATGGCAGAGGCGGGAATCGAACACTGACGCTGGAGGTGTGAGGCGAACATGCTAACCACTATGCCACCGTGCCACTTTAACTAGGCATCAATTGGTTATAAACAACAAAAAATTTTTTTATTCAATTTACATAGAACGTGTACTAGTCGTAGCTCTGGAATGAAGCTGTGCAAGCTACATTAGGAAATGTTCCTCTGTGGCCACTCTGCAATGGAATTTTTCTAAAGTTTAATATGCCAAAACAGGGCCGATTGTTTTAAGAAAACAACATACCTTAGTAGTGGCTTGGTCTTTTGAGGAGTGGCTTGGGGAAGGAAGCTTCCGTTTAGTGAGACATTCATCCTCTGGTTGGTTTTGGTTCTTTGAGCATCCATTTTGCATTTTTGAAGCATTAACTTATAAATCCTGCAAATCCGCTCAGAGGCCCTCGGGAGCTTTTTTACTGCCTAGAGTATTTTAAATAAAAATAAATAAATAAATGAGCAAAAAACACAAGTCAAGCTTACAAGTACAACAAAATGCAAACTACAATGACACTTACCAATGCCCGTTCTTCATCCTGTACCAAAATAACCAAAAGAAAGCATGCTTTGGTGAAGATGGAACCCCCCTTTTCTGCCACCTTATCCCCAGCCTTCTCCCTGTACATCTGCAGCAGATCCAAAAGTGTTTCCACAGAGTCCTTCACGTCGTAAACAGCATCTATGGTCCTGTTGTACTACAACAAAAATCAAGTATAATTAATAAAATGATAAATGACCAAGCTGACATTGCTACAATTTGGATGAAAAGTTTATTACTAAGAGCATAAAAGACCCTCATAAAGATGATCACATACTTTTGATAGATTGAGAAGAACTTGAATGGCCAATGTGATGACCTCCATAGACGGCACACTCCGGTTGCAGCTCCTTATCAGTGTGAAGATGGTGTGCGTTGCTCCACTGTTCACGAGGTGCTCGCAGCTCTCCGGTGAGAGTCTGGTTGCAGTTTCTTAAAATAAAATCAGAATTTTAGTCGAAACTCTTAATATAAACTAACGTGCCAACAAGCTCTTGCATAGAGTAAATCCTACCTAAATGCTTCAAGGCGGTGAGAATATGGGCATAATTCTGATATCCAAGAAGGAAAGTCAAAGCAGTTGTAGTCTTATGACACAATTTGTCTTCTTCCTTAGCCTCCTTGTTGACTTTCTGCAAGCGACGCCTGATGGAAATGATTTTGGTAGTGTCGTGAAGCTTCCGTGAGCGATGACCTCTCCAGAGGGCCTTTAGATACCATTGGAATATTAATAGGACACATATTTAGACACCACAGACAACATCATAAATATACTCACACAAATGTTGGTTCGTCCGGTGAGAAAGATATATAAATCGCAATAAAAAAGTAGATATTTATGACGACATTGTTACCTGGAACTTGAGGATTCCACATTGTAGTCTTTCTTCCCTGCGTCTCAGAAGGAACCTTTTGGCAGCGATCTGGATAACCGCGGCTGCTCGATTACGATTATCCAGCCACGCCTTCACTGCTCTCTGAACCATGATGATTTTCTGCCGTCGCTCGAGATAGCGTCTTCGCTGAAGCTTAGCCAAGAAACAGCGCTAAAATAAAGATAAATGTGATGTTTGAAAGGGAAAATGAAAGGGGTAACCAACTGACCAAACCAAAAAATTCAACAAGCATTTTGTTTTGTGCATATGCAGCACATATGGGACCTTACTATCTTTATAGTAAAGCCTTTATAGTTATAGCCTCAAAAGTCGGAGCTGTTATACCATTGGCTAGACCAGGCCCGAAGGTGATCCTAGCGGATCAGCGCAGATAGAGGATATAAACACGGCGCGAGTAGAGATGAGTTTGGAAAATGACAGCGATGAACTTGTAGGAATGGTACTTCTGAAATGGGGGTGTTTCACTGAACACGATTTCTTGGTGAGCGTGAATGTATAACCGGAACCGGTAAAAGATGATTTCACAACAAAAGATAAGTGTTGCGTGTTACACAGAATGTCAGAGTTCACCTCTCAGCTAAGAGAGAAAACATGGCATCATTTATTTTATTTTTTTTTTATACATAAAATGCTAAAACATCCTGTTGCTTCATCATTATTCATTCATCAGCACAAGGCCAGTTGTTTCGCCTGCCAGAGAAAACATTTATGCATGAACGGGAGTGAGACGGGTGCAGTGGTCTCTACTACGGAAGCTCGCTGTGTCAAACCAAAGTGAACTCATAAAATCGATTTTCGTTTTTCAACATCGCCATAAATCATAATAATAACGATTAATCTCCCAGTTCTACCATTAACTATTTATTTAAGTATGATCATTACATGTATAATTTGAATTAGTTTGGGATTTTTTATATAAAAAAATAAAAAATAAACAAAAATCTAATACAAACTTCGCAAATGATAGTTATCACAATATTCAACACCAATATTTAATACTGCATATTTTTCCAATATGGTGCAGCCATAATATACACACACACAAAAAACATTGACTACCTGGATATAAATGACAGAGGAGATCTGCTTCTTCGCTGCTTTCAGTGCCCAGTGAATTCGCAGTGCCCTCTGTATCCTCACTGCGCACAAATGATGGTAAGCTGCAGCTGCGAAACGATGCTGTCTCGCGATATCTTTTTCCTAAATAAATACATTAAAAAAAGGAATAATAAAAAAATAATAATACATAAATTTTTCTTGTAACATTGTTCAGTCTCATGTAATTAAGTAGAGGCTTTTCTACAGAGTCCCAGAATATAGACTTTATATTTAAGAACACCAACACATGTTTATGATATTATCATGTGGCAGTAACACAATATAAAAATTAGGTGCCATATTTAACATCATGGAGTATTACTGCATCTAGTGGTCAGAAATGGTAACTACGCAATTGTAACCTCATTGTGCAAATGATGCACGGATGAGGCTCCGATATTTCCCAGTATGTTTAATTTCCTCTGTGGAGGCTTGAATAGTGTAAAAATCGTTTTGTGACTAAGTATACCTACAAGAAACAGAATGAAAGAGCAATGTGGGTATCGGCTCTTAGTCAATGATATATTTGTCCATTAGTGTGCCATGACTTTCAGCAATAATGCCTTGTGCTAGCTTTGACATCAAACTAATGAGTCACAAGCAAATCAAGTCACATGTCAGCACGTTCTTGGTTTAAGGAACTCATGCAATAAGCATGCATTATAACAGAGGCCCAATGGGGAATGAAATATGAAATAGTCAGGACTGTTAATAACTGGGTTGTAAAATAAATAAATAAATAAATCCTGTTTTCACTTCAAATTTGTTAAGCATGAAAACCATCCGTGAATCAATATAATAGCGTGCAAAATAAATAAACAAGCAAACAAACACTGATAATTTCTTGCATATTTCTTGATTCTCTGAAGGCAATTAATGTAGCCTAACAAATAAGCTCCATATTCTTTCATGGCGTTAATAACAATATATTATTAAATATAAGTGAATTCTTTTAGAAGTACTGGCCTAAAATAGCATGACGGGAAAGCTAAGACTGTTGACAGGAATTCAGCAGGTCAACAAATGAACTTTGAGTTAAGCAAACAGATCAATATAATGATTAAACAAGTAGACAAATCTATACTGCTCCACATCTGATGATTAAATAACCATCATTTGGTTTGAATTTGAGCGAGGCCTTTTATTTCAAACACAGGCCTGAGTACACTTATTAATGGTCTTTGAAATCTGGTTAGACATTAGTGACACGAGGAGTAAATCTCAATCCTTTTTATATTGCACAATAAAACTCAATTTCTCGCTTGCATCAAAAGTTCATTATAACAAAAAATAAATAAATAAATAAAAGTAATGGACAATCACCCTTTGAATTGATCTCCTCACTCGAGTGGCTCGCCACAGGGCTTGCATGACAACAACTGATTTTCTGATGCTTAAGAATTTGTCTCGCTGTTTCCTGGCGATCAGCGTTTCCCTCCATCTTTGCTGAATGACGCGGACACTGTGCTGGATTGCGTGAAACCTGATATAGAACGAAACGTTACACAGAGCGCACAGGGAACCGACTCAATAGCGTCAAGTTGGAAATCGGAGTCACCTTAACCGGTGAAATTTTGTTTGAAGACATCTATGGATGGTTGCGACGGCGGTTTGCTTCGAGACATAGTCACGTCTGGCCTGGCATCCCCGGAACCAAGCTTGAATCTTTAGTGCCGCTCGTCTCTGACGGTCAAGCTTTCTTAATCGGTAGACACAGAATTGTTTCTGCAGTAAACATAAGATATATAAGTCACGCACGCACACACACACAGCTTAACATAGGACATATCGGAAAATAACCTGAATAAGAAGTGCAGAATTCCTAAGTTTTATGAACTGTGTGCGCTCCATCTGGCAGAGTTTATAGGCTCTGTAATGCTGCTGAATGACCAATGCGGATTTCTTACGTCTCTGAAATTTGCGCCTCTCGGCCATTCCTCGATAATATGCCTGTCAGACGAAACAAAAGGCATTTAATGCAGGTCTGCATTTTTAAATTCAACAACAAAAACAGTAACAGAAAGCAGTGATAAACTAACCTGAATCTTGACGGCACTCCATCGCATTTCTTGGAATCTTCTGTACATGAGGAGTCCACGGACTCGCGCTTGAAGGGCACGGATACGGTCAAGTGTCTTACGGTAGCGGTGTCTTTGTTCTACTTTTGCTCTGTATGCCCTGTAGCATGTCTGTATCGTAACAGCAGCGGTCTGGTGTTTTAGGAAACTTCTCCTGGCCGCACGCATCCTAAAATTGGCTTGCACCTTCAGGGCACATGAACGCAACTTGACGTAGCGACAGTGATACAAATGCATACGCAGTACCGACTGGATCTTGATAGCCGCTAGTCTTCGTTTTTCAAGTCTCCTCGAGAGCGTTTGCCGTAATGCCCTCTGCAGTGTCAGAGTGGCTTTCTGAATTTGTTTAAACTTCTTTCGCTCTTTCTGGGCCAGACTACATGACCTGTACCACTGCTGTATAAAGACTGCAGACTTTTGCATCCTGGCTTGCTGCATTCGTCGAGAATATGCCCTGTAAGCACACTGAATGGTAACCGCTGCAGCCTTGGTCTTCATAAATGATCCCCTTTGGATAGACATCCTCACGTAAGCCTGGATCGTCCTTACAGCTTTGATCCTTTTTGTCCGTTCTCTTCCCTTTTTGCCTCTGAAGCTCTTCTGCAAGCACAAGGTGGCGTAATGTAAATCCAGGTATTTCTGCCTCTGCTGACACCCGAGCTTCCAAGCTTTGAATCTCTCCTGGATAACTTCTGCAGCCCACTTCTGCATTCTGAACATCGACCTTTGCTTGTGCATTTTTACTGCAGCCTGAATCACCGTGGCAGCACTGTGCATTTTGGCCACATCCTGTCGCACAGAATATCCTCGATAAGCTGCCTGAAGACGTATGGCCAAACGTTTCATCGCTAAATATTTCTCCCGGACTGCCTTGGTTTCAACATAGGACCTGTAATGTCTCTGAATGATAATGGTAGACAACCTCATGGCCTGATACTTGGTCTCCTCCCTATGTCTTCTGAAAGCGGCCTGAATAACTATAGCCGCTTGAAGTCGAAGAACCATTTCTTCCCGGACGCGACGACCTCTGTAGTTGGCTTGAATGTGGATCGCAGCCCAACGCATTCGCAGAAATTGCCCCCTTTGACTCCGAGCTGCAAGGGCTGAACGGAATCTTTGCTGTATTGCAATAGCGGCATATTTCATACACAAATATTGCGTCCGAGCACAACGAGCCCTGTAAGCACTCTGTATAATGATACAAGCCTGGTGTTTTTGCGTCAGCGCTCGTCTGGCCTTCAGGCCACGGAATGCTGCCTGTAGCGTAATAGCAGCCCTCTTCATCCTGAAGGACTCTATGGCTTGCTTTCTCAAATTATTAGCTCTGTAGTGTCTCTGAATTGTTCTCGTTGCCCAGAGTATCCTCTGGTAGTACTTTTGGTTCAAACACTTCCGGACACGGGACTGAAGAGTTATCGCAGCATTTCGTTCAATTTGCATCTGCCGCCGAACCTTCATCCCTCTGTAACCGGCCTGAATTGCGAGCACGGCATTATACTTCTCGAGGTACGCTTTCCGCTGGAGCCTTGCAGCCAAAATGGCTCGATATCTTTGTTGAAAAAGCAAGGCGGCTGCTTTCATGTCCAGGAAACGCCGTCTTTCTTTGTAAACCTGGTACTGTCTCTGAATCAGGATGGCTGCTATTTTAATTGCTTGGAAGCGCTCCCTTACTCTGTACATTCTGTACCACGTCTGTACCACTGTGGCTGCTCGCTGTCTCTCGCAGATGTCTCTTCTCACCCTCATTCCCCTGTATGCTGCCTGCAAAGCGGTGGCTGCTTTTCGCATCGCACAATACCGCTCACGGTGCGTCTTTGCGAGAAGACTGGCTCGGTATCTTCTCTGCACCAGGATTGTTGCCTGTTTGAGGGCCTGGTATCCTTTCAGCTGCTTGTTCGATCTATATTTCCTTTGGATAAACATCGCAGCCAAACGCATCTCCAAGAACCGTTTTCTCACCCTTGCCCCGCGGTATGCAGCCTGAATACGTAGTGCAGCCTCTTTCATTGCGATATACTGCTTTTGAACTCCGTCCCTTTCCTTGTTGGCGCGGAACTGTCTTTGGATAACGGATGCGGCCCATTTTTGTCTCCTGTACTCTACTAACTGTAGGTGTCCACGAACATGTGCCTGAATTACTTTTGCTGCTCGGTGTCGCGTACGAATGTGTTCTCTCACCCTCATTCCCCTGTATGCAGCCTGCAAAGCGGTGGCTGCTTTTCGCATCTCACAATACCGCTCCCGGTGCGTCTTTGCGAGAAGATTGGCTCGGTACCTCCCCTGCACCAGGATCGTTGCCTGTTTGAGGGTCTGGTAGTCTTTGCATTGCTTGTGTGCTCGATATTTTCTTTGAATAACCCGTGCCGCCATATGCAACTCTAAGACCCGTTTCCTCACCTTCATACCACGGTATGCAGCCTGAATACAAAGTGCAGCATCTTTCATTGCAATATACTGCTTTTGAACAAGGTCCCTTCGCTTGTTGGCGCGGAACTGGATCTGTATAACGGATGTGGCCCATTTTTGTCTTCTGTAGTCCATGAACTGTTGGTGTCCACGAACGTGTGCTTGAATAACTGCTGCCGCCCTGTGCATGTTTCGAAGGTTTCTGCGGACTTTCATAGCTCTGAATGTCGACTGTATTGTCACAGTTGCGGTTTTAAGTTGGAGATATGAGGCACGGATCTCCTTGCGATTAACGTACGATCTGTAATGCTGCTGTATGATGGTGGCGGCGCATTTGACGGCGACGTAGCGGACTTGTGCTTTATACTTTCTGAAATAGCCCTGGATGACTGTAGCAGCATGATGCCTTTTCTTCTGTTGTCTTCTCACAATGAAGCCTCGATATATGGCCTGAAAGCTTATAGTAAATTTCTTCAGGCGAATGTAATGTTGCCTCTCTATGCGTCCAAGCACATATGCCCGGTAGTGTTGCTGAAGGACAACGGCAGCAGCTTTTTGAGCGAGAAAAGTTTTCCGACCAATATACGCCCTCACTGCAGACTGAATTACGGTGGCCGATTTGCGCTTTTTCTCCGCATCCCGCCTCGCTCTCATACCACGATATGAACTCTGCAGAACTATTGCAGCTTTTTTCACAGCAAGGAATTCAGATCGCTTTTCCTTAGTCACCCTGAAACACTTGAAATGCTTTTGAATGACGATAGCTGCCTGCTTTAATGCCATAAACTTTGTCCGCACCATATGTCTACGGTAATGTGACTGGATCATGGTGGCACACCCATGTAGCAAGTTGATTCGCTTTCTCTCTGCACGGCCTCTCCATAACGCCTGGAGTTTGATGGTCGCACACTTCAGAGACAGGTGTTCTCTTCTTAATTGTTTGCCAAGTGTTTTAGCCCTATACCTCCTTTGAAGTACTACTGCAGATTTCTTCAAAGACAAGAAAGATCTCCGAGTCCGGAGTCTCCTGTAAGCAGTTTGGATGACGAGAGCAGCTTGGTTTTGCTGTGATATTTTTCTTCTGGTCCTCCATCCTCTGAACGCTGCTTGAAGTATTACAGCTGCACATTTTACCTCATGGAAATGCTTTTGCTCAGCCTTCCTTAACAAGCAGGCCATGTACCACATCTGGATAGAAAGTGCAGCTCGTCTCAACTCACCAACACGTTTTCGGACGAGGGATGCCCTGAAAGCGCTCTGGATCACGACAGCAGACCGATGGCTCTTCTTCAGGTTTTGAAACTCGCGCCTCTGATAAGAACCCCTGAACCACGCTTGAATTAAGATGGCCTTGGTTTTCTTGGTCAGATATCTTTTTTGGCATTGTTGCATTCGATACCATGCTTGGATCTTAACGGCAGCGGACTTCCTCATGGCCATTTTTCTGGCGTGCCAAATACGGAAAGCGTTCTGGAGGACAACGACAGCATGACTCTTCTTAAGGAAAATCCGTGCCCTCCATTCCCTGTAGGTTCTCTGTGCAAGGAAAAAGATAGTCAATAATGTCTAGCTGTAAAAGCTCATGAAAACTATGTAATGTTATAAACTATAAATGATTAATACAATAACAGGACATTTATTAACCATGTTTACACTTGTTTCAAACTGAAATATTCCTCAGGTGAAGTACAGATACTAGGGTTTATTGACTTCTACAGAAGTTGAAGTATCAACTTTTTACTTAAGCTGGTTTCAAAACTACTTAGAGTATAAAAGTAATGTATGGGGGGGAAAAGGCCATTAAGGACAAAAGCTTAGGAAGCGCTAATCGTGATCGTGTTGATAAATGAATGAATAATTTATTCAAACACCTCTCTACATAACTACTTACCGTAGCTTAATATGCAGAGGGAAAGAACATTTTTCATAAATGAGACAGTAGTAGAAAAATATTCACTTTTAAGTAACGACCCCAACACTGGTTTCACACAATGACGAGTTGGAACAAATTAGGAGTAATGAGGCTATTTTTAAAATGTAAGGACTAGAAGTAAAAATATGGCTGAAAAATAATTACTCCAGTAAATTTCTACTTAAGTAAAGCAGTACGTGTACTGCTAAAAATCAACAATGCTAGCTGTGAATTTTACCTGCATAGAAAGACAACTGTGATTATGCTAGTTGACTAAAACCACCTACAGTTGGATTTGTTTGTTCCAAAAGATTTTTCACTGTTGCCTACTGATTTTTAGAAATTATAAAGAATAGAATAGCCTTTATTTGTCACACATACATTACAGCACAATGAAATTGTTTCTTCGCATATCCCAGCTTGTTTGGGACAGAGTTCAGGGTCAGCCATGATATAGCACCCTTGGAGCACAAGGGGGCCTTGCTCAAGGATGAGGTTGGATGAGATATAAAGCATATACCATTCAGACAACCCTAATGGTTTGTACGTGATCCATCACACCACACACTCCAGCAAGGACATTACCAGTGTTAGGTCGTTACTTAAAAGTGAATCCCGGGGCTTGAACACTGAACTTCCAATAAGTAGCCGAGCACCTTAAACCACTGAGTAAATATAGCAGAGGATGACACAAGGACACAATGTGTATTCACTCAAAACAATATATTCTACTATTCTAATCAAAATCTGCAGTAATCCTTAAGTAAATTCATTGACGAATGCTGCTGCTTTGCAGGCAGCATATAGGGGAATGAGAAGAAAGATCTGCACAACTAAGATAACACTGGCGGACAGTACTGGTCAACCGGCAGCAAGACTCAATGAAGATCTCTATAATCTGGAGGTCATGCCAAGATGAGCTTGCATGGAATGGAATAACCACAGTGCTGCAACAGCACATAAGAACACACACTGGACTAATGGATGTGGGTGAAACATCAGCAAGGTAAACAAAAACAGGTTAATCCTCATCATATCAAAATGGTATCTTTTAAAAGAAGTGCATTGTGTTATTGTGTAAACGGTTTGTTTGCCAACTTCTGCACAGTATATACAAATACCAAGAATTATTAGTTAAAATAAGCAAATGTCAAATTTAAAAAAAGTTTGTTTTTTTCCAACAAAAACTGCAACTGTAAAACATTTTTTTCTAGCAATTAATATCATACCTGTATTACAATAACAGATGATTCTTGCAAAGCGAGGATTTTAGCTTCCCTCTTCCTTCTTAACTCTTCTCGGGTCAAGTGACCTCTCCAGGTGGCCTGAATGACTGTGGCAGCCATGTTCTGTCTCTTCAGCTTGTTTTTCTGTAGGAAGCAACGCACAAGGTCCTGGATTTTTTTTGCAGCCTGGTTCCTCAGCTGTGAATGAAAAAAAAAAATGTAAATAAGTGTTTGTGAAATAAGCATATTCTTATATCTCCATCTCGTGTGTGTGTGTATATATATATATATATATAAATAATTTAACCAAAGCTATAGAGAGATTATAATAGTGATGCTTTTGCAAGAACAAATGAATAAAGATGTTCATTTGGGAGTGTTACCTCATTGATCCGGATGTCTTTCTGTAGTTTATAGCTTCTCCATGCACTCTGGATAACTCGGGCAGCTCTCGTCTCATTCCGAAGATCCAAAAGCCGAGTGCAGAGGAAGGATAGGTAACATGTAACCACCTTTATGGGAACAGAATTTGAGTTATTTACACACCATGATGAGTATATACAAACCATTATTCTCTAGCAATATAAAATTATGCCCTTCTATTACAATGTACAAATAAAACTCTTTTTGTATGACTCATTTTGTGTACTATTACATTTATATAGAATATTTAACAAGATTTTTCAGTCAGAGGTTTTTTTTTTATTCAACCCTAATGAACAATGCAGATGAGTTGTAATGTATACATAATGTAGTTATAACGATTATGGAAATGGGAAGGCTAAACTAAAGTTAGAAACAGAAGGGTGATTTATTCATTAGTATTAAATCAACATTTATTATAGGAACACAGTGGTGGGATACCAGTCAAATCAGTCAGTCTGTCATACCATAGACACTCTAGCACTCATGTATTCATACAACCATTGTCTGTTAAATGATTGTTCCACTGCACCTTTTCATTAGGGATTGTGTTCGACATGTCCTCTGGAGAAATCATGGCAGGTACTGCTCCAAGGTAAGACACTGCCAAGCTCACTAGCTGAAAATTTCTTCGCTCGTTCTCAAGAAGAATTTTGAAATTCACTGTTGGAGATGTCAAATCTGAAAAGGTAAGTGTTTGTTAGAAATTAATTCTTAAATACATTCTAAGAAAGCAAAAGAAATAGCAAAAATGTTCAATATTTATTTATTTTTTAACAAAAAATTTAAATGTCATCATTTTGTACACATATACACACACACACACACACACCTCTTTCGCTCTCTTTCACATACACACACACACACACACACACAGGAAGGGATTATCCGAATTTACATTATTTCTTATGGGGAAATTAATTTCAGACTACAAGCTGGCTAACGAGCAACATCCCGGAACGATTTAAACTTGTAAACTGAGATTCCACAGTATGTTCCACTCAGCCTCACACACACACCCTTCTATCTATTGATACCGAATTATACCTTTCTTTTCCAAGGAGTCAAAGGAATTATCAGAGTCACTTGAGGAGTTGTTCAGTTCCACTTTGGAATGGAGGCCGCACTCTATCGTTTGTGTCGTTTCCTGCTGAATGTCCTCAGCCAACAGGTGGTTGGGATGGTAGTGATGAATGAGGTAGCAAAGGATTCGACCATCAGAAAATGACACTGTAAAGTTTTCAGCCTAGAAAGAGAAATGAGTTTCCATTTGAACATCAGATGAGGAAATGATTACTTAAAATGTTTTATTCCCTATTAACAGTGTCAGAGTTGTCCTGATTTGCAGGGATTGTCAGCTTACAAAGCAGGACAACAAAAAAAAGCATGTATCAAACCCACCTTCAGCCCATAGAAGCTACAAACAGCGTTAACCCAGTCCATCAACAAAGCCAGCTTCTCACTGGAGTGTACCAGCATAGCGCTTTCTGAAATGCGCGTAAAGACATATTTATTATCCCGTAAAGACTGCAATTTCTGTTTTGTGTTCCAGGTTTTCCTGAGGAAGCAGATTTCTTCTTTCAGTTGCTCTACATTAAGAAGAATCTCAACCTAAAAGTAAAAAAAATGAATAAATAAATAAAACACTTATATGCAGGATTTGGTGAAGGCAAAAACTAACATTTTCATAATGCAGCATGAACCACTAAACTTCTGTACACAGGGTTCCCACTCATTAACGTCAAATTCCCTGAATTTTCTCTTACTTCCAATGACTAAATAGGCAATTTTCAATAACCTACAGTATAATCGGGGTTCTTAATCACAAGAACAGGAAGAATGTGTGGACAGATCTTATAGTTAATTCCACGTCTGCACTCGACACTAAATATACACACTCCCATACTGCAACCATGACCGTGACTAACCACTCTTTTCTTTCCTGCTTTCTCTCTCTCTCTCTCTCCCCCCGTTGAGTTACATGTCCCACTGCTGAGCTGTCAGTGATCCAGACCCCACTGCACTCTGTTCCGGTCCGAACCTCCTGGTGACTAGCCCCCGGTTGATGATGCTTCACATTGATGAATACACTCCACAATATACATCCTCAACCACACACAACACTAACAACCCAAATGAGGATGATGTTCTCTGTTGAGTCGGGTTCCCCTCAAGGTTTCTTCCTGTTCCCAGGGAGTTTTTCCTTGCCACCGTTGCTTCGGCTCAACAAGAAACAATTAGGGCCAAACTGATTTTCACTTTTCACACACAAGTATTATGTAAAGCTGCTTTGAGACGATGGCAAATTGTAAAAAGCGCTCTACAAATAAAATTGAATTGATCAAAAAATTTTACCAAAATATTACAGTTTTGATAAAGGAAAAAAAAAATTATTTCAAGACTTTCAAAGTGTGGAATGGACCAGTCAAAATTCCATGATATTCCATAAATTGAATGACCCGTAGGAACCCTGTCTACAGCTTCAGTATCGTAATAATTAACTAAACTTTAGAAAATGTCTATTGTCACTAAAACAGACATTATGTCACTAAGGCGAGTGTGCATGAACAATACCTGAAATGAAAAGATTATTTTCCATAAAAGATTAAGTGTCTTCTCCCTGTGCCCATCTACTATATCCCTGGAGTCAATGACAATACCTGGGAAATTAAAGATAAAAATGAATCATTTCAGACAATTCTGCAATAATTTCAGGACAAAAATAAGAATGCAAACATAATGAAAAATAACAATAACAAAAATAAGAATGCATTTGCAAAAATAATAAGTTTAAGCACCATGCTCGTCTTTCAAGTCAACCCCTTTCTCTTTGAGCACTTGCAGCGCAACGCCAACATTGTGCACCTTCTGAAGACGACTAATGGCAGGCATTCGCAGTTTACTCGACAGGGACCAGTCTTGAATGAAAATCTCCATGATGCGTCTGAAAAGAGTTCAAACAAAATTCATGAGGAATAGGGTAAAACATTAAATACTACTAATAAACAAAATACTAATTGGGATCTGGAAATAATTATAATTTTAATATAGCAGATGAATAGGGGGGGAAAAAGGGAATAAACATACACCAGGCGTATGCCACATTTTAGATCAGTGGCAAGATTCTGCACAGCAAAGTTAAACTCATCTAGGGGAGTTTGGACATGAGACACAGCAAGACCTAAAAGGCCAAGGTGGCGTGGAAGGATTCCCTCCCCGCTAAGGAAGTCTCTCGAAAATGCCAACAGTAGATCTTTACTTGTCTGCGAGCAAAACACAAAAGACAGATTCAACTTTTATAAATAAAATATGTACATACAGTAACGCTGCACAATCCTTGTTAATTTGAATCGCTATTTTTATCCATGGGAATTCAGATCATAATTGCGCTCACACAATTCTCATTTTTTCAGCAAAAATGTATTGCTCTCAAGTACAAAAAAAACAACAAGACAAACAGTTATAGTGCTGAAGTAACAAAAATAGTCTACTGATAATCGAGAAAAAAAAAAAAAAAAAAAAAAAAAAAACAAAAACAATATAGCAATAGCATGTGGACGTTGCATGATGTGAACACAGGGAGGCTGTTTTTTACTTCTGCATGGCGTGAACGCTGTAGCCTACGCATCAGGTTACAGTGTAGGTTAAGCGTCGACATGTACGATACGCCACAGCCTCCACGCAGAAGTAGAAACCAGACTCGGAAGTGAATCAGCATCATTTAGTAATGAGATTGTGTACATGTATGGATCCAGATTGTGATTCCCCTCCAGATTGTGATCCCCCCCTCCCCCCCCCCTAATTAATTGTGCAGCCCTAACATACAGTGTAGAAATATTATAAAGCCATACACAGAATGAAGAATGCAGGAAAAATATTAAAATACTTAAGCACCTTAAATTCAGCATCCATACAAAACAAACAGGGGTCGTGTTCAATTAGCCGAGATTCTTTGGCCTGGTCAAGAAAGCAGACAAGTAAGAGCAGTTTCTTCAAAGTAAAGCGGGACAGCGTCTCCTCATGCCCTGTTGGGGGGGGGCGGGGGGACAAAAACATCAATTTTATACAAAGTAGTTCACAGCAATATTACAAGCAAGGTCGTACTTAGTGTTACCATCTCTGTACAGGTGGGGAACTTTGTGATGTCTGAACTCTGCAGCAATGTCTGGATTCCAGAGAAGTCGCCCCAGTATGAACATGGCCAGGCCCATGATGTCGCTGTTGCTCTCCAAGGAAATCAATTCCCCAAAGATGGTCTGGAATAATAATAACAACAAAATAAATGAATAAATAAAGTTTGATGTGAGAACACAGCCTGACAGGATTATTTCAATCCATTTAGCATTTACTAAATGACATACCTCCAGGCCGATTCGCAGCCAGAGTGCATTGTAAGATAGAAGCCAGTTCAGAACCTTTTGCCTTTCACCTAGTCAAAAATATATAAACAAAATAAAAATTATTAATTGAATCATTGTGAAGTTCACTGCACTGGGAAAGACTGGATCACTGCAATCTAAAGTGCTTTTATCAGCTGAACAAGAGAGAACTACTCAAGTAATGATTCGGTGAGAAAAGATTTAATCGAGGGAGATTAATTATTTTTTCGTTTAGTTTATTTAACGAAACACGGAGCACTGTGTTTCCCATTATGGATAATTTTTTTTTGGATGAGCAAAAAATGATGCAGAGAAATAATTTGCTTTCCATTCATAAGAAGAAAAGTTACAGTAAAAAAATGCTCCCATAAAAAAGTTCTGAATAATGTGCAAAGCATTAATGAAGTCCTCATGACTTGCTCTACATGGACACTGCGGAGGAACTTTTTGAACGAAGTGTTTTTTGGAATCGTTAGAATGTAAAGTGGCTATAAAATAAATGGGTTCTGTTTTCACAAATATACTTGTATGTATTTTCAGAAATAAAATGCAGATGTATCAATGGAATAATCGTTAGAATGCTCGATGACTAAAATAATCAATAGCAACAGCCCTAACACGCACTGCCCACTAAACTCAAACTGAACAGGGAACATAACACACCTTAGAGCAATGAAAAATGCCGGAATGGGGAGAAAACAGTGACGAGCGAGAATAAGACTCAATAAGATCCTGAAACAACTGATTAAGATTTGTAAAAACCATTTACAATTTTAAACGTAATATAAATGTGATTCCAAACTGAATGTTGAATCTCCAGTCCACGCACCTATATCTTTCCAGAGGTGTCGATCTTTACGAATCAGCAGACGCTTTGCCTCCACCTCAACCTCCAGGCGCTTTATAGCTTTCGCCATTTTCTCCGACGTGAACAGTTGGCATGCTGCACGTCGAACGCGGTTTAACTGCCGCCGGGCTGTATAGGTCCGGAACGACATCTCTTCTTTGGTTGGCGGTTTGGGTATGTTCAGCTTTTCACTTCCCATAGTCAGTGATAAGGCATTCACTAGAAATGTGTGTGTGTGTGGGGGGGTCAATAAAATAAGTACAGTATTTATATCGTTATTCCACTCTAGATTGTGTACATACTTCATATCTGTATATATATATTTGTGAATAGTCTGTCAGCTATACATTCAAATTGCACAACGCCATTTTGTTTATCTGTATTTATTTCTTTATTCATCCTAGTTTGTATTTTAAAACTGTGATACACGCATATGCTCGCACCTGACAAATTCCTAGTACTTTAAGGTGCTCTTTACTGAACCCTTTGCAATAAAACCGTCTCTGATTCAGATAGAGTGCATTCACTTTTCAACACTATTTTAGATGTTCGTTACCTTCCAATCTTTGCCTTTTACAACATTCTGAGGTTCTTTTCATTAATAAAATATATAAAAATCCACCTGCATTAGGTTGTCCTTTACCACTTCTGAATTTTACCCAATTCCTTGTGTACTCCAATTTCCAGCTTTCCACCACCTCATATTTCAGATTTTATATACACAAGTCTGGATCCTCTTCCTACTGTTCTGGTTCAGGTCTCTTTCTTCTCTGCGTCCTTTTTACTTTTACTTTTTGCTGGCACTTGCTCCTCTCTTACCAATGGAATTGTTCAGATCTCTCTTAAGACTGCCTATTACTTCCATCCTTTCTTTTTGGTATCTCTTGCGAACCTGTTCTTAAATTTTAACTGTCTTAAAACCCCTACATTTCATCACATCGCTCCGGTTTTGCAGCGCCTTCACCTACTTCCTACTAAGATTTTTCTTCTCACTTTTAAGGCTATTCACAATCTCCTCCCTTCTTCAAATTCCACCCTGTCCTTTCAGATCTGCGTTTTCGCTTCATCTCTCTGTTCCTTAGACTCATCTCTACACCATGGCAGAGAGGGCATTCTGTTTCTATGCAACATGGGTCCATCAGACATTCAAAACATTCACAATCTGTCTATCTTCAAATATCGACTCAAGCCTCACCTTTTCAAAATTCAAAACCCTGTCTCCCTTGTATTTTTTTATTTTGTATTTTTTGCTTGTTTTGTTTCTAGTGTTTTTTTCATCCATTGTTTTGCAATGTATTGTGTGATGACCTTGAGAGTTGAGAAAGGCACCTACAAAATATTAGTTAGCATTATTTCCATTAGAATCTAATTATGTGTTCTGTTGTGTCAAAAAACGTCTTAAACATTAAATGAATACTTAAAGAAAAAAGCCACATAAATTACTGACACACTTAACACATTAATGCAAACTCTCTTTAACGGCACTAATGTCATCAACACATGATTAGCGTAACGTACATTACTATGCGAGTGATGTGCTCTTTCACTCTGCGTAGGAGCCACGTCCCACATTTTACAATTAAAACCATTTTTTAAAGTAACTCTGAAATGAACAAGAAATTAATTATTTAACAAATATTAAAATAATAATTTCCAGTGTAAAATAAATATAAAATGATCAATAATTATATTAAACAGAGAGGCTTTGAGAGAAATGTATACGACTATAGCATTAATTTATGGTAAATTGAAAATGTGAGATTAATCACAAGTTAACTCGAATTTAATCTATTGATAGCCTTATAATCACATATTTTAAGAAACACTGCAACTTTCCCATATAAAGTATTACACATTATTTCCCCCAATTGTAGAAATTAAAAGAGCACAATTTTTTGCACAATTGTGGAGAAGACGTTAAGGATCACGTTATTTAGCTCTTTCTATGTACATTACATTTACGGCATTTGGCAGACGCCCTTATTCAGAGCGACTTACAACTGAGCAATTGAGGGTTAGGGCCTTGCTCAAGGGCCCACTAGCGGCAGCTTTGTGGTGGTGAGGTTTGAATCCATGATCTTCCGGTCCAGAGTCCAACAGCTTAACCACTGGGCTAGCACCTCCCTGCTCATAACATTAGTTTGCCTAACCTACATCTCAGTATATACTCTGTACACAAACCAATACTCATTACCAGTATGCATCCCAAATTGCAAGAAGTATTGTACTAAACAGAATTATATTATATGAACTGTGCGTAGATATTCAAACAAACACCTTTGGTGACCTCAGTGGCCACTTTGAAGTCATCAGGGGTGAGAACATAATTCATCCACCATGTGAATCCTCGTTCCTGCTTCTCAATCCACCGCTCGTCGTAAAACATGTTCTTGGCAGCGAATGGCATCGGATGCCTAGGTATAACTGTTGGCATGACAAAATGTAAATAAAGACTGATTTGACCGTGTTGTGTGTCATTTTTAATGCATCATATGAAAAGTATCTGAACAATGTGGAAAAAATCTTTAACCACAAAAATTGTGTCACAATAATAATTATAATAATAAAAATACCTGTCTGTGTTGGCTTTATAAAGTTGAGCCGGTTTTGTGCAACGGCTATGACCTTTTTGGTCTTCACTTTGGAGGAGCTGAATGTCTGTCCACCTGCACAATCATAAACCATTTAAATCACTAGAAATTGTAATCAGTACAGATTATCAAATATGGATGAGACTTCATTTACCCCGTTGTGTTGATTTTGCATCAGATTTGTGAGTCAGGATTTTGGCAGACTTTCTCGAGCTGGAAGCTACAACAAATTACATTTTTTTTTAGTTTAACACACATGCATATCAAAATTAAAGACCAAGTATAGCACAAAAGTTTATATTTATTTCTGGAAGATTCGGTCAGCAGGATTATTTTCATCATTCATATACACCAATCAGCCATACCTTTAAGACCACCTGCTTCTTACTGGTCTTTCTGGCAAGGAATTGATCATTTATAAATTAATAATTAATATTAATTATTGTTTTGTTAAGCTGCAAATTTAAATGAAATAAAGGTAGAGAATGTAAGTGAATTTTAATTACTTTGTAAACCTTATTAAAATAAAAAGGACTAGTTTAATGTACTGTTAAGTTTTAATTGAATTGAAAAACTGCATCAGATTACAGAGTAATTCTAATATATTTATTTCTAAAGATTATGAAATCACAGGTAAAAAGGTGAAACCATGACCATTTTAATTAACTTCACTTTTGGACCACAGACTTTAATCCACTTTGCTTTTTGTCCATCTGATACAAGTTTGGACACTTCGGATAGGCGTTGTTTATATACACA
The DNA here is from genome assembly GCA_030449085.1 of Kryptopterus vitreolus. Classification (NCBI taxonomy): domain Eukaryota; kingdom Metazoa; phylum Chordata; class Actinopteri; order Siluriformes; family Siluridae; genus Kryptopterus; species Kryptopterus vitreolus. The sequence continues at coordinate 457,750 of JACRUU010000019.1, read as the reverse complement.
CATTAAGGTTTTTTTTTTTACTATTAGTTTTATAATAACTATTATTTTACTCACCGGTTATTTTTCTAAGACTTTGTTTACCGTTAGACCCAAACTGATGTTCACGACAGGTTTTTTTGCGTTCTTGGGTCTCAGATCTTTGTTTGACTTCCAGTGGTGTAGGTAAACACCCTGAGCTTTCCCGTAAATATTCCTCACTTTTTCTTTTTCTGTTCTGACTTGTTGTGCGGCTCTGCACTGGAAACATGTCCTCAGAGACACCGAGCGGTGATATCCGAATGTCCGAGGCAAAACCAAGAATTGGCACTGCTCTGTTTGGATCATTTTCGCCTTTAAGGCTTAGGATAGGTTGCATAGCGGTGCAAGTGTGGTTTTGAGGTTGGGATAAAGGAGATGGTCGGTGAGGAATTAGTTTTTGTTCCGATTCTTGGGGTGGTGTTTTGCTGGATTTAAGATTGACACATGCATCAGAGTTTATTACAGGCAAAACAGAGACCCCGTCTATCAAGTCCGTATTCAACCCCGAAAGCGATGGTGTTTTCGGTAAAAGTCGACGTCTGAAGGTTCTTGTTTTGTGCGAGTCCGGACTGTTCTCAGATGCAGCTCCGGCTTTGCTTTTGATAACTGTAGCAGAGTTAATAGGAATCTTCTGGGGTTTAAGATCTTCCTGGTTCACGTTGTCTTCCGCTACTCCGTTGTGAAATTGGGTATGTAAGGCAGGGCAAGGAGTGGGGATAGGCTCATCATCTAACAGTTTGGTGGCCTTGACGTAGAAAGTTAGCCTCGGCTGAGCGATGTCAATCTGCGGGGAGCCCTCCATCACTACAGTTGTGATTGTTTTGATATTACCATCCACACTTGAATCAACCGAGTCCTCCAGAGAATCTGCTATATTCAAGCTTGAACAGGCATTTGGGGGGCTCACTGGACAAGACAGATCGGAATTAATTACAGCCAAAGCATCCTCAACAGACAATACCTGTCTTGCGGACTCCGAATTCCCATCCACAATGGGTTTACGGATGACAGGAAGAGGACTTTGAAAACGAGGATTCAAAGGATTAGAAAACCTCTCCGGGGTACCAATTGGTGATAGAGTCTTATTTAGTACTCTGCATTCTCTGTGATCAGGATTATTCAATAGTACAGAAGAGAGATTTTCTTTACCCATAGAGGAAATAATTTTGTCCGCCGGCACTAACAAAACAACTGGAGACTTGTTCTGAGAAGCCATGCTTTCCAAGTCATCGTAGAGAGCATTCGGGATGCCTTGAGGGATCACCCGATTACCAGACTGAGAGTTTTTCTCTTTACTCCCAACAGGTTTCTGGGAATTATTTTCCTGGTTTAGAGATTTTAATGGATTTGAGGCTCGATTTCTCTTATATTCCGGCTGCCGAGACACCCGGAATGTCTTGTTGGTTGCCTTGATTGGGGTCGAGGCCACTTTTCCACCCTGGGAAGGGACTCTCTTGGATTTTATGGAATCCCATAAACTTTTCTATTCAAAAAAGAAAAAGAAAGTTAGAGTTAAAAAGTCAATAATTATTTAGATTGAACACTAGAGTATTTCCTTTTGAAAAGCTTTTCGCACACCAAAATGCCCAACTATTTATTAAAGCACTTTCCAAAAGTTATAGACTAGACGTTTTCTTGGACCAGCTATGGATACACACTATACAGGCACTGGAGAAATGTGTGCATTTTATTATATTGTAATAAAATATTATATTACAACAGTATAATATCTGAATTTTACAGAATTCAGTATTTCATTCGTTGGCGTTCTGAAATTAAACTGTAAGTAAGAATGCTTCCCAAACTGCTGTGAAACCATTGAAGAACATAAAAGAAATGAAAATGATTTCATTTTGTTCTTCTTTTTTAATATATTAATTTATTTTTAATTATAATTACAATTATAATTTATTACTTTAAATAAACATTTTCCAATTTACTTATCTTTTAAGACTGGTAATTTGTCACTAATGATATTAGTGTCAAGGTATTACATTCTGGTATACAATTACCATTTATTTTCCAATTACCATTTATTCTCTCTCCTTAAATTAAGGTTTTATTTTACATTAATTAAAGTTAGATAAAGTTAGATAAGTATACATGAACATCTGTTAATCTTGATTTAAAAAGACAACTGGCACAATTTATGTCGGCCTAAAACCTATTTAAAGGCGCTACATTCTACACTTTAAAGTTCATTTTAAAGCGAGTCCAAAAGAAACAGACATAGCATAAACACCAAAGAAAAAGATTTACCTTTTTGAGTTTTTTCCCCTCTGCTTTTCCAAGCAAAATTGCCTGATGCTTGACAATACCATTTGCAACGAAGCTCAGAAGTTCTCTCACACCACCCTCTTCTGCTGGTGTCCATGTTACAGTTATGATCACATTGTCTTCAGGCTGTAAACACAACATGGGTTTAGCAAAATTCCTTCAAAATAGTAGCAGGTAAATAACTATGCAAATTCTGAAGGGGAAATGTTTTTACACATTGTACTAAACGGTAATATCTTGCTCCAATACACTGCTAACAATATAAAAGTTAAGAAAGCTACACCTGCTTTGAAATAATTAAGGGGCTAAAAGAAAAAAGGAATTGTGATCTTAAAATATATACAATGTCAGAAAAAGAACATTTCCTATATTTATAAGGGTTAATTTCCAATATGTTTTCTATTCCCCGTCACAAAAACTGACGCCAGATTTCACTTGAATTGTATATATTTTTTTAGTCAAATACATAAGTGATTTGCTCAAATACACACAAAAATCAATCGATTGAGAAACTGTGTAAAGGTTATAAAAAGTTTAAAATAAATAAAAATTATGGGTAAAAGAAATTATAAAACAAAATCAAAATACATATATAGGAACCTATATTCCTTAATAATATATTGATTATTGGAGTTATCAATATGTGTATTTAAACATGGATATTGTGCATATTTGAAAATACTGTATTTCCATATTATCAAGTTGTTAAGAAAACATTGAGGGAAAAACCTGACATCTCTCATAACTTTTTAACTCTTTTAACATTTAAGTACAATGTGCTGGTCACATGGACTACATTCTGTACACTGTACATTTCACTTTTAAAAGTCTTTATATACATTTTCCTTAGTTGTTTGCTATATGTACATACGAGTCATTAGGAGGGACACTAGTCACCACTAGTTTGTGTATGTTTTACATGGTCTCTTGTCCTGCACATTGTTGTACAAGGTGCACTTTATGTGGCTCGGGCAGCTTACTTTAGACTTTTAGCTATGTTGTGTATGTAAATCATGTTGTGTGATGTATGTAGCTCAATGTTGTTTAATGTAGCACCACGTTTCTGAAATGGTGTCCGATTTCACTGTGTAATGCATCAGCTGCGTATACAAAGCATCTTGATTAAGACTTTGTACTTCAATAAAGCTGTTCATGAATAGGATATTATGCAGAAGAGATTAAAGAGAGAAAGTATAAGACACAAAAAAATTCTCAAGCATAGAGATGCTCCTACAACTATATTTGTATATTGCAAGATCATCCCCATGCAGGAGAAGTGTAATATGGAGGTACACATACACACACATTTGCAGTTTATATTATTATTACCACCACCGCCTCAAAACTATAAGTAGGTTTGCATGTCTATTTTTTTGGATTTTTCACGTTCTTCCAAGCACATTTATTCTGGACATAATTGTAAATTAGTTCCATGTGTTATTGTATTATGGTAGGTGGTAAAAGAATTTGCCATGATTTGTTAAATGTGAATAAAATGCAAACATATACATACACACACACAGATATATATATATATATATATATATATATATATATATATATATATATATATATATAGAGAGAGAGAGAGAGAGAGAGAGAGAGAGAGAGAGAGAGAGAGAGAGATGCATATATGCATTGTTTAGAAAGATTTTTGTAAACTGAACATTTTTAGCATTTTATTCACATTTAACAAACCATGCCAAATTCTGTATTCACCTAGCATAAATACAATAACACGTGGAAATCATTTACAAATATGTCCAGTATAAATGTGCTTGGAAGAACGTGATATATATATATATATATATATATATATATATATATATATATATATATATATATATATATATATATATATATATATATATATATAATATATATATCATATATATATATATATACACTCAAAGTACTCACCGGGATTGTGAAGGTCGTTTGATCAACTGAAAATCCCCTGGAAGATGGGATTTTGTCCACGATCACAGTAATGGCTGCATCCTCGGTTGGGTTTTCAATGCATAACGGTAAAGATTTGGATGAGTCCAACTTGATCGTCCCAAAAGTAACGAAAGGAGACCTTGAAAACTGAACTAAGCTGAGAACTGGAACTAGTACATCGTTTTCTTTACCGTGTCCTTTATCGCGATTAGCTTGACACGTTGGACTGAGCTCAAAAAATTCTCGGCCGACTGCACTAGACATATTCGCGATTATTTCCTAAAATCCTCAAATGTACCATTGCTACACACATCGGTAGTAACGCGCATTAAATCCACCTCTGACGCTTCACACGCACACACACGCACACGCACGCAAGCGAGTTACAAAATATTTTTGAATCGGAGGCTGACTTGGTTAGCCTATCGTAATGCACAGCCCCACGCGTTCGTCCAATCACGTAACCATAAACAAAATGCAGCCTATCAGATCTCTCAGATCTTGTTTAAACGGTTTCAAGCCACGCCTACAATACAGGAAGTTTACCGGCTGCCCCAGATAGTCGTTTGGATGTTTCTTTGTGTATTTTTTAACAAGCAGACAATATTACACAATCCAACACAACAACACTAATTATAAATATATTAAGGTGTAAATATGTATTTTTAAATAAACAAGATAGTCAACATTGAAAGCAATTTATTTTTTTTCTTTTATGACACCGTTGACTGTATAGCGTTTTTAATATTTTAAACGTAACATAGTTGTTTATATATTTACTAAATTTCGATACATTTATACTATGGTTCAGATGTCTTAATTAAGATTTCAATACATGTATACTATTGTTCAGATGTCTTAATTAAGCTTGTCCACTAGGTGGCAGTGTCGCACTGACCAACCCAACATTTTACCTTTTAAATAATGGGTATAGAAAACTAGAAACGAATTACAAAAGATCTGAGAGTAACCGTTTTTTCTTAAGGTACAAACCTTCAACTCAGTTTTTGTGATGCCAAGACAGTGAAAAAAAAGGGAAGAGATAGGGTCTTCATTCCCCCCTTGACGATAGTCACTAGGTGCGTTTGCATTACACATTTGCGTAAAACCTTTACGATTTTTCCGAAATATCGATAAAAAATAGTTTTGAAATGTTTACATTAACCATATCATGCGACTAAAACTCATCCTCTCATGATGTCAGTCCAAAAAATAAATGGACAGGCTTACTTATAAGCCAATCGCACTTATATCATGTGACCTGGAAATGCGAAAAAACTGTTTCCGTTACAGTTTTGGAAATTTTTCCTATTTCTTTTTTTACATATAAGTTTTTGCGAATTTGACGCGTTTCCATTAGGCATATTTTAAATTCTCTATTTAAATTTGAGCATTTTGAAGAGTCATGGAAACGCAGCTAGTGACTGCTGTTCAGGGGAAGTTAATTCTACCGCCTCCAGAAGAGAGAAGAGCCTCGAAATGACGAGAGATTGAACCAGCACCTGAGCAGCAGGTGTGGATAGAAATGGTCGAGTACTTCTGATGATGTAGAGAAGGTATCGACAAGAGCGAGTCACATTATAAGAGAAGAGAAGGATAATTGATTGTACATGGTTACCCCAAGGTTACGAGCAGTGGTTCAGCAAACACATCAAAAACACACCTCGTCCTCCATCACCCTCAGCACTTGAGCTCCTCAGGGTTGTGTTCTGAGCGCCCTGCTGTACTTGTAGTACACACATGACTGTGTGTCCACAACGGTCTCTACCACCAATTATGAAGTTTGCTGATGACACTGTTCTGGTGAGCCTGATCTCTAACACCAACAAGATGGAATATCTACAGGAGAGCAAAATAGTGGTGGTGCCAGGAGAACAATCTACTCCTGATCGTCAGCAAGATTAAGGAATTACTAGTGGATGAAACTGTGGCAGTTTTAGGATTAGCTAATTTATAAATATTTTAACTTGCCCTTCACCTACTGTTTATAGCCCAATGCACTGCTACTTTAATAACATTCATTGTTTTACTGTTAGACATATCCCAGTGGTCACTTCACACTCACTTTAATTCACCTTATCTATCTGTAGGTCTATCTATTTGACTGTATGTGTGTCAAAGGACTAGGATTTATACTAGAGTTTACACAGTTAGTCATCTGAGACAGAATCAGCCTGCTTGATTACTTGGTTGGGATTTTATTATTGGTGCATATCTCACTCTAATAGAACAGTTAGAATAGCCTTTATTTGTCACATATACATTACAGCACAGTTAATGTTCTTCGCATATCCCAGCTTGTTTTTGGAAGCTCGGCTCAGACATGATACAACGCCCCCTGGAGCACAGATTTTTAAGGGCATTGTTCAAGAGTGGCATCTTGGTGATATCTTGGCTCGAACCTCTGACATTCTGATCAGTACTATGTACCGTGCTGGTTACATACTGATAGAAACAATGCAATTAAACAAGAGTTTAAATCTGCACTTTTATTATTCAGAGGATTATGCAGTAGCTCAGATTGGGTAGTAAGAAGAACAAATAAACAAAAAAGACAAATGTCCATTTGAAGAATTTCTGGAGCAGAGCTGATTAAATGGCTAAATGATTAAATGAAATTCAATTACATTAGTATATCACTTTTAAAAATTAATAATCTCTCTCTCTCTCTCTCTCTGCCGATTTATAGAGATACACTTGGTATAATGTTGTATAAAGGAATGCATAAGTTTGGTGCCTGTTTGGTGCCTTTGGTGCCTTACTTATAATTTAGAATTTCCTAACAAGCCATCAGTGGCTGCAATGAAGAAACCTTTAGATCAGGGGTGTCCAGTCGTCCAGATGTCATCCACTTTACTGAGTCCCAGGAGTGCCCTATGTGTGTAAGAGCAAAAATGTGCTGACCGTGTTGGAAAAACTCTGTTCTTCCTTTAGCAAAACTGAGCAGGTAATGGTTTGAGACAACCCTTAATAAATGTATATAGGTGGTAGTGTTGCACAACATATTGATACTAAAAGAGTATCATGATACCAGTCTTGTTACGATATACGGTATCTTTTTATAAAATACAGTTGTTGCGGCCAGAATTGGTCACTCTGAAGACCATTGGACCACTGCTAACATGCTACATGTGTCATTGAATGGTAGTTGTAAGCTGCATATGTCTGAGGCATATGTCTGTCAAAGTCCACACACACATGGATGAGACGGGAATCAAACCCGGTGGTAGTGTTGCACAATATACCAATACTAAAAAAGTATCATGATACCATGTCTTTAAAAAATTATACAGTAACTCACTTTTTTATATTTACATTTTTAGTAAAAAGAGTGACAGGCTAAACATGCCAAATGAAACCCCTAATTGGAGCAGCCGAAAGTGGATTACTTTTAGAGTGACAGCTGTAGATCTGAGTGTTCAACAACAGAGGGCAATGTGTGTGCTTTTATGGCACAATGCGTGTGGGCCGATTTAGTTTAATTATTCCGTTTAGATGCAGAGGCATGGCTGCAGATACGTGTACTGAGTGTAAGGCTGTTTAATAAGTGAGTTGTGGTTTTAAGACTTTAATCTAACTAACAAGAAAATATGAACTAGTTGTCATCATGCCACCTTATTTCTCTCAAAAAGAATACATATTTATAGTGTGTGATTTACCACTGTATGCACTGTAAAAGCCATATCTCAATGTAGCCCAAGACTGGTTGCTCACTGAAATTCAGCAGGTATGAGCCTGGTTAGTACTTGGATGGGAGACCACCTGGGAATACTAGGTTGCTGCAGGTAGAGATGTTAGTGTGGCTAACATGTGGCACTTACCCTGTGGTCTATGAGGTTCTTACACCCCAGTAAAGTGACGGGGGACATATTACTGTCATAAAGTACCGTCTTTCGAATGAGACATTAAAGTGAGCTCTTGATTCTCTGAAGTCATTAAAATTCCCAGGATGTTTTTGGAAAAAGAGTAGAGGCGTGTCCTTGTCATCTCGGCTAAATTTACCCCTTGGCCTCTGACCATCACGTCCTCCTAACTGTCCCCATATCTACTGATTGGCTTCATCATTCTGTCTTCTCTGTACTAGTAAGCTGGTGTGTGTTCTGTCACACAATCCAGGTGGATACTGTACACCGGTGGTGGATGAGGAGATCCCCCTCTCATAATGTAAAGCTCTATATAAATGAAATGAATTATTATTATTATTTGGATTTGTAGATTTAATTAAATTAAATGTAATTTAATATGTAAATATTATTTAACAAAATTAATTTCTTGTTTTTTTCTCCATTTTTTAAATTAAAATTATTTAAAAATTACTAAAATTAAATTATTAATTTAGTTGCTGTAGATTTAGTTATTATTTTAGAATAAATGCAAATTAAGAGATTATTGAATGAAGCCAATGCAATCAAATTAAACTGTTTTAAATTTACAACCATTTACTTTTAAAATGTGCATTTTAGGTAGGCAGCTCTCAAACAGGAGGCACACGTGGACTGGAAATTTCTAGCTGCAGACAAATCGTGTTTGGTAACGCAAAGATTTTTTATTTACTACCTTTATACAAGACACCATTTCCTGTTGTAAGAGCAGCTATAAAACTTTTCACGTTTGCAGTCGAGCCAGTTGCTCACGAGGCGACTTCAGCCTAAGGGAGTTTCGCACAGATAACCTGGGAGAAAATGTAGTTGCGTTTTTTTTTTTCAACTTTAAGTTCCCAACAAAGGTAAGGAATATTTTAGTGATATAAGAAAAAAAAAAATTCCAGTGGTGTACTTGTTGCTGCTTGCCACACCCTCAATTGTGAATTTCTTCCCAATTTCTCCTTGCAACGCACAGCACGGTAGTTATCAGCTTATTCAGAGTGGACCTATTTTTCTTGTTGATTCCAATTTTTAATGGTTTGCACTCTGAACTTTGAATCCAGTGATCCAAATTCAAATCTCGGTGGGACCTGCGTGGATGTTGTCAGGCATCTCAAAACTCTTGTCAAAGTGATATTAGTGAGGTCCTGAAACTTTCAATCTGGTCTTTTTACGGCACATGTTTTATTGTGTTGTAGGCACATAAGATATACATTGAGTTTCTCTTTTTAAATCCCGTGAACTGCATGGTTGGGGAGCCCTACACTAGACTTGTGAAACTTCTAAGTCCTTGCTTGATGTAAGCTATTGTAGACCAAAACTGATGTGACTAGTCATATAGCAAGAGGGAATTCTGCTTCATAGATACATTTGTTGAGGCCAGAATTGGTCAATATCATTGGACCATTGCTACCATGCTACACATGTCATTGAATGGTAGTTGTAAGCTGAGTCAAAATATGCTGATGTGAGTGAAGTGCTACTCGGCATAGGTTCCATTTTGTAATGGTTAGCACTCTGGACTCCAGCGATCCGAGTTCAAATCTCGGTGGGACCTGCTAAGTGCTTGGTTATCTTTTGGGGTTCAAAAAGACGTACCAGTTCCCTTTAGGTAAACTTTCAGAATTAAAGCTATGTCTCTGGCTGGAACATAACAAAGATATTTTCTGAGTCAAATATTTTCAGCTATGTAATGTTCTGTTTTTCATAGTCAGCATCAACTGCTTTAAAAGAAAAGCTTACGAGCCAGCCAGGAATCGAACCTAGAATCTTCTGATCCGTAGTCAGACGCGTCAAGAGGATGTCACAGAAGCATCAGATACCTTATGCTCCAAACAGGGACTTTACGAATGGAGCGATGACGTACTTAAGTAACATTCTTAAGCACATACACACATACATACCTACACAATGGAAAAGAGAGACACTTTACCAAAGTTTCCTTCGTATGTACGGAGACATAAAAAAAAAGGTTCTGCCTTTTTGTGTGATAAATAACTTCTTTAACAAAGTTTATTGCCGTAATGCTGCTAGTGTTCTACTTTGAAAAATTATTAGGAACAACAAGAGTGCAAGATTTAAATCATGTACATCTCGAGTATTAGCAATTAAGTTCCACCTGATATGCACAACTATGTTTAGAGTTCAAGAGATGTGAATGACTTTTTATTGGATCGACTAACGATGCACTTCAGGAGTTGTGGATCTGCAAAGACCTACTTGCTTTACTTGCTTTTACCATAGAAAAAAATCTGACATAAAAAGCGGGAGTTAAGAATTACTCCACACTTTCAAGACTGGCACATGGTGATGGTCCACATCACTTTAGGCATTGAGCAACGCAGACTTCTTGTCAACGTTGAATACTATTAGCAAAACCCTCTGTTGCAACCAGAAGTACTGAATCCTACTAGCAACTTAATGGCAAGTTAAACGTTTCGAGTATCCCTCAAAAATGTGACCCCGGCAGTACTCGAACCTGCACTCTACAATCTGATCCGAAGTCAGAAGCCTTTTTTTTTCTGAAAGATCGTTAAATAACACATCACATTACATCACATCAAGTTATATAAAAACAAAACAAATTCCTGGTTTAAAAAAATTCATTAAATGATGACAACATTTTCTCATACTTAAAATAGCAACAAACAAATATTGACTGTAAAAGGTTATAGACAGTAAAAGGATTAAAAAGATAAATTAATGTTTGGGACATTCAGACAAAACAGTCCAAACATCAATTCTTACATTTTCTTTTTTGGCCAAATTTCTTCTTTCCAAGACTGCATTTTTTTAATCATCATTACAAACAGATTTACAAACTTTTGGCTTTCACATTTTTTCTCCCATCCAAACATCACAATGCAGTTCCATTCAATGTTTTCCTCTTCCCAGTCTTCAATTAATTATTTCATTACTCTTTTACATTTTTTTTATAAAAGTCCTTGAGCTCTTTACAATATAAAAACAGGTGTAAAATTGTTTAATCTTCATTGTGACAAACTTTGCTTGTTGCATTTTGTTCCATACCAATATTAGTTTTAAATGCAGTTGGTAAAATTTTACAGGTTTGTTTATTTTTTAAAGCAATCTCTACTATCTATACACTACTACTTTCGCTATTTGCTATTTGCTTCCTTTCATATCTGCCATAAGCAAATGTCGTTCATATTAAAGTATTTAACCAATCACATCAGCCATCATTTGTTGCAAGGCAGAGTCAAAGTCAGAGAAGTCTAGAGGTGCCTGCAGAATGGCCTTCACAATCCATTCTGAAGGCACCTCTAACACAGAATAAACGTTGATGAAACTGCTGCTTAAACCAATCAGATTTTGAGTTGGTGTCAACAGCGCCCTCTAGCAGGCGTATGACGTGACGTATTCAGAGTCGTTGATTGCATAGTCTAGATTGGGTCCAATTTAGCTATTTTTGTCGCCCCCTAATGGCTGAAGGAGAAGAAAAACAGATTAAGTGGCAGATTTACTTTCAAGGCCATTTTAAAGTTGGACTTTTCAAGAAAAGACGGACATTGTTACAACTTGTTAAAAGTTGTTGCACAACTCCGAAGCTAGCCTGTCACGACCAGGAAGAGGATTTGTCCGCCTCTTTCACGTTAGCAACTGGTTTTGAGGAAAGAGAGGAGAATGTATTTTGTTTACAAACAATCCGATTTTTTGGTGAGTAAAATTCTGCTGTTTTCCTAAATAATATTGCAAGTTTATTTTGCAAGTTTATAAATTCTACAGCAATGGCAATGGCCCTTTATACTGAATTTCTTTTTTTATAACATTATAACATCTTAGCATTACATTAGCATTAACATTCCATTGGCCGTCCAGGTTGCAATTTGCATCTCCTTTCATGTTTTTTCTCACTATCGCCTACTCTTTGTGTTTTTCCTGTAACCACAAGTACAACACGTTAGCATTCCGTTAGCAGTTTAGCTTGTCACCTCCGGTTCCATTTTTATTCCCTTCTAGTGTCATTCTCCGTTGATCCTCTGCGCTTCCTCATACAAGTTCATCAAACTACAGTGGTAAGATAAGTTTGGATCCTTTCACATTCAGGTAAGTGATGATATATTTTCTTACCAGTGTTGTGTGCATTGCATGTCACATTCAATTCAATTTTCAATTCAATTTTATTTATAAAGCGCTTTTTACAATGTGTCATCGTCCCAAAGCAGCTTTACATAATACTAATGTTTGAAAAGTGAAAATCAGTTTAGCACTAATTGTTTCTTGTTGAGCAAGCCGAAGCGACGGTGGCAAGGAAAAACTCCCTGGGAACAGGAAGAAACCTTGAGAGGAACCCGACTCAACAGAGAACCCCATCCTCATTTGGGTTGTTAGTGTTGTGTGTGTGGTTTGAGGATGTATTATTGTGTAGTGTGGAGTGTATTCAGCCGGGGGCGGAGTCACCAGGAGGTTCTGACAGGAACAGAGTGCAGAGGGGGTCTGGATCACTGACAGCTCAGCAGTGGGACATGTAGCTCAACGGAGAGAGAGAGAGAGAGAGAGCGAGAGAGAGAGAGAGAGAGAGAGAGAGAGAGAGAGAGAGAAGAGAGGGAGACAGAAAGAAGGAGAGAAATGAAATGAGTGGTTAGTAAAGGTCATGGTTGCAGTATAGGAGTGGATATATTTAGTGTCGAGTGCAGATGTGGACTCCGGCAGGATAAACTATAACAGAATAACTAAAAGGAGAGATCAGAGGAAAACACGGACATGAGAGCTTCCTGATGTGTAAGCAAACAGTCACTCTCACCACCACAAACCTGAGTGATTAATGAGAGTGAGGCAGACAGCAACTAAACACACCAGATCACTATAATACTCAACATCCATGTGTCCCCCAGATCTACTCCTTTATCTAAGGTAGGACTATTCACTAAAAGCTTGATTAAATAAGAAAGTTTTCACCCTGGACTTAAACACTGAGACTGTGTCTGATTCTCGAACATTAATAGGGAGGGAGTTCCATAACTTTGGGGCTTTGTAAGAAAAAGCTCTGCCCCCCGCTGTAATTTTCCTAATACGTGGTACTGACAGACAGCCTGCATCCTTTGATCGAAGCAGGCGTGGTGGAACATAAGGCTCTAATAGTTCTGTCAGGTACTGTGGGGCGAGACCATTCAGTGCTTTATAAGTTAAAAGTAATATTTTAAATTCTATACGGAATTTCACTGGGAGCCAGTGCAGTGTGGATAGGACAGGGGTGATGTGCTCATATCTCCTAGTTCTAGTGAGCACTCTCGCTGCTGCGTTCTGAACTAACTGAAGTTTATTTATACACCGTGCTGAACATCCAGACAGTAAAGCATTACAGTAATCCAGCCTGGATGTGATAAAAGCATGGACTAGTTTTTCTGCATCATTAATTGACAATATATTCCTAATCTTGGCGATATTTCTGAGATGGAAAAATGCTATCTTGGTAATATTATCTACATGAGCTTCGAATGAGAGATTGGAATCTATAATCACACCCAGATCTTTTACAGTTGTACTGGGTGTGATAGAAAGACCATCTAGAGTTAACGTTTGGTCTGATATTTCACTCCTAGCTGCATGTGGTCCGAGTACTAGAACCTCTGTTTTACCCGGATTAAGTAGGAGGAAGTTACTTAACATCCATTCTCTTATGGCTTTCACACACTGCTCAACTTTACTTAACTGATTTTTTTCATTTGGTCTAGCTGAGACATATAACTGTGTGTCATCAGCGTAACAATGGAAATTAATATCGTATTTACCATGTAGAACTCACAGGTTATCTGTCTCTGTCAGCAGTGAGGGATTTACATGGGAAATAGTTCAACTGACAGAGAAGATTTCACAACTACAGACGCATCCAAACTTTATCCGAGGATAGTATGAAAACGAGGGCCTTAGATACGCCTTTCTATGCGACTAGATCATATAGGCCACACACTGTTCGGTTCCGGTCACTTTGCCCATGCAGCAGGGCAACTGGGTGACAATTAGGCAGCATAGTCGCGGGTCAAAAAAAAGCTCTTCCATTTCGACCAAAGCATCAAATGTACTCTAGTTATTGGTGATTCTATTGTACAGAATGTAAAAATAGAGACACCGGCCACTATAGTCCAATGTGTACTGGGAGCCAGAGCGCCTGACATCTTGGCAAATTTAAAAGGGCTGGCTTATGCTAAATGTAAATTTACTAAGATTGTTATTCACGTTGGCGCTAATGATGTTCGACTTCGCCAGTCGGAGATCATAAGATTAACATTAAAGAGGTGTGTGAACTTGAAAGTTCCATGTCAGACACCATAATATGCTCTGATCCCCTCCCTGCTTACCGGGGTGATGAGATACATAGCAGATTATCGGCTCTCAATGGCTGGATGTCTAAGTTGTGCCTGCAAAATAACATAGGTTTCATAGACAATTGGACAATTGGATGTTTTTGGGGCAGAATCGACCTGTTAGAAAGAGATGGTCTTCATCCCTCCGGGAGAGGTGCTGCTCTTCTATCTGAAAATATTGCCCATAGTCTTAGAGTTTGCAGTTGACTACCTAGTGCCCAGGTCAGGAAGCAGACAGACCGGCTAAACCAGTCGTCTGCTAGCCTCCACATGTCACCAAAATAAGTTAATCTTCTGAAAATCCTTCAGCTATATAACACAGTATGGAGATTGTGTCTGTTCCACGAACTGGAAAATCCAAAAACGTCCAAACCGTTCTAAGAGTAACAATTTAATTAATATTCAACAAATAAAAATATCACATACTATAGAGAATCAAATGATAAAGCTTGGCTTACTGAATATCAGGTCCTTTTCTTCAAAAGCACTTTTTGTACATGACATGATCACCAATCATAACCTAGATGTACATAACCTAGATGACCTGGCTAAAACCTGATGACTACATTATTTTAAATGAGTCGACCCCCCAAGATTACTGTTATAAACATGAATCACGTCTAAAAGGTAAAGGCGGATGTGTTTCTCAGAGAACCGGCTTCAACTATAACTCATTTGAAGGGATGGTGCTTCAGATAACACTATACAGTGGTAAAAGTACAAATGATAAATCCCCTGTGATGTTTGTAGTGGCTACTGTGTATAGGCCCCTAGGGTACCATCTATAAGATCCCCATTTTAGAAAGTACCCCCGAAGATTTAGATATTACATAGAGGTTACCAGCTATAAGATCTACCACCCAGTAGCCCAACGATGGAATCCACTGATGTGGGCGAAGGTATGCTGCGTGTACGTCTTTTGTTGTCAAAGTACTACAATGGATTGTAGTTGTTATATTAATTAAATTTTAAACTCGTATCTTCTTTTAAATTTATAATTAATTTATAATCATATTTAATCTTGAATATTGCTTACTTAAACCCGATCACCTTATTGATTGTATTTTATCTTTAGTTTTAATAGATGATTCTCAGCATTCCTTTTTTTCATTTAATGAAATTATGGCTCTGGAGTTGCTCAGAGATTTGTGCTGGTCAACGTCTCATGCTGAATCTTAGTCAGAGGATATAATGGTAAACTAATCTTCTTCAAGTCACTTGGTTATAACTTGCTAAGTCAGTGATAGTTGCTACACATGCTCACGGACAGAGGATATAAGACTTTAATATTCTTTAAGTAGGCCGCCCAATGCTTGCTCATGAATAAAGAATAGTTTATTTTAGTCACTTAGTTATAACTTGCTAAGTCAGTGATATGTTTTATTACATGGAAGTTTCGGCATCTGGCCTCATGAAGATAGTTGATGTTTGAAAGTTAACTGTTTTATTACATTACAAGTTCTCGTGGTCTGGCTTCATGGAGATATCTACCAGCCTTACACATCCACACTTTATTAAAAAATAGTCTTAATAGTGGGTGATTTTAACATCCATGTTGATAATGAAAAAGATGCACTGGGTTCAGCCTTCATAGACATTATAAACTCTATTGGAGTTAGACAACTTGTGTCATGATGCACTCTTTGTAGAAATCATACTCTAGATTTAATACTGTCAAATGGAATTAATGTGGCATTGAACATTATGCCACATTTTTCTGCAGCAAACTGATACTCCAGATACCCACGACTATAAATTATATTCCATATTACGAATACGGTAGAACCATCACTTCTACCACAAAAGACAGTTTTGTAAGAAATCTGCCTGACATCTGAATTCCTGAGTATATCCAATAGCTCAGATAAACTTGATAATGTAACTGAATCTATCAACTCTCTCTTTTCTAGCACTTTAGATGAGGTTGCTCCTCTACGCCTTAGGAAGATTAAGGAAAACAGTCCGACACCGTGGCATAACAAGCACACTCGCGCCCTATAAAGAGAAATCTGGAAAATGGAGCCCTGGTGGAAGAAAACAAAATTAGAGGTTTTTCGTTCCAGCTGGCGTGTCTACTATATCCTATAGGAAAGCATTAAAAACTGCTAGATCTGATTACTTTTCATCTCCTTTAGAAGAAAGCAAACATAACACTACGTATTTATTCAATAGAGTGGCAAGATTAACAAATAACAAAGCACCAACAGGCGTCGTTTCTCCCCAGTAGCACAGCAGTAAAGATTTTACGAATCATTTTACATCAAAAATGTATACTATTAGAGAAACCATGCAGTCAGCAGGAACAGAACCGGATCAGATAGAGCTTTATCGAACTCCTAAGGTTCTATTCCACTCCTTCTCTACATTAGGACATGTCCCCAAAACTTTCAAACAGGCTGTTATTAAGCCTCTCATTTAAAAAAACCCAACTTGACCCCAACTAATTAATTAATTACAGACCGTTTTCGAATCTCCCAATTCCCAAAAACTGGAAAAAGTAGTGTCCTCACAAATATGTTCTTTTCTAGAGAAAATAGTATCTGTGAGGATTTCCAGTCAGGATTTAGACCGAATCACAGTATTGAAACTGCTCTCATTAACAAATGATCTGCTCTTATCATCAGACCGTGGTTGTATCTCTTTATTAGTGCTACTGGATCTTAGCGCTGCATTCAATACTATTGACCGCAACAATAGTTAGAAGAAATAGAAATAGGAGGAGGTAGTTCAGTGGTCTAAGGTGCTGCTGATCGGAAGATCCGGGTTTGAGCTAATAGCCCCGGTATCGCCAAGCTGCCACCCTTGTGTCCTTGAGCAAGACCCTTAACTCACTGTGCTCCAGGGGCACCATATCATTCTGACCCTGCGCTCTGACCCCAACTACCAACAACAAGCTGTGATATGCGAGGAAAGAATTTCACTTTGCTGTAATGTATGTGTGACAAATAAAGACTATTCTATTAACATTATTTTGAATAGACTTGAAAATTATGTTGGTATTAGTGGTAGTGCATTGGCATGGTGTAAATCATACAGGGAATGAAGAGGTATCAAATAGATCACAAGTACAGCATGGGGTACCTCAAGGATCAGTACTAGGACCATTACTCTTCATGCTTTACATGCTGCCCTTAGGAGATATCAGCAGGAAACATGGTGTCATTGTTTAACAGTCATCTTTCATTGTTATGCTGATGATACATCGAAGTGAGCGTGACAGAAATCAGCCTACTTTAAATCAGCTGACAACTACCTTTCAATGACACGTGTAGCATGTACAAATACACTATGGTGAGGAACACGATTCCCAGGTTTCACAAACTAAACTGCTGTAAACAAATGGCAGCACCTATGCCGAAACCCGGGATCAAAGCAGGGACCAATCCAGGAAGAACGAGTCACACCATGTTTGTCGGAATGACAGACCATTCATGACAGTGATGCTGGTGTCCTGCTTCCCTATATACACCTGCTGCCTCAGGTCCATGCTTCATTCTTGTTCTCTTCCTTGTGAAGATCCTTTGGAAGTTTTTCCTCAGCAGTCTCTCTTGGGTGTGGTCGCTTAACAGTTCATTGACTAGCAGTTAAGGTGCATTGCACATAGGGCTACTTCGAGAGAGAGATTATCTGCCGTTAAGGTGAATATTTTTTTGTGTTCTGCTGTTCTTTTGTTTAAGTAGTTACAGCTCTTTTCTTCTTTTACTTTCCTTTGATCAAGGTCAATGTGATATTTTCCGCTGTTATTACAGCTGCAAAAAGTAGCTCATCCACTTTCACAATGGTGGGGAAGGAGTCCTCTCGTCTGTGTGCGGGTGGGTCTATGATCTCCTCCAAAGACTATCATTCTCTGTGCATTAGTTTATAGATGAGGACAGCCAATTCCATGGTGAGAGTAGTTTATAGACGAGGACAGCCAATTTCACTAATTCAAATTATTAATCACTAATTATCGAAATAAAGGTGTTTTCTCTTCTTCTCCAGGTGAAGAAAGTGACACTGGGGAGTCTTTAGGAGTCAGACACGCACAGCCCGTGCTTGCTAACCCGGAGTGCTAGCCACACTGCGCCCATTTCCCATTGTTTTTCTCTGTCGGCTAAGAATTACTCCACACTTTCAAGACTGGCACTGCCACATGCTGAGGTCCACATCACTTTAGGCATTGAGCAAAGCAGACTTCTTGTCAACATTGAATACTATTAGCAAAACCCTCTGTTGCAACCAGAAGTAGGGAATCCCACCAGCAACTTGATGGCAAGTTAAACGCTTCGAGTATCCCCCAAAAAGGACTCGAACCTGCAATCTTCTGATCCAAAGTCAGATGCCTTATCCATTAGGCCACGAGCCAACTTGACATTGGCCGTTTGGTCCAATTTAAATGAAAGGAGCACCCTTTTAGGACCCCTTTGTAGTACAGACATGAATTAGTGCAATGTGACCATCAGCTTTAGATGCAAAAGAGGGGAAATAACAGTAGCGTTGCTTTGCAAACGCGCCACAACTGCTGCACAACTTAAGCATAGTTGTGCATATCAATGGAACTTACGTGCTAATACTCGAGATGTACATGATTTAAATCTTGCAATCTTGTTGTTCCTAATAATTTTTCAAAGTAGAACACTAGCAGCATGTTAGGCGTGCGCACCTTTTGCATCGTTGTGCTGAGAAGACACAGCTTGGTGTACATCTTTGGTGGTGCATCCGAATCTGGTCAGCCTCAGTAATCGCCGGGTCATGGCAGGGTGCATGTGCTCATTCATTGGACAGCACGTGCAAAAAACAGCTGTTAAAGGCCAGCCTAGAAGAAGGTTTATTTTATTTCTTAGAACTTCTCAGCAAGCCGATCCATGTTTCTGCTCGACTGCGTCAGCGAATCTTTGCAAATGTGAAAACTGTGTGTGGGGTAAAATTATATTAAAAAGGCTTTGAACATTATTCACGTACACCATGAATAATAAGAGTAGATGTGCAATGTCAAAGTGCCATATGGTGGGAGCATTCTTCTCCATGAAACAGAAACTTCCTTCACACGCAATCTTATTGTAAAGATAAGATGTTCGGAGACACTTCTGTTTTGTCCAGAAGATGTGCATCTGGCCTTCCTTGGTCATAGACATTGAATGCATCGTGCATAATCATGATTGGACATTGTACATACATCGTGCATATTTATGATTGGATGATTGGACATCGTACATACATCGTGCATATTGCTGATTGGCCTACAACTGTTCTTTGTGTGCTTTTGTTACTACTTATATATCATGCTGACATTAGTAAAGTTTGAGCTGAAGTGTGAATCTGCACCGTGTGTGTGTTTCTTACTTCTGTTCCCAGCATGCTGAGAGAGAAACAGAGACCTGCTTCTGCCTACGGTGACTGAATTTGGTGTGTGAGCTATTGGAACATTTGGTTCTGATAAGGGAATCGGACAACAGACTGTCATCAGGGTTTAAAAGTTTCTTGGGGGCTCGTCCGGGATTCATTCCGTTGGAAAAAGGTGAGTGCTGATTTGATATCTTGTCATATCTAAATATAGTGTAGGCACTCTCCATTCGACGGTCTGAATCTCGAAGTATGTCAAATGTCAAATAGCATGACATTTAGAATAATTTGTTGACCCTACGTATTTTACTATAGTAGAGAGCCAGGCAGACTGGTCTGTTTCATCCATGAATGCATAAATGGTACCTGTATCAATCCCCTCAACGTCGTTGACGGGGGTCTAAATTTCTTACAGTCACCACAAAACTCATGATAAAGACAGGTCCCTGTTCCTTCCTGTATTTTTGTGTGTTTTTGTGTTTGTTCTCTCAGTAATATTGTGAATTTCCAATTCAGTATACATTGAACATGGGGCAAGCTAAGACTAAAATTCCCAGACCAGATCCCAAAGAATGGGATTGGATGGATCGTTGTGGTTTCATTGAATTTACCAGCCCGTGGTTGGATAATTTGACTGGTTGGACTGAACCACAACCACAGTTTTTAACTCATCCGCGTGGAGGTACATTCCGATCTGACTATTTAATTTCCGCTCATGCGCAAATATATGAGGGATTGGGGCATCCTGATTGGGACTATCCTTACATGGCAAACGGGTACCAGAAATGGGTAGAGATGAAACCCCTATGGGATAAATATTATGATAGATCAAACGCATGCCGGGAATTGAAACACATCCCGAAGGACACTAAACCAAAACCGGCTTTCAGGAAACCTCCCCCATATATCCCTACGGCATCGAACGCCTCGACAACACCACTGTATCCTGATCTAGGACAGTGTTAAGAATAACACAGATACTGAGACTGATACGGACGATGAAGGGGATGCTGGACCGGACTCTGGGTCCGTCATCGACCCTCCGCCCTTCCCAGAGCCCAAACCCGTCTCCCATTGCGCCACCTTCCCCGACCAATAAAAATGCTTCCTCCTGTTGATCACCATCTACAATATGTAGATATGCTGATTCATGTTACTCGTCATTTGCAGTTGACAGGTGCAGATTATTGTTTTGTTATGCAATCCTCGCTGGGATCTGCTTATAACGAGGAAGAATTGTTCAAAGTCGTGTCGTGCTTGAAACACGACACGTGGTTGTGGAGAAGGAGGAGTCTGAGGAAGGACCAGCAGAGGGGACGAGCGGTGGAAAAGGCTCCGCACTAAGGAGAGGGAGAAGGAAGATTGAAAAGAAACATGTCCTGCTGATCCTACAATCTCTCTTGATCACTGTTTTGTTTATATGTCTTTATATGCCTGTTTAACTTGTTGGGACGGGACCTTATTTCTTCTCAGGTTCGAGGCTTGTAGCCACTCTCCCCTCACATCTCTGGGCAGAGCACAAGGATGAGGTCGGGCTGGTGCGGTGCACTCCTTATCAGGCTAAGCTTAAGCATTAACATTCTGTCTTTGTCAAACAATATCCACTGTCAGATTCTAAACACCAAGGCATTTACGTTATTCTTGCTTCTTTATTGAAACAAGGTGTGGTCAACCCATGCGTTAGTTCCTACAATACTCCCATCAATCCAGTCCCAAAGGCTAACGGTACCTGACGTTTCATTCAGTACCTCCTGTGGATCAATGACATTATTGTCCTCGCTGCTCCCATTGTTCCGGACGTCCCGTCCATAATGACCATGATTCCACCCACACATTCGCATTTCTCCGTTATTGACCTATGTTCTGCGTTTTTCAGTGTGCCGGTAGATGAACTAACGCAAGCTCTCTTTGCCTTCACTCACAGGGGCTGCCAATACACGTGGACACGCCTTCCACAAGGTTTCATTGACTCCCCTGCGGTTTTCACTTCCATATTTAGAGATGCGCTGGATGATCTTGCTGCCACCGAGGCTCCATTGTCCTGCAGTACGCTGATGATCTCCTTGTCTCGGCAGACTCTCCTGAACTTTGCATGCAGGCCTCGCTCGCCCTGCTGCGTCATCTCGCTGACAAAGGCTTCAAGTTTTCCAGGTCAAAATTGCAGCTCTGCCAGAAGGAGGTGTCTTACCTAGGGTTCATCCTGTCCCAGGGGAGTAAATCAGACTAAAGCTAAAGCAGTTCTGCCAGGAAGAATGGGCTAAAATTCCTCCTCAGCGATGTGCAGGTCTGATCCACAGTTACAGGAAGCGCCTGGTTGAGGTTATTGCTGCCAGGGGGGGGTCAACCAGTTATTAATTCTATGGTTTCACTTACTTTTTCCACTGCGATTTTGAATGTTGAATGATTGTGTTCAATAAAGACAAGAAAGATTGGATTTCTTTGGTGTTATTATTTTTAGACACATTGTTTGTCAATACCAATGAATTAGATGAAGATCAGATAACATTTTATGACAAATTTATTCAGAAAACCATGAAATTCCAAAAGGTTCACATTCTTTTTCTTGCCACTGTATGGCCCTCTGTATCCTCCCGAACTATGACAAACCTTTCCATCTATATGTCTGCGAGCAGGAGGGAGCAGCCGCTGCTGTACTGGCTCAGGAACATGGTGGTGGCATTCGTCCTTGTGCATTTCTTTCAAAAACTCTTGATTCGGTGGCCCAAGGCCTTCCAGCCTGTTTGCATGCTCTTAAAGGCCAGCTATCCCTCAGTCAAAATATCATGTTTATGCAAGCACCTTTCACGCTGTGCTGAAAGGTGAGAACATCTTGGGATTTCGAGGGCGAACTACGTAACTACAGAAACGAGCTCAGAGGGAGAAGCATTAGCCAGTGCAAGGTTTTGTCTTCGCTTACATTTACATTTGCAGTATTTAGCAGACGCCCTTATACAGGGCGTCGCACAAGAAGTACTTTGAAAAGCTGTTTAACCCGTTACTCAGCAAACCACTGGTCGAGGGAACCAAATAGAAGAGATGAAGCTCAGCCTCTGTGACTGGAAATTGAACACATTCGCTAAAACTTTTCGCTGGACGGGAATCCAACCGGGGTCAACTGCTAGGAAGGCCACTATGCTAGCGGGATTTTCTTTTTATCGCACAGTTAAGTCTCAACAAAGAGATTTCCTTCATTATTGATACGCTGCAAGCAGGGTTCGAACCTGCATGGGGAAAACCCATTGGATTTCAAGTCCAACGCCTTACCCACTAGGCCATCACAGCTGCAAGGCAGACCCCTGAGATGTCTTGGCTTGGCCATACATGCCTGCTAGATGATGTCCCTATTCTGCCTTCATAGTACATCATAGCTTAAGCAAAGTTTCTACAACTGAACAGTATTTCTGACCTTCGTCAAAAAGGGTGCCTAGCTCTCCTTCGAAACATTGCGAGAGGAAAAACAGCTTTTGCAAGCACATTTCAAACTGTGAGGGAATCCAACCCGGGTCAACTGCTTGGAAGGCAGCTATGCTTACCACTATACTACCAACGCCACTCTGGCATGCCTGACCATTGCAGATTGAATGCATGCTAGAAGAATGTTTATTTTAATGAACTTCTCAGCAAGCCGGTCCATGTTTCTGCTCGACTGCGTCAGCGAATCTTTGCAAATGTGCAAACTGTGCCGCGATCTGTTGTGGTTTCTGTAGTGTAGTGGTCATCACGTTCGCCTAACACGCAAAAGGTCCCCGGTTCGAAACCGAGTGGAAACAGCTTTTGTTCTTTGGACTCACCTTCCATTTTCACTTTTGTTCCAATCAACAGTTTGTCTGCTGAATCAGCCGTGAGGTGAACATCATAACCACTACACTACAGAAATTACCATAAACACCCTTTCTCAATGGTTTCTTAATGGGGTAATTTCATTTCTAATGGTATTACTCCTATGGCCAGAAACACATCTTTCACTTTAATTATTGCAGGATTGGTTTGTTTCCAATGTTTTTTTCTGTGCTAAAAATGCTTCGGGATAATCTTTTCTTTGCACAGTAAAGTCTCAACGAAGCCATTTCCTTCATTACCGAAAATATCGCTGCTAGCAAGCACCTGGTTCGAACCGGCATGAAAGGGAAACCCCATGTAGGGCGAACTAGGTAACTACAGAAACGAGCTCAGAGGGAGAAGCATTAGCAAGTGCACTATTGACAATCTGGAGTTGACACCTGGAAAAGAAGTCTTCAATGCTGCACAAGGAAACCAAGTTAGATTTCAAATAAACCGTGCAGGGAAAGGTGAGGTGTTTGAGTTTACTTCAGGGCGTGTCCCACTTTCTTTTCACTAGGACAAAGGCCTCTTCTTCTTAACATTATCTGCTTAGTCTACTTGCAGCATTGCAAATCACGTGTATAATGAAGCAGAATCAAGGTTTTGCTTTACATCAAGCATAGCTCCGTTACCCTCAAACCTACTAGACGGGTGGTGGGAAAGACAGAGGGCTCCTCAATGGTTGTATGCTTTATTGCAAATAACAAAAGATAAACATGAAGTGATGTTTAAAAGGTTTTGTCTCCGCTTATGTTCAAAAGCTGGTTAACCCGATATTCAGCAAACCACTGGTAGAGGGAAGTTAATAGAAGAGATGAAGCTCAGCCTCTGTGACTGGAAACTGAACACATTCGCTAAAACATTGCGTTGGCCGGGAATCGAACCCGGGTCAACTGCTTGGAAGGCAGCTATGCTTATATACCACCAACGCCACTCCTACATTGCCTGACCATTGCAGATTGAATGCATGCTAGAAGAAGGTTTATTTTATTGAACTTCTCAACAAGCCATGGAATAAGTTTTACCCAGATTAATCACGTGCCAGCAACAGTAACTCAGTCCTTGCTTGAGCAAAACGCCCCTGGGTGGGCTCGAACCACTCTTATTTGCCTACAGCACAATAAAACAAGTTGCGAAAAAAGACCAGATTGAAAGTTTCAGGACCTCACCATTGACAAGAGTTTCAACTTTGAGTTGCAAATCCGCGTAAGAGATTCAAGATGCCCGAGAACAGCAGGTCCCACCCACCGAGATTTGAACTCGGATCACTGGAATCAAAGCCCAGCAACAGTTCCCTTGCTTGAGTGCTAAACCTTGCTAACCGTTACACCACGGAGCCTACAATGACAAAAATAGCCCACTCGTTTAATCAGCTGATGACTACTGTACTGTGCGTTGCAAGGAGAAATTGGAAAGAAATTCACAATTGGGGGTGTGGCAAGCATCTACATTCCCATGTGTTGCAAAGTACACCGGTGGAATCAAAAGGGAAACCCTTTTGCCGAAACCCGGGATCGAACCAGGGACCTTTAGATCTTCAGTCTAACGCTCTCCCAACTGAGCTATTTCGGCTCCCGTGCCAAGCTAGGTGTACCGTTCTCTCCGAGACGCAGGGCCGTTTTCAAGGACAATCAATGCGTGCAAAGTCCAATGTTCTTCCAAATTACCTATTCTGTGAAGTCAATTTTTGCCTACAACAGCTTACATCAAGCAAGAACTTACCACCTCCCCAATAGTGCAGTTGACTGGATCTACAAAGAGTGAGAATTACTTGCTTTACTTGCTTTTACCATAGAAATAAATCTGACATAAAAAGGCGGGAGCTAAGAATTACTCCACACTTTCAAGACTGGCACTGTCACATGCTGATTGTCCACATCACTTTAGGCATTGAGCAAAGCAGACTTCTTGTCAACATTGAATGCTATTAGCAAAACACTCTGTTGCAACCAGAAGTAGGGAATCCCAACAGCAACGCTTCGGGATATTCTTTAGTTCGCACAGCAAAGTCTCAACAAACCATTTCCTTCATTACATTTTTGTTTTCACTGCGAGCAGGGTTCGAACATCCTGCATAGGGAAACACCCATTGGATTTCAAGTCCAACGCCTTAACCACTCGGACCATCCCAGCCACAGAATTGTTTCCTGTAATGCCTTGGCTTGTCCATACTTGCCTGCTAGATAATGTCTCTATTCTGCCTTCGTAGTACATCATAGCTTAAGCAAAGTTTCAACAACTGAACAGTATTTCTGACCTTTGTCAAACAGGGTGCCTAGCTCTCCTTCGAAACATTGCGAGAGGAAAAACAGCTTTTGCAAGGTCCTTTCAAACTGTGCTGGTTCACAAACAAGCCCTGGAATAAGTTTTACCCAGATTAAAACATACCCTGCCAGCAAACAGTAAATTCAGTCCTTGCTTCAGCAAAACGCCCCTGGGTGGGCTCGAACCACCAACCTTTCGGTTAACAGCCGAACGCGCTAACCAATTGCGCCACAGAGACCTGCGGTTGACGGCCCGAAAAAGCTGTGTCGGCTATGATGACCTTTAACAGCCCAGCGGGTACCGGCACCCGATTTGATTGCAACCTGTGAATCAGATTTTCTTTTTATGGAACATTGGGCGTGGGCTCCTTTTGCACCGTCGTGCTGAGAAGACAAAGCTTGGTGTTCCTCTGTGGTGGCGCATCCGAATCTGGTAAGCCTCAGTAATCGCCGGGTCATGGCAGTGTGCATGTGCTCATGTGACAGCACGTGCTGAAAAAACAGCTCTTAAAGGCCAGCTATCCCTCAGTCAAAATATCATGTTTATGCAAGCACCTTTCACGCTGTGATGAAAGGTGAGAACATCTTTGGATTTCGAGGGCGAACTATGTAACTACAGAAACGAGCTCAGAGGGAGAAGCATTAGCAAGTGCACTATTGACAATCTGGAGTTGACACCTGGAAAAGAAGTCTTCAATGCTGCACAAGGAAACCAAGTTAGATTTCAAATAAACCGTTCAGGGAAAGGTGAGGTGTTTGAGTTTGCTTCAGGGCGTGTCCCACTTTCTTTTCTCTAGGACAAAGGCCTCTTCTTCTTAACATTATCTGCTTAGTCTACTTGCAGCATTGCAAATCACGTGTATAATGAAGCAGAATCAAGGTTTTGCTTTACATCAAGCATAGCGCCGTTACCCTCAAACCTACTAGACGGGTGGTGGGAAAGACAGAGGGCTCGTCAATGGTTGTATGCTTTATTGCAACTAACAAAAGATAAACATGAAGTGATGTTTAAAAGGTTTTGTCTCCGCTTATGTTCAAAAGCTGGTTAACCCGATATTCAGCAAACCACTGGTCGAGGGAAGTTAATAGAAGAGATGAATTCGCTCAGCCAAAGTCTGTGAACTGGAAACTGAACACATTTCGCTTTCTAAATTTTTTTTCACTTGCGTTGGCCGGGAATCGAACCTGCATGGGTCGAAACTGCCATTGGAAGGCAGCTTTCAAGTGCCAACTATACCTTAACCACTATACCACCAACGCCATGCCCTACATGCCTGACCATTGAATTCCATGCAGATAGAATGAATGCATGCTGCTAGAAGAAGGTTTATTTTATTGAACTTCTCAACAAGCCATGGAATAAGTTTTACCCAGATTAATCACGTGCCAGCTTCAACAGTAGCTCAGTCCTTGCTTGAGCAAAACGCCCCTGGGTGGGCTCGAACCAACTGAACTTATTTGCCTACAGCACAATAAAACAATTTGCGAAAAAAGACCAGATTGAAAGTTTCAGGACCTCACCATTGACAAGACAAAGCAGTTTCAAGATGCCCGAGCTAAAACAGCCACCTTTTGCAGGTCCTTTCACCGAGATTTGAACTCGGATTCACAATCTGATCACTGGAATCAAAGCCCAGAGTGCTAACCGTTACACCACGGAGCCTACAAGACAAAATAGCCCACTCTTAATCAGCTGATGACTACTGTACTGTGCGTTGCAAGGAGAAATTGGAAAGAAATTCACAATTGGGGGTGTGGCAAGCATCTACATTCCCAATGTGTTGCAAAGTACACCGGTGGAATCAAAAGGGAAACCCTTTTGCCGAAACCCGGGATCGAACCAGGGACCTTTAGATCTTCAGTCTAACGCTCTCCCAACTGAGCTATTTCGGCTCCCGTGCCAAGCTAGGTGTACCGTTCTCTCCGAGACGCAGGGCCGTTTTCAAGGACAATCAATGCGTGCAAAGTCCAATGTTCTTCCAAATTACCTATTCTGTGAAGTCAATTTTTGCCTACAACAGCTTACATCAAGCAAGAACTTACCAACCTCCCCAATAGTGCAGTTGACTGGATCTACAAAGAGTGAGAATTACTTGCTTTACTTGCTTTTACCATAGAAATAAATCTGACATAAAAAGGCGGGAGCTAAGAATTACTCCACACTTTCAAGACTGGCACTGTCACATGCTGATTGTCCACATCACTTTAGGCATTGAGCAAAGCAGACTTCTTGTCAACATTGAATGCTATTAGCAAAACACTCTGTTGCAACCAGAAGTAGGGAATCCCAACAGCAACGCTTCGGGATATTCTTTAGTTCGCACAGCAAAGTCTCAACAAACCATTTCCTTCATTACATTTTTGTTTTCACTGCGAGCAGGGTTCGATCCTGCATAGGGAAACACCATTGGATTTCAAGTCCAACGCCTTAACCACTCGGACATCCCAGCCACAGAATTGTTTCCTGTAATGCCTTGGCTTGTCCATACTTGCCTGCTAGATAATGTCTCTATTCTGCCTTCGTAGTACATCATAGCTTAAGCAAAGTTTCAACAACTGAACAGTATTTCTGACCTTTGTCAAACAGGGTGCCTAGCTCTCCTTCGAGCTCTCCTTCGAAACATTGCGAGAGGAAAAACAGCTTTTGCAAGGTCCTTTCAAACTGTGCTGGTTCACAAACAAGCCCTGGAATAAGTTTTACCCAGATTAAGCATGTGCCAGCAACAGTAAATCAGTCCTTGCTTCAGCAAAACGCCCCTGGGTGGGCTCGAACCACCAACCTTTCGGTTAACAGCCGAAC